>PVJL010001565.1:0-253532 GCA_004026885.1 Lyroderma lyra | reverse complement strand
ATGACTTATGTTTAAATATGATCACTAAAATTTGTAGTTTTTGCTGAAGAATATTCATCTCTAAAAAAACCAAAAAAACAAACAAAAAACCCCCATCAAGTAACTGCTAATTGCCCCAGAGTTCCTTTTGGGTTGAGGATGGAAAGTTTTTCTGGATTCATAACAAGTAAACTTAATGTGGTTAAATATAACATATTTTATTTTTTTGAAAGAATTTAAGTCATTTCAATAATAACATAAAGAAAGTAATAATGAATTTGTGTACTGTAAATTTATTCTTAAAATGATGTAAAAATCTATTTATTACTTTTATAACTGAAGTGAAATTAAGATGAAAAAGATATAAAAGCAGAAAAAAACTATATCTAAGAATATCAAGTGTTATTTTTGAGAGCAGAGACCTGAATTATTTGAGCTTTTAACCCCTTAAAAGGTATGAATTTTTTTTTGTTTTCTCATGTGTCAACCCCCATGGTCACTGTGTTCTCATGGAACCTAGAATTATGTGCAGGTACATGCTTATTCTAAAATTGAAAATACAAAAAATGATATGAAATTATTTAAAAAATTAAGAAGTTGAAATTAAACAGTTAAGAAGAGAGCTGTAATGTGGATGTAGAATGCATTACTTTTTGAACTCTTTCTGTGGTCAATTACCTTATGATGCCTCAGAGTCTAAGATGGCTTTGGCTGGGTTGAGTCAATGAAATATTTATGGATCAAAGAGTCCTGGAGATGCTTCCTATGGGAACATGTATAATAATATAGTATTTCTACAGCGCCGACTTTGATGTGCTCAAAGACTTTTACAGCCATTATATACTTCATCTGTACCACCCGTGAAGCAGGTTGGGGGTAAGAATGAATCTTGTTTACAAATGAGTGAAAGGAACACAGAACAGAACTCCACTGAGGTTCACAGTGGGGTAATGACAGAGCAGGAACCCCGTGTCTGTTCAAAGGTGCAAGGAAAGAGATTCATTTCATCATACTCACAGGGCCTTTTCCCTCCAAACTTCTGATTTTTCTGGACATCCAATATCTTGTACTTGATGGCCTTTAAGTTCTCAGATTCTGCCACTGAATCCAGAATCATCAGGCTCTGGCATGAGATAATCCTGAGTTTTAATCCTGGCCCTGCCACTAATTAAGGAGGTGAATATGAACAAATATGTTAATTCATTAATTTATTTGAGCTTCAGTTTCTTTATCCATGAGATGAAAATTTAATCTCTGCCTCTTGTGCTTGTATTGAGGACCAGGTGAGGTAATGCGATAAAGCCCTTATCATAGGACCTGGCATATAGTAGGCCCTTAACAAACAAACTCCGTTAGGTTAACCCTTTGATGGTGGCAGAGATAGAAAGCATCTTCTTTCCCACTTATACCTCCTTCACCAAAAGGTACAAATTCTGCCCTTTCCTATTACTAAGTCAAATGTTTGAGATTAGTTGTTTTTTTTGTTTGTTTGTTTTTTGTTTTTTGTTTTTTTTTTGGTATTGTTATTAGAAGGATGGCTTAATTATATATGATAACTTTGAATCCATCATGTGTTAATGAAGTATGTGAACAGACTGAAGTACTTTTGGGTTGCTCAGTGTGGGGCTAGTACCAGTGACAACTTAGAGGGAGCTGGCCTAGAATTGGTGGCTGGGGTGAGGAACCATCCTAGGCCAACCATACTGAGGATCTTCACCTCCCCTGGAGGAATATAAGATCTGGAAAGTCCATGGAAACATAGGGAGAATGGGTCTTACTATGATGATAAAATAAGGAAGGCTTCTGGATCTAAAAAACATAATAAAACCTTAGCCTAAAATTGCCAAAAGGAACACTGAGGTTCTAGGCTAGATCCATCATGGGAAATGTGTTCTTTCTTTCTCTAATAATGCATATTTAGTCTCAAAGAATGTCAGTGATATTCACTTACTTTATTAATTGAAGAATCAATGTATGTGATCAAAGATTGATATAAAATTTATATCAATGACTGCAACTGATATTATTGATCTAAAATTGTATTAAATGATACAACTCTATATCAAGTTTGTTAATTGAACTTGGTGTTTTCCATGTTTCTGTACTATGTCCTTATGTACATATATTTATATAATATGTACATTTTTTTCATGAAAAACTTATAATATCAATGATATTTTGGTTATATTTTATATATTATTATTAATAGCACTTAAAAATACACACTGTAACAATCAGCCCCATGAATGTTTGTATGTTGTGGCAAAAGAGAAGAAAAAATTATCTCTAAAGAGAAAAATAAAAAGTTGTCATGAAGTTCAAGCATTAAAATAGTTATAGTCTCAAAGTAATAATTCATGATAGGAATCATCGTATTTCTTTTGAGCAAATTACAAAGGGAAGAGGTATAGGATGCAAGATATAGGTGGTGATGTGCTGAAAAAGTGCCTTAAAAAAAAAGGTCCTGATTTGTATTTTAGAAATAAAAAAGAAAGAAAGGAAGAAAGAAAGGAAGGAAGGAAAAAAGCCCTGATTTGTAGTGTTTACAATTTCTACTGTGTAAATACTCCCATCATGGCCTGTTTCAGGTTGCTGACATGACATCACTTAAGGTGGAGCGTGGAAGAGATGTGCATAAATCAGCTTTCAGAAGATCACAATGCAGCTCCCTGCACACACTGGATAGGCCCCTGTTCAGACAATAGCAGGAATGAACCATGTTGAGGGAGGAGCCAGAAAAACAATAAACACTAGCAAGAAGCTGCACAAAGCTCAGCACTCTGGAGTTGTTTAATATGGGAGCAAATAGAGTTGTTCTCAGCACAGACACACCAGAAGCTTTTATAAACATGCTGATGCTCTGAATAAAAAAACAAAGTCAACATGGCCTCATGACTGGAAAGCCTCAACTCCAGAATGGACTTCTGACACTGTGGATTCCGGGTTGGTTGTGTGACTTCGAGCTGGGCTTCCGCTCTTTCCCTTATGATGGAGGTGCTCACTGTGTCTGCTTCAAGTTCAATGAGTTCCTACATGTAAAGTGTGTAAAAAGTGCCCGACACAGTCTTATGGCAATATGTCTCCCCAAGATCCATGTATTGAAGCCTCAAACCCCATTAGCCATATTTGGAGATAGGATGTTTGAACAGGTGATTAAATAAAAGTGAGGCCATTAAGGTGGGTCCTAATCCAATTCAACTGTGTCTTTCTAAGAGGAAGACATTAAGGGCCAGAGTGCACGAGAGGATGACAACGTGAAGAGGTAGCAGAGGACAGCTGTCTGCAAGAGAAGGAGAGAGGTCACAAGCAAACCTTGATCTGGACCTCCAACATCCAAAACTGTGAGAATATTAATTTCTGTTGTTTAAGCACCCAATCTGTGGTATCTTGTTTATGGCAGCCCTAGTGGATTACTACACATAGCAAAAGCAAGAGCTTGGTATTATGACTAGTAAATTGTGTTTTGTTTACTTTAAGAATGGAAAGGAGTAAAGAATGCAGAAGTGAGTAGAATAAAAACAAAAAAAAGTGATTTGGGATATAAATCGGGCTAAAATTTTCATCATTCAGAATAACTTGTTTTCTGAGGAATTTTTTTTGAAAAAAGGTTGTGATGCTGCTCTTACTTTTAGGGAATAATTTAATTACCATGTATCAGAGGAAAAAGAAGTGAACCCTAGCTACAAAAATGCCCTCTTAGAAGAAGGGCCATGGTACAGCATTGGTATTGATCTTTCCGGTATATATGACATGTGTATGTTGAAGAAGTTTGTGTTTTGTCCTAATAGCAGTGTGTGTGTATACCAAAGGGTGGTTTCCTTGTAATGTTATAAATTTTCAAGCAAACCTGTGCATTTAATGTCCTGACAGGCTCCGCGGTTAATATAGCACCTTTAACCCTGTCTTGCTTTACAATGTGTATTTATTGTGAATTTTTTTTTGCTTCTACTTCCTTGTTTCAGCATTAAGTAAACTATCACAGACTAAAAAAGACTTCTGACCTCTTAGTGGGTGCACTTCTGGGTCCCGGGCCATTTCTTCAAAGATAAGAGAAATACGTCTAGTAACTCACAGGGAGAAAATAAGAAAGTCAGTCTCTCCCTGGACTCTGGATTGGTCTTGCTGTGGTTCCCTTAAGCAGGTGCTGACAGTGTCTGTGATGAAGAATAGAAGAACTTCCCCATTTGCAGTGTAGTCTCCTGCAGGACATCCTCGAAGGGAAACTGAAGTGTGAACTCTGAATGCAGACAGCAGAGAAGCACACACATGCAATCAAACGCAGCTACAAAAACACGACGTGAACCACACGTGATACATTGGAAGCATAGCACTTTGGATAGTTTTTATGATAGTCATTAAAAAGAGTCCATGAACTCTGACAAATGACGTGAATTTAGGGTGAAATAATTGTAGCACAACTTGATTATCTTTTAAAAAACACCTTCAAAGCAGGAAGAGAATTTGTAGATAAAGAGAATCAAGCCACAGCATTTTGTAGGTGCTTCATAGATCTTCAGAAAAATATCTCATTAAAATATAAAGAATGGAAACACATCACTTTAAAGAAGTGAAGTATTCAGTTTGGCCAAGGTTAAGACTTCTCAAGCTTTAAGGTGCAAAAGAATGACTTGAATATCTTGTCAAAATGTAAACTCTGATGCAGTGGACCTGGCGAGTCTGAGAGGGACCTAAGACTGTATTTTCATTAAGAAGTGAGGACCCCACTTCAAGTGGCAGAAGCCTAAGCCAGTGAGCTTCTTTAGACCGGGAACTCCTATTCATCTTTGCGTACCCAGTGTGTAGTCCGGTGAATATCACCTATTATCTAGTCAACAGATGTTTCAGGATGGATAGTAGATGCATGTAAAGGCAAAATTCAAAGCTGAGACCAATGCATGCTGTTTTTGCTTTATTCCCTGGGTCTTTTGGTTGAAGGAAAAATGGAGTTTTCTATTAAAAATAAGAGAGCACTTTCTAAGAATAACAGCTTTCAAACTATGAATGGTCTGAAGTCATGAGTTTCCTGGCACTAGGATTGTTCAAGAACAGGCAGAGAAAACATTTTTGGATTTACTATAATGCAGATCCCTTTGGCCATTAGAACCAGAGGGCATTTATCATTTTTTCCAATCCTAAAATCCAATGGGAATAAAGGGTGAAGTAGATAGAAGTTAATGAGGCAAAGTGGGTGACTAGTTTAGACTTTATAATCCTTCTGAAACTAGTTGAAATTCTAGCAAGTTCCTTTTCTGAGTAAATTGCTTCTCTGAAATAAAAAAAAAAAAAAAAAAACCCCGGCAGTAACCATGCCAGTTTTACAGTGTTCATGTGAAACCTATGTGTACTTATTATTATTATTTTTTAGCAAAAGTAACACACACTGTAGTAGATACTCAATAAATTGCTGTTTCTTCAATATAGTGATGTACTATAAAAACTGGGTCTTTCCCTCCACTGAACCCTGGTTTCCATGGGTAAAATAAATGTTCTCATCATGGCCCCTTTCAAGCTAGCCATGGTTTAACAGCCTGTTTGAGAAATCCCTGAAAGTTTACCAGTTGGCTTTTGCAAGCCACGGAAATGTGTCAGTACACAGCATACCACTGCTTCCAGGCTTCCCCTTCTTACTTTAGCTGTGACCCTTTGTGGTAGTGAAGCATAAAAGAGCACCCCTTTTCACCCATTCCTATTCTATTATGTGAAAGAGACTCGACATTTTAATAACCTGTCTCGCAAATTGGATGAGGAAGGAAGGCCAAGGAGGGAGAAGGATTTGCATTGGAGAGGTGCTTCCCTGTAGGCTGACTTAATACAGAAGGAATTGGCATAAAGTGGATGAGACTATGGTCCTGAAGGGAACTCAGAAGCTGAACAGATTTGTTCCTGAAAAAGAAAAAAAAAGAGGATTGAAAGATACTGTGAAACAGCAGGAAAATTGGGATTGAAACCAACCATATAGTGGGCAGGTGTATTAAAACAGATGGCTTTTTTGTGTGTGTGTGCTCCTGAAATTTTCAATGTTTAAAACTCTCAAGTGCTGTATTCATGAACATAATTACTCAATAGTTCTTTGTTAAATGAATTTTGAATTTTAAAAACCTTATTCTTCCAAATTAGCCATTAAATATATGAGCATTTCTATTTGAATTTAATTTCATTACCTGACAAGTGTTAGTTCTTCATAATGACAAAGTATGATTAGATCATTAAGTTCAATGCATCAGAACAATTTTCAAATGATATGCTCTTCATGCATGTGTATTACGTTATGGCTTAATGCAAGACCAGCAATCAAATAATTTCAATCTTTGTAAAAAGAGTGACATTTGCTGGTCAGGTTGATGTCAAGTCATATCAATAGTATTATTCTCTCATTATAAAAGAACACAGTAATGGTTAACGGGAGTACCGGACGAGTTCATTGATTAACCCAGGAAAAAAAATTCTGTAGTGAAAGACAGCATTCACTTGGCCTTAACACTCCAGCACCAGTTACATGAAATAAGCATATATAATTATCAGATCCCTCAAACTGATTTATATGGAAGTTGATTATGAACAATTATTTTGCCCAACTTCTAATCATACACACATGAGAATATAATTGTGAATTATATTTCAGTTTTCTCCATCCTAGGGTTATTATCAATTAGAACTTTTTGAAGATAATAGCTGAAATTGAATAAATGAAAGAAATCAATGACTGGGCTGTAGCATGAAAATCTTGGATGTTCACCACAGCCTTTTAAAAAACATATATGTAAATTTGATTGTTTCTTCCCTAAAATTTTATGTGCTGATAAATGAGGTGACATTCACAAATAGGGACAATCCTAAATTAAATCCCATTCTCTATGGGCTGGGCCCTACTTTGTCTTGGTAATACGGACCTTAGACTATTGCTTGAAGTTGAGAAGACATTTCATGGTGATATCCAATTATGTTCTTTTATCTTGGGATTTATAAGAAAAACAAAAGGATTTAGTTGAGAAGAACTGAATTCATGTTCTGGGATGAATGCAGAACTACAGAAGGGTTTTTAACAGCTAAATCATGTACAAATACTTGAAGAAAATTATACATAATTTATGGCATAATTGCTGTGTGAATCTTGTATTAACTAAAAACCTTTCTTCCCATCCTGTGAGTATCAGTGCAACTCCTGGCATTGGCTGGGAGTGTGTCCTGCAGTGCCTTCCTTCTTTGGTCCTCTTGGCCATGCCTTCAGTTTGCATTGTCCACTTTTGAGATGCCTCTATGGGTATCTCACTGTCAAGGAAGCACCAAACACTCTTGGTGTTTGAGAAAAATCTTTCTTTCTAGACTGTGTGGTTTTGTTGCATTTTATTTTATATCTCATGGGCTTTCCTGAAGGCAGTTGGGGTGGCCTCAACTCATGTGTGATGATTTAAAAAAGGGTGAGTGAATTCTTTGGAATACCTATCATGAGGTAGAAGCTAGGACCCCAGTCCTTAAATCTGAGTGGGGTTTTGGGACAGTTTCAAGAGCACAGTTCTGTGGCAGTGATGCTCCATGACTTAGAGGTAAGCTTAGAGAAGACCATACAACTTCTGCCACTTTGTCTCGGGACGCTCACTGTAGGTGGAAGTCACGTGCTCCTGAGACTCCCTTGTGAATTGTACACAGAGCTTGTGAAGGAGCACACTCCAGGAGCCCCTGCTGCCCCAGCTCCTAGCTGTTTGAGTCTTCCTTTCAGCCATGTGAATGAAGAAGCCTTGGAGGTGACCCAAGCCCTGGGCACCTTCTGACTGTTACTGGTTGAAAGACCTTGAGTCAGAACTGCCTTGCTGAGCCCAGGTGATTCTCAGGTAGAGAACACAATAAAAGACTGTTTTTATTATAAGCAACTGGTTTTGAGTGGTTTGTCATACTGCAACAGACAGCCTGGGTCTTAGGTGAGATGACAGGTACCATGCATTACGTTTTAGCATTCAACCAAGAAGAATCATTTGGAAACCGGTGTTCTGACATTGAGGTTACTCACAGGCCCACAGGCCCACAGGCCCACAGTCCTGACCCTGACATTTCATGCAATTCATTACTTGAGGCTGCTTAATTGTATTTGCAGAACTGGAAGGCTGTCTCTCACTGTGAACCTGCCAGAAGTCCACTAATAGTTCAACTTGATAAAACAAGTCCTTGGTCAAGTAAGAGAGGTTTGGGAAGGTCATGTATTGATGGCACTTTTGGCTGGAGGGGAATTCTGGAATTGGGGGCTGCCATTTGACCACTGTTTGGCATCATGGGGATATAAGTTTCAAGATGATCAAAGTTTTGAACATTTGGACAAATAGTATCGGTAGTCCATGCTTTTCTTTTTTTTCTGGCTTCATACTGCTTTTCTCTTTGTATAAAGCAAACACGATTTTATGCCTTGTTTTCAGTGATTAAAGTTCATTTAAAGATTTAGAAACTCTTTGCCACAAATATAAAACTTAGTAAATTTAATTTCTGTTGCTGTTATTATATTCCTATTCCCTGTTACATAAAACTATAAAGACAAGTGGAAAATGTGAATCTCGTGCTCTCTTTGAATGCAAAAGCTTCCCAAGAGTGATTGTAAATACACTCTGCAGGATGCCTCTGAGGCTGTGTGTTCAAAGGCCACAAATCTATCTCATTTTCAAGTTTCCTGAAGTGCCTGGCAATATGATGTTCGGTCTCGGGGGCTTTGTTGTGGAGCTGTTTCATATCTCCTAGGTATTGATAATTCTTGTTGGTTTATGGCTGCTGTGTCAATACAAAAACATCACACAAACCTTAGTTGAGATGACTCTGTAAATGTCATTGATGCTATATAAATAGAATTGTAATTCTGTTGTGCGTTAGTCCTGCACCTTCTTACCATGTTTTAATTGATCACAACAAAAGGCATATTTCATCACAGGTGGGATGAACTTTTTGCACCTTGCCTGTCACTGTGGTTGAGCTGTCTCTGAATACTCATGTTATAATTGCCACCAGTGCGTTTTCAATTCAGATGCTGTGCTTTGCTTGGGCATATATTAACTGTAATATTTAATAATTATTTAATGAGCTCTTCTCCTTTGCTGTAGTTATTATAAGACCAGAGTCCACATCACTCAAGACATCTTCGCTTAGATGGAGCTGGGGAATGTTCCCAAAGGGACGCAGAGGGAAAAATCTAAGAAGGGATTTGGCTCTTGATGTTCAAAACTGGTGTTTCTGAAAATAATCGTCATGTAAGTTAGGATGTTGTCTTGAGAATGGATTTTTCAAATTCATTTATTTCTACATGTGCCCTATTAACACCTGGGTTTGGAGACCTAGGTTGAGTTTCTTGCTGTTTAGAAAAGCCTTAAAATCTCTGGAGATAAGAAAGCCATGATGCAAAACAAAGAAAAGAAAGGCCTTTTCCCTCTTGCAATGGGAGAGGAAGGAGAAGGGGGAGGCAAGATAAGCAAGCAGATGTAGCCTCCATTTTCTCCTTCTCTCGGCCTTGACCTTGGTGATTTATTAAATAACAGCAAAACCCTGCTGTCTCTGGAATAAGAAACCCAGAGGGCTCTGAAACCATTTATTTATTATTCATTTATTTGTATAATTCCAATTGTTAATGTCTTCCACAGGTGCCTCTCAAATGCTTTTTGATAATGATGAACTCACAATTAAATAGCAGAAAACTATTTAGGACCATTTCCCAATGTATTAACCATGACATGGTCATGAGATTTTTAGGGAGTATTCCAGAATCAGTGAAACAAGATTAGTTACTTCAGGTTCAATTTCTTTTCTATATTGTCATCTCAACTTCTGAATTATTTATCCTGTAACCTGCTGCCTTTTCCAAAAGAAACTTTATGTCAAAAAATGGAGAGTAGCACCACTTTCTGAGCGGTTGTTACAAATCACTAGGCCACAGCAGGACATAGGATTAAACCCAGAACACATGATGAGGCCCTCAAGGAGGACAGTCACAGAAGGACTGACAGGGATGTTGCGGTGTCCAGAAAGTAGCTACCGTTGAAGGCCTCCCAACCTGTGTCTAGAACTGAGGAGGCAAGATGAGGTTTTGTGTTCCTAAATCCTGGTGAACTGGAGCTGTGGCGGGAGGCCTCCTGAGAGAGCTGTTTGCAGAGATGCAGGTGGTGCTAGGTACCCCTCATCTTGAACTTTACCCAGGCCTTGGGATCCTGGGTAACAGAGAAATTGAAGAGATCTCCCACATTTTGTGTTTTGGGAAACGACTTCCTGCAAGGAAATACCCACCCCCCCCCACCCCCCGTGACCTAGATAAGCCTCAGATGCCTCCTTTGTCTGTTTATGACAAGGCCAGACACAGACCTCCCAATTCCCATTCTTGGCCTCATAAATGATTAGCTGAACTGCTTGTCCCTACTGATCAATGAGAACAAAATGCTTGTTAGTCAAACTTTGATTAAGCTTCTCTCCTGCCCCCAGATGCTTGAACTTCGGCCCACCCCCAGCCACAGCCAGTAGACAGCCCTCCTGAGAACAGGCTGGCCTCAGAGAAAAATATTCTCTGATCTACCTCCGATAATGCTCCCCTTTCACTCCACTCCCACACACCACGTCTTCGCATCCTGTTTATTCCTTTCTAAAATAGAATATCTTTTTTTTTTTTTCCGCCTAACTCTAGAGACACTTAGATCTTATCATGAATTCTCCCTATGGCAATAGTCCTTTCACCATCCCTTCCTGTAATCCTTTTGAACAAAATCTCTCCTTACAAAGTCTGGATTTTTAAAAAATTTGAAGACACAGCATCAAAACAGGAAGGAAGTAGGGAAGAAATACTTTGACCTCTTTCTTCCTATGCTCTGATTTCCCTCAAGTGTCTTCCATTGCCTGCAACCAACAGATGTCCACAGGCTTAGCCTTCAGCAGGCTGACCAGATGTCCCATTTAAAATGGGACAGAAAATAGCAGCACTGTCCCATTTCAAATGGTACGTCTGGTCAGCTTAGTCTCACCGGGCTAAATTCAAGGTGTCAGTAGGCTGACCGTACATACCATTTGATACGGGACAGTACTGTTGTTGTCTGTCTTGTTTGAAACAGTACATCTGGTCAACCTAGACTTCAGAGAACAACTGGACAGAGACACACCAAGAAAGTGGGGTGCTGAGGACTGAAAGTGGCAAAGACAGAAGGAAGAACAGGCTGCTAACTTAGGTCTCTGTTTTTATTTAGTTATACTAGGGTGGTGCCTTTGTCCTGGTCTATTTGTTTATACCATCCTGGATTAGTTCTTCTAGTTCACAAACTCTATTTCTATACCTCAACTTTGTCCTGAAATGTCTTTCATAATTTTAATACTCAGAAACCACCAAGAGGTTCATGTACATTATTTCTGATCTGTAGATAGGTATATTGCATATATATATGTACACACATATATATCCAAACATATAAATAATTTCTTAACAAAAATGGTTTTATAGAGTATATCTAGTTTGACAACTATGTTTTTTATATATAGCAGTATATCTTGAATGTCCTTCTGTGTCAGCATGTTTAATTATCCTTTGTTGATAACATTTCAACAGAAATGCAGTCATCATTGTAAGAGATCATATGATATGAATTCAGTGATTCCAACCTGAAGAGTTCAAAAAACATGGCTGGAAGATGTGTTGTTTACATTTATGTTATGAATTTAAGTGGGACATTTAGAACTGTAAGAGAATGATCATTTGCATTTCCCTTCATCCTCGGAGTAAGACTTGCATTTTCAGTCATAATCAAGGAAACAGTTATAATCTGAGAGACTCATTGGAAGCCAGTGTTCCAGGGTGATGAGGTAGATGATACAGTGTCTTGAGTAATGATATAATCAGAATTAAAATAAATGCTATTAAGGTATTGTAGCAGCAGGAAGACCTATGCTGTTTTAACACAAAAAGTTTTGAAGAGTCATGTCACTGTAATAACAGTGCTGCTATTTCTTTACTGCTTAGGAAATACAAAATTAGCCAGGAACAATGAAATTAAGAATAGAAAACATGAATACCTGGACATGTGCACTAATTAGACAATGCACAAATACAGCATGGAAAAGTGATAGAAGATAAGGAGAAGGGAGAAAAACTACAATGAAATGAAGGAATAAAAGGAAAATAGAGAGGAAGTAAAATTTGGAACAAGCCTTTTCTGCCAAGCCTTTTCCCATACTCTGAGAAAGGTTTGTAAATTCGGTTCGTATATGTGGAATTTGGGTACTAATTTAAAAAATTCTTTACCTTAAAAATTTGAATAGTTTCCAATTTTTTCACCATTATAAACCATCTTGCAAAAACGTCCACATTTTTTCATGTATTTGTATGAGTTTTTCTTTTTTTTAATAGAAATATTATGTATTTATTCTTAACATTTTTAAACTTCAGTCATGTTCAAAGTACTCTTCTTTTTTGGGGGGATTTGTAATTCATTTTTATTGTTAGACTTATTGGGGTGACATCTGTTAGCAAGAATTACATAGGTTTCAGACATACAATTCCACAGTGCATTGTCAACTTGTTGTATAATAAATTCACCACCTAATGTGACTTCTTGTATGAGTTTTTCAATTGGATACTTTCTTAGAAGTGAAATCGTTAAAGAATATGAACATTAAACATTTTAATAGATACTGCAATTTTTCCTTCCAAAAAATTAGCAAATTTTTATACTCCCACTAGCAACATATGACAGAACTTGTTTTCCCATGTTCTTGCCAACAATGAGAATTATTAATCTTTTAACCACTGCCAATTTGACAGTTGAAAAATGGTATCTTATTGTTATTTGAATTTAATTATTTGTGAGTTTGATTAGGTTTTCCAATGATTAATAGCCCCTTCTGTTTTGTCCTCTGTGAAATCACTCTATATCCCCTGCTCACTTAAAAATAGATCAGACATCCTTTCCTATTGACTTATAAGGTTTCATAATATCAAGAAAATTAGGTGTTATCACATGTGCTGCAGAAATTTTTCTCAGTCTTTCACTTCTACTTTAAAAAGTTTGCTTATTATTGAAACAAAATTAATTTATATTTATATATAAATTATATACAAGTATATAAATTTTATATATGAGGGCTGTCCAAAAAAAAAAATGCAGCTATTGTCAATATAATGAGACTGGTTTGTGGCTGGATACTTTTTGGACAGTCTTTGTATCTGCCTTTTACTTTATGGCCTTCCCTTGGGCTTAGAAAACTTTCATCGTGCCAAAATCATGAAAATATTCAGACTTACTTTGTGTTGTCTTAATGTTTTACCTTTAAGTGTTTGTTCCATCTGGATTTTATTTCAGTGCTAGAAAGTGGGGTAAAAATACAGATTTATTCATTTATTTTTCACATGGCTAGTGAGCTCTGCCAGCATTGTAAATAATACATTTATTTCCTCACATTCATTTACAATACTGTCTTTATCATATGCTATATCCACATATGTAGTTGTTTCTGGTCTAGACTCTCCCTTTTTTGCCATCACTGTTTCCCTGCATCGTCACCATACCACTTTAATTATTGTTTAGAATTCTGCTATTTGCTTTGTTCCTTAGAAATTTTCTAATTATTTACAAACATATCCTTCCAAATAAAGTTTAGAATAATTTTATTAAGTTCTAAAAATATCACCCAAATATTAACTAGTGAAGCATTTATATCTTTACAATATGGAGTGCTCTCATTCATAAACAAATTATAACCTTTTATGTTACTCAGTAGAATTGTATTATGTGTTTCATATAGTTCCTTTAGCTTCTATATTATATTAGACTGGGATCTTATTTACACAGACTATTCAGACATGGCAGCAGAATTAAATTAGACTCGAAGATTTTGCTTCTGCCAATGTGTAATACTTGCCTTGTACAAGGCAGTTGCAAGATGGTTTAGAAATGTTGACAGTCCTCATGCATGGTTTCACTTTATGGTTTGACATATATTTTGATTTGCACGTGAGTGGTCCTGAAGTACACTGAATACTACATTAAGCAGAGTTTCTCACACAGATCCAAACTATTAACCACATATATCCAGAAACACAGGTTTCTCCTTACATTTCCTACTCATAGAGGTTGGGGGTCTGGGATGTTATCCTGAGGGAGAAGTGGTTCACTTGGCACCTAATGCATCATGTCAATCTGATAATTTGGTAGCTCTTCCTAACATAGACTGGAAAGTAGAAAAAGGTGGATATGGAAAAGGGAGAAAGGTGGGCAGGTCATCACTGGCTCAAGACTTAGTCATTCTTGAAATGTGGATTTGTAATTCTGTTTAAGTGCTGTAAATTACAAGAGCATCAGATATATCTATATTCAAATATGAGTGAATTTTCATTCCAAAGTCAATTACATTTTGGATTATCCACTGTCTTCAAATATTTCCACAACTTCATTCCACTTCCAGCTCCCTTCATTCCCATTTCCTACCTATAATTCTTTTTCATACACAAACAGATTAAAATATATATTCTTTCTTAGGAAAAAAAAGTTGGCTTAAAAGAGGGTGAGTGGATAATTTTTCTTTTCAAGCTGCTTCAAAATTTCTACTGGATCACTCTTGTACATCTGTGCCAACCATTTACTAGTATATCGACATTGCAAAATCCAGTCACATTAAAAAAGGAAGTTAATTTGAAAATTCATTATAAATTAGATATATTCTGTTCTGTCTTCCTTTAGTGTGTGATGATGTAAGAGTTCATCTGCTCTTGCTAGGTTATTAAATTCCAAGCCAAGATATCTTATGATAGGGGAAAAAAAAAGCTCATGCAAAATATGATAGATCACTTGTAGGGGTTTTCCATACTTTCCTGAACCACAATTTTAATTTCATGCCAATATCTTTCTTTGCCAAAATACACTCTGATTATGTGGCAGTAAATTTGGGTAACTTATGTTATGATTTTTGAAGCACAGGAAATTCACAAAAAAAATACAGTTTACAAATTAAGAATGACTTGGAATCCATAATATTAAAAAAGTCAGAAAGCCTACAAATGCTATTTTTCATATCGCTTGAGTATAATTGGTTCTGGAAAGGTTAGCTCCTACATATTTTATCCCCATGATATAATACACGGTTCACCAACTTGTACATAATTTAATAACTGTCAAATAAGAAAGATGTTTTAAAAATAAGAAAGAAGAAAAGGGTTATTTTAAAACTTCGTGTGTCATTAATATCAGATAATCTAGACAAGTATTCAGAAGTTTCACCATGTTTTCCAAACATTTTCAGTACTATGTTAGAGAATTTTGTTCTTCTGCATACCAGACAGGGCCAGGAAAGGAAAAGAATATCACAAGTTTATCCCATGTGTATTATACAAGTAGATATTTGGTAGGATTTATAAATTTTCTTTTTAAGATGGAATGATCCTAGGAAGGGTTATCTTTACTAGGCACTTATATCTTGAGATAATTAGTCTTAAAAATTCTTACTCTTAAAAATAAAAATTCATACCTTTGTGGAACTCACAGTCTAATGGAGGAAGACAGACTATAAATATAATAAGTACATAGTGCGTTAGAAATTATTATATGTATGAAATATGTCATTTTTATGTAGTATGCTAAACATGTATCATATGTTAGGAATTGTTAAGTGCTATTAGAGAAAGAGCAGAGTAGGAATAACAAGATCATGTGGTACAGGTGAGGTTGTAGTATTTAAGAGGAGAGGTGGAGGGCTTAAATTGTCATTTAAGTTAAGACTTGAAGGAGATGGAGGAAATGGTTATGCAGATTTTGGGTGGAAATGTGATTCTAGGCAACAGGAATAGGCAATGAACATGCTCTGAGGTAGAAGCATGCCTGAACATTTTAAGAATAACCAGTGGGGTGATGGAGTGAAGTGAAGCTCAACTGGGTCAGACCTTGTATGTCATAAAAGAGAATTTGAATGAAATGGGAAATCTTTGAATGGTTTTAAGCAAAGGGGTCACATGATATGTTTTAATAGGATCCCTCCGGTACTGCAGAGAATAGATTGTGAGAAGACAATGGTTGAGAGTGGGAATACATGTTGTTGAGGGGCCATTGCAATAATCCCAGTCAGAGATATTGGTACCCAAGTGTTGTAGCCATGAAGGCATAGAGATGTGGTCACATTTGAGTATATTTTGAAGGTGAAGCTGGGAGAATTTCATTTTTTCATTGTTAAATTTATTGGGGTGACATTGGTTAGTAAAAATTACATAGATTCCAGGTGTACCATTATCTCAGCAGATCTCAACCTGTGGGTTGCAACCCCATTGGAGGTCGAATGACTCTTTCACAGGGGTCACCTAAGACCATCGGAAAACACATATCAGATATTTACATTACGGTTCATAACAGTAGCAACATTACAGTTATGAAGTAGCAACAAAAATAACTTTATGGGGGTCACCACAACATGAGGAACTGTATTAAAGGGTCGCGGCATTGGGAAAGTTGAGAACCACTGATCTATGTGTTATCTGTTCATCACCCAGTCAGTTCTCTTACCTTTACCCGATATTTGAGACCCTGTCCCTTCTCTTCAATCTCCATCTCTCCTTACCCTCAGAATACCACTAACCACTACACTATTGCTTGTGTCCATGAGTTTTCCTTCTTTGTTGCTTTCAGCTTTGTGTTCCACATACGCGGTGTGAGAGGCCTTGTGAAGTCAAGAGTGATACCAAGGTATACCTGCGGGGATGAAGTTGCCGGGAACTGAAAGGTGAGAAGTAAGGGAGCAGGTTGGAAGGTCAACATCAATATCGACTTAGATTTTTTTAAATCACAAATATGAGAAATTAATTGGAAACCACCTCACGAGAATTTAAATTAGGAAAAATCTTGCCCTATTCGGATAAGGACACACATCTTTGTTTAGGATAATATACCATAATCACCTCCTTTTGATTTGTCATTGCGGTATGAGATCTTTTTAATGTGGTATTTGCTGATTGAAACGTTACAGCAACAGTCAAGTCTGTATGGTAGGTTTAAAAAATGTTTATAATTCTTGGCTTTCTTTATCCCAAGAAAGCACTAAAGCATATTGAGTTGAAGGCTATTCATTTAGTGCTAATATTTCGGGAATTGGACATTTAAATTTTATTATTTCAATGTTATTAATTTATAATCCCCATGAGGTTATAGAACTTTTTGGAGTTCTATAATACCTGATAGATTTTTTGTAGTCTACATTTATTTCTGTTTCCAACACCTCAGAGCCCCATTTTTCTGTCAAATTCCTATAACTCTTCTTACTTTAATGTCTTCTGTCATCTTCCATCTTCTCCTACTCCATGACTTCTAATCTTCTATCCTTACCATTGGGAAGATTATATATGCAGCTTAAGTTTTAAGCCATTTCTAATCCTTTGAAAAATGTAAGTTAAATGGAATAAGAAACATTTGTATCTAACATATAAAATAAAGAGCAGGTTATTTGGGCTTTATATATTCTTCTTCTTATTATTTTGCATGATTAAATTTCATTTTAAAATCAGGGAAACAAATGTCTAAACTAGACATTCAGATAAATTTCTAATTTTAAAAATACCACACTCAAACCCTATCTAGGACATGGTGCTGGATGGGGTGAAGTGGCTCAGCTATGAAGAGAAAGCAAGAACTAAGTGGATTATTTTGCTAGAAATACTCCAGACAGTGTGACTTTAACAACAGGATTTATTTTCTGATCATTCTAGAAAGCCAAAATTCTGAGATCAAGAAGCCAGCAGAGTTGGTTTCTTCTGAGACTTCTCTCCTTGGCTTGTAGATGGCCATCTTCTTGTGTTTTCACATGGTTTTCCTTCTGTGCATATCTGTATCTTAATCTTCTTATAAGGACATCAGTCATATTTGATTAGGGCTACCCATAAGACCTAATTGTATCTTCATTACCTCTTTAAAGACTCTATCTCCAAATATAGTCATATTCTGAGGTACTGGGGCCTAGGACCAACAATTTGGTCCACAACAGAGTATGGTCTTAAAACATCTAATTGCAGTGAGAAAGAGCTGACATGAAAGCTTAAGGTTCCAAGAAGAAGCACAAGGTATTAAGATTGTTAGGACATCTCACCAGCCTCTTAAGCCTTCTTACACTAAGATTTGGGAACCAGCAAGTTAGGTCTTTTCAGTCCATTCTTGAGGGACTTTTGCTGTATTTAAAGCTCAGAAAGCAGGAAAAGAAAATTTGTTAATAAGTGAAACAAAGGGATTGATGACTCTTGGTTAGTGACAATAACAAGAATTCATAATCACTGAAAAACTTGTTTTCTGTTGACAGTTTGGCATTATATGCTCGATACTTCTTTCAACATTATCCACGTACACATTGTCACTGTTTTCATTTTCCCCACAATGCAAATAATTTGAGATTTTTAGGGTGTAATAACACAATTTTAAGGAAAAATAAGTTTTCTAAAACAAAAAAGGTAAGAAGAATGGCATTTTCACGTTTCTACACCTTTCTCTAATGTCAAGACTAATAAAGACTGCTGAATTCGTATATATGCTTCTCCTTCATTGGTTACAATATATTGTCTTGGTTAAAGTATATGAAGAAAATATGGCCTCACGTAGATGTGTGGTAGGAACAGATAATTACAGTTAGTCTACTTTGATACTACACCAAAACTCAGCAAGTGGTTATTACTGAAAGATAAATTACATTGTGGAATTTGAAACGGTATAAGTGGACTTCCTGAGACACATTGGTCTGTCTTGCACTTTGAATCAATCTTTTACCCACTTTTAAAGTAAAAGTTGTCTTCCATGAGAAAATACTCAGTAGTTGAATGTTTTTCCTTGAGACAAACATCATACTTGGGTATGCAACAGATGTGCTTCTCATTTTACTGCAGAGAATATTTAAAAAGACAGTAATCAAAGGTCAAGATTTATAATGTTAATAGTTTGCACTGCTCCACCAAGAACACTTAAATGAAACTGGTAATTTCTTTTATTGCAAGTTCATGGTGGTGAAGAATTTCATGTTTATTAGTACAGTTGTGTACCACTGGCTTGATTCAAGCTAAGGTGACAGCGGTTTTACCTAAAATTGTTTCAGGTCCATCAGTGCCAATGTCAACACAATGGAAAAGGGAAGTGATATCTGAATATCATTATGGAATGGTTTTGACCACCCGAGTCTCCTGGAAGAATCCTCTGAAAGATAGCTATTGACCAAACTGATTTATTTAATATTGATTTAAGGAACTATTTTAAGTGTCAAAGTATTTATCACATTATTATATCCTTAAAACAAACCTACATGTCTTCATAGATAAGGAATCTGAGGCATAGAGAGGTTGAGTCACTTGTCCAAAGTTGCACAGACATTAACTGGTGCAGTGGGGATGGAACCTGGCTGGTCTGGCTCTAGGACATGTAGTTTTAATTTTAAACTCTCCTCATCTACCTATTGTTTATCCCCCATTACCAAATATTTAACTATGTTCAATTATGTTGATACATTCTTCTTCAAAAACATTGTTTAGAATGACTCCTCTTTTCAAAGAAATGAGAAGGATATATTCACAGGTAGCCTTCAAATTATATTCAGGTTTTCTAACTACATTTACTAAGTTTTGCTCTTTTTAAACAGTTAAACACACTCTTTGTATTAATATATTTAGAGAGAACATGTGTTGAACCATTTGCTTTGTGGTAAAACTACTTTCTGAAAGTATTTATAAACAGATTCACACAAACCCATGAAGAAAACTTAAAATTGATGCCATACGATCATTTAGAATCCCTTGCTTCACATGGAATGCCAGCTTTTCACTAGGATGTGAAATAAGAATAAAGCAAATAAGAATCCTGGTGGAAAGGCCCTGTAGAGAGCATCCTTTCAGCAGTGAGTCACATAGACATCTTAGCAGTCAAGGTGACAGCTCCAACACACAATCTCTTAATTACATACACATTTCTGTCTTTTTAAGCCTTAAAGTGTCTTCTTTCTTGGCAGTGGACAGTTCCTGAAATCCAAGTACTCAAGTCCAGATCAGTAGTATTAGAGGTTATTCCTCCTTAAATCAGTTACTCTGGGAGGAAGGCAGGTTTTGGAAGTTTCCACTGCTTCCTTCCTCTGAGGAGTTCCGGAGAGCAAGGTGCCCGCTCATCTGCCAGCCCCGCAGCCTTGTGCATCACTAAGGTGCCGTTGTGACTGGGCGAGCTCAGAGGACTGAATGAGGGAGCTTAGGCTGCTGGAACTCTAGGGAATATTAGCTGCAAATCCTGGTGAGTTGGCTCAGCTTTCCACCTCCTTTAGGAAGCTTACTTGCATGCTGATTGCTTTGGAGGAGACTTTTGCTGAAAGAGACCTTCTCTTTGAGGACACAGCTTATTCCTTTAAGTCAGTCACTACTTTGTGACTGTGAGAGGTTCAGCTGCTGCCTTATACTGGCTGGGTAGGCAGAACAGAAGCAGATGAAGGGCATGGTTTCTGAGGCATTTCAGAGGGCTCCTCCCATGTATTCTCTGTTCACCACACTCTGCCCTCCAACTGTCTGGCTGCTGAGCTTGTGGCCTTGACTGCCTCGGACGTCTGAGGTCTTCTGCTTGCTGTGCCCACCAGCAGCCATTAACCCGTGGGTTCCTGGATGCATCACCCACTCAGTTCAGATAATGCTGCTGATGTTTGCTCAGCTCTTGTCCTGTCTTATTTTTTTCACTCGCTCGTCCTGTCTTGTTGCTAGTCAGACACTGATGTGACACTTAGCAAAATACAATATGGCAGCATTTCCTGTTCAAAAGCCCAAGGGTATAGTATAACGCCAGTGATTCTCACATCAGTAACGTTGTTTTTGCTAGAGACAGAAAACACGTTACCCTTTTCAATTCTCCTGAGATAAGCGTTTATCAAGCATGTCCTCAATCCCAGTACACATGCACACACCACTCATTCTGGTATTATCGGTAATTGCAACTCATCACATGCAATAGAAGTTTAACTCGTTACTCAATGTAATTTCTTATTCTCCTCTTTCACCATTAAAGGGTGAAAATAAAATAAAATAAATAAAACAGAAAAAGAAAAGGACCTCTGATCAAAAAGATTTTATTAACATTGGCATTCTAAATAGGTGAGTGGACTTCTATGCAACAGGACAGATCGTATCTTCATCGAACCAGGATTCCTTTCAGCCTTTTTTCCTTATCTATGACACAAATTCATTTTTGAATTTTATGAGATGTCAAACTTCCTTGAGTGGTGTGAGAAACAGCTAGAAGGTTTTAAGTAAAAAGTTTCAGGCCATGATTGACACAACATGGCGAACGCATGTCTGTCCTGACAAGCTGTAAATTTGCCTTGAATTACAGTATACAGGTGATTCTTTGGAAGACTCTGACTAGATAATTTGTGAACATCAGCCTATAAATCAACTGCAGGAACCTGTGAAAGGCTCCAGTATTGGATACAGAAGCAACTTTTCTTTGTATGATGGGCTCATTCCCTGAGCCCAGGCGAGGGTGTGTGTGTGTGTGTGTGTCACTGTGACAATGAATTATGGCAGCCCGTGGAAGTGGGGATTGTTGATTATGCTGATGAAAAGTGCAAACATAACTCAAACTAGCTTTGACAGAAGTTTCCAATCATAATTTCACTTTCTGGCCCTGGTAGATTAAGTTAAAAAAAAAAAAAGTGAAAGTGCTTGAGGTTCCATTGAGGAGCAAGCCACATCTTCATGAATAAACCTTGACAAAAAAGATATGTGAATATAAATGCTCTTCAAATTTCATGAATGTAAATTATGAGGGAAATGTGTCTATGTGAACTTAGGTGTTCAACTGACCACCATTGTCTTTGTTGTTAATAAAAACTTATTTCTTTTTATTCTCTTGCTAAATTCAGTCATTTCTTACCTCACCAGGACTTGAAGACTGGATGAAAAAGTACCTTTATTAGTCACTTTAATTTACAAATATTTGTAATTTATTTGTAAAATAATATTTATTATTTTAACCATCTATAGACAATTTACATAAAGTTCCTTGTCCCCCCTCCCCAGATACTTAATGTATAGTTTATTTCTGTCAATCCTTTGAAAATTGGAAACTTTAAAGGTATTTTCTGTTTTTCTATTTCCACTGATGTTCTGTTTTAAATTAATCTTATGTTATAAGTGAAAATGTAATTATTTCTTTGTGATTTTCCTTTTATAATTACTTTTGTTTTCCTGGAATCATATCCAAGTGTCCTTTATAGTAAGCAAAAGAGAGATATGTTATTAAAAAAAATTCCAAAGTCATATTAGCTGAACTCTCATTCTTGCTCTCAAGAGAAATATAATACTACCTTTGTTTCTGACAATGTCTATGTCCCCTTATGATGCATTAACATGCAATGTACGTGCACATAATATATATATATTTTAAATAAAAGGACACATAGCTACACAATTTTACTTGGTTACTTTTAAAAAGTTAACAAAATACAATAAATTAAGTAGAAGTTTCTACTATTAAATAACAGACGGTCAGGAAAATATGATAAAACTGTTAATATGTTAGAAAAAGTCATTTAATATTGCTGACTACTTGTTCAAGTTTAGAGTAAAAGCACAAGGAAAGAAAAAAAAGAGAAAAAATAGCATAGGTAAAATCAAACTGTTAGAAATGTACTTAGTGTAATAATTTTTAATTCTCTCTTTGATTTTTATATTAAGAAAATAAATGTAGCTTATAAATATATTTGTTCCCTCTGTACACATTATGCTTGATATAAAATGATCTGGAAAATAAACTAGCAATATTAAAAATGAAACTTTGAACATATCAGAGAACATCATTTCTGAGGTATTGCTTCATTATTAATTTTCTCCAAGCATTTATTAAAGAATATCTTTTGTTTTAATTTGCCTGAGACAAAGCAGCTTAGAGACATTTACAATGATGAAGAAGGAGCTTCAATTAACCTTCATTGCTGAGATATTTTATGTGCATGAATTACAATATAACAGGGTAATTACCTAATGCCTTTTGTGAAGGAATTCTAATAAAGAAATTGATTTATACATAATGAAATTCAAGCTGTTCGTTTCATTTCTCATCACACTTTTATTATTAAAATGGATGTAAACTCATATTTTGAGACCAATGAAAAAAGTTTTTAACTTACATGTAATGTTGAAAAAACTCCATTATTGTAATTTGTCTTAGAGTTAATTAGTAGCCAAACTACAGTTGTAAAAATGATGTACTCTTAAAAGTCATTATGTGCAATGTGGTACTAAACTCCATTTTATTTTCTAGAGTAATTAGACATAAGGGTCTGAAGTTTACTCATGTATGTCAAATTCTAAATATTATTCAATCAATAGGAAGATATTTTCTTGACTTTTCTATTTAATAAATATAAATTTTTAACCTGCCATTTAAAATGATAATCATGAACTTCTTTCAATTTAATGGGAAATATTTCCTTCTTTCTGAAAATAACTGTTGAGAAAGATAAAGTGAAGGCTTTTAAAATTACTTCAAAGTTTGAAAACTTCAAAAGTTGTTTTGAACTTATGAAAAATGTAACTTATTGACAATAGTTAAACTCACTCTCATGTTTTCTTTCCTTTTCTCCTTAAGCTCAGTGAAGAGCCAATTAAAGTCAGTAGTGTTGGTTGTGTTTCAACATGGCCTCTTCTTGTCTTCTTCGAGCCAATGTGAAATGAATACAGTGAAAGAAAAGAGGTTTGCACGTCTTTGCTCTCGCTGCATAGATTTGTTTCTACCTCTACCCCCACACGCTTTAAGGAAGATGTGAAGAGAACGGAGATTGTTTATACCAGATACTTCAGAGCAGGCAGGAGAAGCTGAAAATAAGCAGCTGAAAAAACTCGTGACAGGTTTTCCTTAATGAAAAATATTTAAAAATACAATTTCCTCATCAGATTTTTATTCTACACCGATTAATTAAAGCAGAACCTTTCTCTGTGTTTATTTAATGCCAGCAAAGCATAGTGTGCACACACATATATTGTGCATCTAAAAGATGTAATAACTAAAGATATAACAATCTATTTTAATAATTGTAATGATGAAAATATATTATTTTTCAACTAGACTTCTGTTTTCCAAGGGGTATCATGCACCAGATATAGTTAATACATACCATGCCAACTATTACAATAACCGAAAAACTCAGTGAGATTTTGTTTCCCCTTCTCGTCTTCATTTGGCAATTTGGCATTGTATGAGTAGAACCTTAATGGAAGATTCTGAAAATAATGCTTGGAATAAAATTGTATGTGGTTCATGTTGTTTTACACGCCATCTCTTCACATTTTTACTACAATTAAGAATTTGCATGGAGGGGCTTCCCTGGTGGTGTAGTGGCTAAGGCTTCGGTGCTGTCAACGCTGAGGCCTGGATTCGATTCCCAGCCAGGGAACTACCCACATACCAAAAACAAAAAAAACAAGACAAACAAACAAACAAAAAAAGAATTTGCATGGATTGGGAGAAAAGAACAAAATGCAGGAATTGGGTGATCAATAGCAAACCGACTGGGTGTTGGCAGTGCTGCTGAAGACATTGTAGGGAAGACGTCTGCAAAGGTGTTGGAGGGGGTTCCTCCTTCACTCTTCTACTGGGAAACCTACCAGGCCATGCTCATCAGACACGTCCTTCTCAGTAAATCCTCTCAGGTTTTGGGGTCTAAACTTGTTTATATTCGCAGAAGCATTTAACAGCGCTGACATGTGCATTCTCTCTCTCTCTCTCTCTCTCTCTCTTTCAGCACTCATCTCTTCCTAAGTCTCTTGGATACCAAGATTCTCTTTTACTTCTCCCTTGTCTGAACACTTTTTTAAGTCACCTTTTAAAATTCCTCTTTCATTGCACATCTCTTGAGTGCTGACAGTTATCCAATATTTTTTCTAAGATTTCTTCCATTCTCCAGCTACCCTTCCCTTTCAGCGAATTTATTTGCTTCATAAGCATCTATATGCAAATGACTCACAACTCTAACCCTTTAGTCCAGACTTCTTTTCTGAATTCTAGCCTCTTCTTTTGAAGCATTAACTAGATGTCTTCACTTGCATACATACTTAAATGTATCATTCTTGATACTTCCTCCTGCCCATCCCATACTCTCCACACTTTAGTTACCACTTCATGTTGGTTTTCTCTTCCAAACAATTCTTGAATCATTCCATGGCTTTCCATTCCCCATGACCAGCTGTCAGTAAACCATGACCTGCCAATCAAATTCTGCCCACTGCCTATTTTTGTGAGTAAAGTTTCATTGCAACGCAGCTATGCCCATTTGTTATGTATTGTCTATGACTGTTTTTATGCTACAACTGCCAAGCCGAGTTCTGGTGATAGAGAACATATGGTCCACAGAGCCTAGAATATTTACTATCTGGCCCTTTTATAGAAAATGTTTGCTGAACCCTGCCATCGAGAATACTCACTCAATTATCTTAACTTACTCCTAGAACAAGTCCCTGTTTGCTACCTCAAATTAAATTCTCCACAATACAATGAAATTAATTATATATAACGTAATATAATTCTCATTATGCCACTTCTTATTAGCTCTTCAATGATTTCCCTTTACCTTTGTGAAAGAATTTAGCTTCTTGATACGGTTAACAGACCCTTTCATGACCTAGCTTGGTCTCTTTCCTTAGCTTCTTGTCTTTCAGTTCCCACTGTTCCAGGTATATCATACAACCTCTAGGTCTTCACATGTGCCATGTGACATCTTACTCTGGAATTCAGCATGCTATTCCTTATGTCTAAATGTAGCCCATGGATCAGAAGTTACACTTTGGGGAAACACCGTGTGATCACTGGAGTTTGGACAGCACTGTATGTTTCTACTGTAAGCTCCTTCCCTCCAATGGAAAATACCTGCTTGTCACTTGTGATGGTTAATTATATGTGTCATCTTGGCTAGGCCACAATACTCAGATATTTGGTCAAACAATAGTCAAGATATTGCTAATGAACATATATTTTAGAAAAGGTTAACACTTAAATGAATAGACTTTTAAGTACAGCAGATTATCTTCCATAATGTGGGTGGGCCTCATTCAATCAGTTGAAGACTGAAATCTACTGAGGAAGAGCAAGTTCTCCCTCCAGATTGTCTTCAGCCTCAAACTGCAACTCTCAACTCTTTCTTTCCCGGGACTCCAACCTGCTGGTCCATCCTTCAGATGTTAGGCTAGCCATACTCTTCATTCTCATGCCAGTTCCTTAAAATCAGTAGTAGTGTATCTACCTATATGTTTAGCATCTATATATCTACCTCTCTCTGTTTTTCTCTACCCATCTATTCACAGCCTGTTGGTTCTCTTTTCCTGGAGAACCCCGACTGATAAACCTCTCTGTATATTCAACACGGAATTGGGGGGCCTGTCTATTTTCCTCATCATTATTCCACCAGAGGCTAGCATGGTGATTGGAATATAGCAAATATTTTTTAAGTAAGAATAAAGACTGGCATGTTATCTCCTGTAGAAATGTAGTAAAACAGAAAACACATGGGAGAGCAAAAAGTGGATGCAGTGTGAGAAAAATAAATCTGCATCTAATCTCAGGGTGACTCAAAATAGTTTTCTGCTGAGACACATGGAGGATCCTGAATGGTCTACAGATTCCTGGTGAGACAGAAACTCGGTTGATGTGATTTTCTGGAACATGGTATGAGTGCATGACAGTGAGAAAGCATGAATGAAAATCTTTCTACCTTTCAAAATATCATAAATGAAAGACATAGACCCATGAGACGAGTGTTTTGCTCATTATAAACACACCAATCCTTGATGTAGTTTTTTGTTGTTGCAGTTATTGCTAACAAAAATGATCAACCTAACACCATGGTAGAAATACTAGTTTTGTGTCACCTATTCTCAGAGCACTAGTAAGGGACTGTGCCTGCAGCGGGAGTATGCCATGAGACTATAACCTGGGGGGATTGGAGTAAAATGCACAACATGAATGTTGAATTAAACTTCCGAATCATCATTGGAATTACAATGACCAATTGGTCTCTAAAATATGCTCAACATGCTCTCAAATTGTAAGTATTTTTCTCTTCTTTATTACTAAGTGTCCACTCAAATCTAACCAGGAAAGAAACCATGAACCACTATTTTCTACTCAAGGATTTATTCAGGGAGGTCCCATGAGTCACGCTCTCTGGGGCATGACACTGTTGACATTATTTTCCAGATACTTTGCTAATCTGATTTAGTCACTTAATTTGTTTGATAAACATTTATACATAGTGCTATTATGCACAAGATGTTGGTCCAACCACTTTACTAATAATTAATAATATTTACTAGTTAACAATACCACGAGATGAGTGCCAGTATTACCTACATGTTACAAAAGAGGAAACTGAGGCATGCCAGAGTCAGGTAAGTTGTCTAGGTTCATGCAACTGTAAGTGGGAGAAGCAGGATTCACCCCACAGTGGAAAACGAGGGTCCATGCTCCCACTGACTTTCTACTAGGCTTATTCTTCATTCTATTTAAGCCTATTATTTATTTAAAATTTGTTTTAAATTAAATTTGTTGGAGTGACATGGTTAGTAATATTAGATAGATTTTAAGCACACAATTCTATAATACGTCGTCGATGCGTTGCACTGTGTGCTCACCACCCAGAGTCAGCTCCCCTTCCGTTACCATTCTTTTGAGCCCCCCTTCCCCCCTTCCCCTCTGGTAACTACTAAACTTGTCAGTGTTTCCGAGTTTCTGTTTCCTTCTTTCTTTGTCTTGTTCCTCTGTTGCTTTCAGCTTTATCTGAGCCCCCCTTTTAGCTAGATTGCAGCAGGTCATCCTTCTAGGCTTTCCCTGGGCTGGACTCATAGCCCTTCGCTCCATGCCCAGGAATGTCAAGCCAAGTTTTCTCATTTTTAGGTTTTCCTCGTCCTGTTCGTCTTCCAGGTTCCCTGGTTCCCCTAGCTAGCTGGCCATGCTCTGAGATAGAGACGATGGTCACACTGAAAGTACTCAGCTATAACAAAGAAAAGAAGTCATTTTTAAGAACAAATAGAGGGCAAATAAATAGAACGTATTTATCATACCTTGAGTTAAATCATTAAATGAACTGGGATTGATTTAGAAGTGTAAGCACTTGACAAATCAGGTGGAGTGAGTCACCCCAGGTTCAAAGAACAGAGACACAACCTGAGTATCTTACTAAATGGTTGTTTCATGTAATAAAGACAGAAAAGATACCTCAGCAACCTCGTGGCCAGTTTGTGGAGAACCAAAATGTGATGCACTGCTGTTTGGGGTTGGCAGTTGCTCTGACCACTGGCAGCAGCCGTGGGGACACAGGGACCACCTGGTGGCCTGCCAGGCTCCTGCCTCCGACCCTCCAACCACATCCCTTTTCCGTACATGCCAGACAGCCCCCCACCGACTGCTGCAGCCCTTCCAGGCTCTCTGCCTCCTGCTTTTGGCTTCCTGATGAATTCTACTTCCCCAGGCTTCAAACGAAACATTCAATTCGCTTCTATTAGTGGAATGGGGCTCTGAGTCATTCATTTTTTTTTCTATTTCTCTCAATATTCTAAATTTTATCAGAGGAACATACATTGTAATGTATTACCATTTTAAAAACCATTGGAATACACTGAAAACGGCTCATTCTAATATATGTCATTTTTTCCCCATTAGATTCCATTTATGTGGTAGTCCCTAAATATTTTAAAAACAAATGAAAGATTATAGAGTTTGTTGTTATGTCTTTAGCACTTGTAACTGAAAACAGAGGAATCTGGCCAGTTACACACAGACAACCCTTATTTATCTCTCCTATCCCAGGACTTAACTGTTTTTCTCCAAGTTCGTATGGTTCCCAGAAGGAAGGCTGGAGAAAGGACTGACAGAGGCAAAGCCCTCAGTGACAGTGACAGCGCTCAGGCAGGTGGCCAGGAGCTTTGCTCACCTGGATCTTTGGAGGACTGAGGCCACTCCAATGAATTCCATTTCAGTTTCAGAATCTCTTGCTGCTTTCAAAGACCCACAATTTCCTTAGACATTACAGCAATAGAGTGCTGCAGGTAATATGGTTTTTTTGTTGTTTTAATTACAAAAGACATTGCCCACAGAAACACTTCCTTTCTCTTGACATTTTCTTCTTAAAATCAAGATTGGGATGTATTATACGTTTAGTGGTGTGCTTGCTCCGTCTTACTAAAATGAGAATGGGGTTTGTTTACTATTGTGTGCCTGGCACGTGGTAACCCCCAATAAACATTTGTGGGTTGAATTAACAAGTGAATGTAATTGGACATCATATAAGCCTGCATTCTCCACAAGGCAATCTCTGCCTGGTGAGGGGGGGAGAGGAGGAAATAATCTTACTCCTGTTATTTATAATGCAGATATACACAGAATACATAACAGATACACAGCGTACCTGCAGCATTACAATTCATAGTGAGGGGTGGTTACAGAAAAAAGGGATCTAAAGTCTCTTTAGATAGGGGCAATAATAAAAAAGTGGTTGAGAAGAACACTGAAACAGACCCTGAAATAAATGTATTTCAATGACTTTCATTTTGGTTCATCTGCAGAAGCATTCACGCCACATGCAGCATTGCTAGGGGATTAAGAACTCGATTGCTGTTTCTACCGAAGTTGAGCACCGTATTCTGTCTGTAAACGTGGAGCAATCGTTTTCATTTTGAGGACAAATTCATCATGAACCTGATATAATTTGAGGGAAGCAGCTTTGTTTTTCTGGCAAAGGCCTATTACTAATTATGATTAGGATTTTTAAATTGTAATTTAGGAAAGCGAGAGGTGTTCTGATGACTTCTTTTCCCTTACTGTCCCTCTCATCCGTCATTTCCCTACTCAGCAAAGTGCTCTGAAGACCACATGTGACTGCCTGTGTTTTATATTACAACCTACACTTAGGGAGTTAATTAAGGAAATACCCTGTTAATTAATTTCCTGAGCGCTTCTTATCAGTACGCAGGCAAGCTGTCAAGCTCATTTTAAGGAAACATTTTTGTTTCAGCTACTGGTGTATATTAGGCACTTCACTGATTTCAAAGTGTATTTTAAGGTATGGAGAAATATGATAACTCTAGTGCTGCTAGATTTCCTAAAGGCAGGAAAGTGGGTTAGACCAAAATGATGAAAAAAATAAAAAAGACAAGCTGTATGAGACTAACTTTAATATGTGCACACAGAAAGAACGACTTTTAAAATAGAGGCATAAGACAATTTAAGTAATGTTATAGGAAATAGGTGCTAGCAATTTTCTATAATCTAAAATTTAGTTAGGGTACAGTGTCCAAACATTATATAAGTGAGCACACATGAGTGTGTGGAATAAGAAGACTTTGTAAATAATGCCAACTCTTAAATAAGTGATCTGCAATGGTAAACATATGAGTAGTCTCACAATATCTACTGGCTTGCTTATGATTTCTACTTTTCATTACTGTGGTCAGCAGAATAATAGTACCTCAAAGATGTTCATATCATACTCCCTGGAATGTGAGAATACATCAGGTTACATGCGTGGCAAAGGGGAATTAATTTTGCAGGTAGAATTAAGGCTGCTGATCAGCTGGCCTGGAGATGGAGAAATTATTCTAGATCATCCTAGGTTATGCAGATGGGTTGGACATATTCATAAGAGTCCTTTTAAGTGGAAGAGGGAAGAGAGAGAGAGAGAGAGAGAGATAGAGAGAGAGAGAGAGAGAGAGAGAGAGAGAGAGAGAAATACAATTTGAAGATCTGATGGGCCATACTGCCTTGAAGATGGAAGGGGTCCTTGAACCAAGGCATGTGGGCAACTGTCACACACTGAAAAGGCAAGAAAACTCCTTTTGACCTCCCAGAAAGCAATGCAGTTAGCCCTAACATTTTGATTTCAGCCCGATGTCAGACATTTAACTTATAAACACAGGTTTTCTCACTGAATCTTTTAACAAGTCAAGGATTATAATTTTTATTTTGCAAATGAAGAACCTAAGACTCAGAGATATTGAGTTGCTTGTTTAAATACTCAGAGCAAGTGTTGTCAGAGCCACATTTGAACTCAGATCTGTCTGACTTGTAAAATAGGTTCTCTTTTTTCTGAACTACAATAGCTTTTCAGTCTCCCAGGTCTGAAAATTATCATTGGAAGTATTTAATACACATGTATTTTTCGTTGAGATGAGCAAGAAGTTTTGTTTATTGTTATTTATTTAAAATTTTTTTGTTCACATAGTACTTAAAAGAATAAAAGTGTTGCTCACTACGTGAATACTGAAATAATAAAAATATGAGTAAGTCAAGGAACAAATTCTATTGTTGCTTAAATAAAAGGATATGATGTTTTAGCAGGTGATCCTCATGTGTTATGGGGAACAAAATTACTGCACTCTATTAACCACAGTGTTTCTCTGTGGACTTTCTCTGAAGTTTCCTAGGCAGAATTAGTTGTTCATTCATTTTTGCTCAGATACTCTATTTTCATACTCCTAAGAGAGCTTTCACTAGACATGTGTGTATCTCCACATTTAGATTCTGAATTCTTTATGGAGCTGGAGTGTGTCTTTCTTATTGTTGGGTGCTAAGTACTTAGTGTATGTGTTATGAAACAGCATTATGATAGGGCGTCTGGGAAGTATCCTTTACTAGCAATCTCCAGAAACCAACTCTGAATAGCACAAGAAGAGGGTTTAGTGAAAAAATATTTTTTTTATTGTTAAATTTATTGAGTTGACATTGGTTAGCAAAAATCACATAGATTCCAGACGTACAATTCTACAGTGCTACATTATGTGCTCACCACCCAGAGTCAGCTCTCTTTCCATCACCATGTATTTGACGCCCCCTCCCTCCTCACCCACCCCTCTCCTCTTACCCACAGGTAACCGCTAAACTATTGACTGTGTCCATGAGTTTTTGTTGCTTTGTTGCTTTCAGTTTTATATTCTGCATATGAGTAAAGTAATATGGTTCTCGGTTTTTTCTGTCTGGCTTATTTCACTAAGCATGATGGTCTCAAGGTCCATCCGTTTTGTTGCAAATGGCAATATTTCATCTTTTCTTACAGCTGAGTAGTTCCATTGTGTATATGTACCACTTAAGTGGCTCCTGAAATCAAAGGAAGAGCTCAGCAACCGGGCCATAGGAAGACAATGAGAACAGTTTATTGATTTCCCTGTAAGTGCACTTTGACTTTCTTGGTTCGGCCACCTGATGACTCAGCTTGAGCTCTCTTCTTGTTCGACATTCACATGCCCAGAAGCATCTGACTAACCCAGCCTGGGTCATGAGCCATTTCTGAGACCATTGGCTTTACCAAGTGAAATGTCGAAGAGACAGTTTCCCAAAGGGAAGTTGGAGAGTACCAGAAAAAAGGGCAAAGATTTCTGAATAGACCAAAGTTACAGATGTTCTCTTCAAAAGTGCTTTGGAGTAAGACAAGCATGGGTTCAAATCCTACTTCACCCATTGTTTGTGTGACTTTAATCTTTTTGAAATTTTTGTCATCAGTTCTAAAATGAAAATTATAATAATTTCCTCCTTAGAGGGTTGTTGTGAGGATTAAATGGAATAATATATACATATTTTATGTCAGGCACAGTGCCTGACATAAAATATGCAAACAATAACTGTTTTTAAAAGATAAGTGTCATATATTAAAATTTAGGGGGCGGGAGAGGAGGGGGGGAAGCTAAATATAAGGTGATGGAAAGAGAAGTCACATTAGGTGGTGAACTTATTATACATCAAGCTGACAATGCACTGTAGAATTGTATGCCTGAAACCTATGTAATCCTTGCTAACAGATGTCACCCCAATAAGTCTAACAATAAAAATTAATTTTAAAAATTTAGGGAATCATATACTTAATGATGAATTGGGAGAAGTAATTTCTCTTCATTCTCTTTATGGCAGTGACTGGCTATAGGAGATGGTTCTTAGTTGTAGTAAATAGCCAGTGTGGTCTGGTGGGGACTGGGAAGAGGTTTCCTACTAGCTCCAGGTGGCCTGGGGTTTCAGAAGAACACAAAGGCTTGTGGGTGGGCAAAAGATCAGATGGCACTGCTAACTTACAGGTTGGTAAGTCTGCCCACAGACAAAATCGAGTTGATAGTATTTGCTTTTCATCAGTCTCTTTTTAGTCATTCGAATTTGCTAGCTAAATGCTGACCAGTCTCAACTTGCTTAATTTATGAAAATTGATAACATCATAGCCTATTATTCAATGGATTCTGTAGTACAATTTTCTTTTCCCATATTCATTTGAGTTGTTTGAATACCATGTTATTTCTGTCTTCATCTTCCTTTTCATTTTTTTTTCTATTGCATTGTTCAAAAACCAAAGCAAAAAGCTTTTAGTTAGCTGATCTTATTCTGTAGAGTTGACAGTCTCATAAGGTTAGAATTGTTTTATTACAAAAGCAAACATTTGAAACCACAGATACACAGCTAAGAATGTTTGACTGAGCAGGTGACTTCAAAGATGAGTAACCAGATGTACTTCTAGAGTTTTTCAGGTTTTATGACATGAAGTGGAACCTTTTTTTAAAAAAATGGAGTTCTTTAAAATGTTTTCTTTTTCTTTTCCCTGATGATAGGATCAGTATTGCATATCAAAGAGCTTGATTTCAAATAGGCACAAATACACATATATGCAATCACTGTGTTGTATTACCTTCATTATTTTGAAGGAGAAAATATTTTATGAGTCATAAAAGATCAATTCTCCATGCTCCTGAACTGGATCAAGTTGCCCAAATGGAAGGGGCATTTCAAAGACGGGCTGATGCAAGGAGGCAGAGGTGTTCAAATCAAGACTTCACCTCACTTAATTCCGTTGAAGCTTTTTGTATCCAGGCAACAAACAGAACATGTTTTAAAAGTTCTGACTTCTTAATTAGAGAAATTTCAGAGTGGGTACTTACTGCAAGAGAAATAAAGCATTATTATTATTATAAATATAAAGACATTTTGATGAGCTACAAGGATGAGATTCATTAGCTCTATCATAAAAACAAACATTCAAATGACAGAGGCAGTGAGAAGACATTGCTAATGATCTCACCACAGCCTTCATTTGTCCCTACCAATTATTAGGAGCACCATGATATTATGAGAGTTATAATACACACGGCAAAGGCAGTATTTCTGTAGTTAATGCTCAAGTTCACAGAGCTCCTTCAGCTACACGTTAGGCAAATATAAAGAGGCCTTTGTTTCATGGCAGAGTTAACTTTTCCTCTGACAACTTCAAGTAACAGAAGCAACAGGAATGTGGCAACAGAAAATTTATAGTTGAGACATGAAAGCAAAGTTAAGACAAACTTAGGGAGGGCAAGGTTCTGCTCTGCCTCAGTAAACAAAACAGCCGTTCCAGAAGTACCAGCTGGGTTTGTCTCCAGAATCCAAAAATTATCTTGCTACAGGTTCCGTTGTGGTATCTGCATCCATCACCATAAAAAGGTCATTCAGATTTAATGCAAGTTTCCATCTCTCACTAAAATGCATGATGCCTGAGGTTAACAGCTGCCTTTCAATGTCTGAAACACGGCATATTGCTATAAATTGTATATTTCTTACCAAAGTATTTAAATAAAGCTAAGGAATGTTTAATTGGAAGAAAAAGAAAAAAATAAAAAACCACATTGGGCACATCTTTTTCCAAGAAAATGTCAAAAGCTAATTTGCTTAATTAAAAGTCTGAATTACAACACCTAATTTCTTAATTGAATGGGAATATTATAATAATTAAAGACAAACAATGTTTCTGAGCAATTTTTAGGATTAACATAAACCCAGAAGTTCGGCATCCTGCAGTGGAGTTGATCTATGGTTTTGCATTTTTAGAATATACACAACTCCTGTCTTTTTTGGGGGTCTTTTAATTGGTAGATTTAATCTGCTATGGGTATGTGTGTAGAATATGACCTGCACTCCATTCTCAGTTTATAGGCACATGTTGTCATCTTAAAAGCAATTCTTTATGGTGTTCTGTAGAACATGTTAGGAAACTCTTGTTCTTGTTTAAGAGAGGAAACTTTGAGGTGATATAGTTATTCCCATTAATCTAGAGATTTTCTGTTATTTAAATTCTTTCTGGGAAGTCATTTAGTACAATACTAGGTCTTTAAAAGGATATATGTGCCCATAACTAATTAATAAAATGGGATTTGGAAGGGAAGTTCTACCTTGCATGCTCCTTTTAGCTGTATGAAGATGATAGGGGAGAATGGCCGTCTGCCACCATGGAGGAGCTTCCCCGTAACTCTTCTAAGTTGACATTTGTAACCTAAAGTGGTAAGTCCCATCCATCTGGATGGTAACTATGACTAGACTGTGTAATTCTCTCCTGCCTCTGCCATTGAGATGTGTAAATTGACCACATTCACAACTTTAAAGGAAAGGGGCTGTTTTATTAGAGCTTCTGGGTTGAGGTGTGGTGATGAGAAGAGGGGAAAGCTCTCACTAGCAAATTGTCTGCCTTTGCAGCCCCATTTTTTTCCAACTGTAAATGGGGAAAATAATCCTCATTTTCATAAGTGTGCTGGATAGATGTGCATACTCATGAAAGGAAAATGTTAGATCAATAAAAGTGACAGTTGGCCTCTGAGTGTATCGACATACTCAAGTTTTCATTGTTGGCGTCGACACGAGGTGCATGAAACCCTAGTCGCCCAGTGTGAGTCTCAGCTGTCTGACAACATCCTCACTAACAGTGACAAGCCAAGCTTCGGGGCCCAACTTCTGCACCCAGTGGAGAGGTCCACTAGGAACAGGTCGAAACGGTGCTTTTTAACCAGGAGAGCACAAAGCATGGGCAGAAAGGAATTGGTTTCTCAGAGGCTTTTAGGGGTAATCTTGTTAAGAAACATAGGGAAGATTATTTAAATGCCTCTTAAGCAGTAGTTCCTCCCTCTTGGTATTTTCAAGGGCAGTAATCTGGTTTTTGTTTTATTTCAGGGCTGCCAGCCTGTCTAGTGATAGGGTTGGCATGCTGCTGATATTGGCAACATGCTCATTGTCATCAGATGCCAGCTTAACTGGATGCTGCACAGAAAAGCCATCATCCTGCACTTCAAATGCAAGCTCTGATGTGTATGAAACCGACAGGTAGTTCTGTTTGGAGGGGTAATTTTTTTGTCCTCTTTCATGGCTCACAATTAATTCTCTGGCTGGAAATAATACTCTGTCTATTATACATTGGTATATACACTACTAGGTACATAGAAGGCAATTGGTAAGAAATAAATGCATTTTTTTTGTGTGTGAGTGTGAGATATCACCCACGTGGGTTCTGGCTAATTTGTTTTCCCCCAAATTGAGCCTGATAGGTCTTACTGCAAGGGTTAATGCCTTTCTTAACTACACTATTAAAATAAGAAAAGTTGTTTAAAGATTTTCTTTTTTACAATGTACTTCAATTTAGTACCTAACCCCTACGATACATGGCAGAATAAGTTTATTCATTGAGAATAATAAATTTTTTTTTTCAGATAGGAGTGAGAATTAAAGGCATGGATTTGCCTTTAAATCGTTTGACATGATTCACTGAGGTTTTGGCTTATGATTGCTTCCTTCTTAAGTAGCTAGTTAACTGAAAACCCCAAACTATTCATCGTTTTTCCCTCTCCAGAGAAACCTCAAGCTACAAAACATGCTGACTGTATAAAGCCATTCTCAAACTACATGGTCGTTTTCTTGGAAGAAGTCATGGTATTGGGGTGGTGATTGTGGAATGTGGATTGCAGTCAGTTATGCTAACATTTCATCTAATCCCTTCAAAATTAAATAAATTAAATGCTAATAAAACTCCTTTTACTGAGGTGTCTACAACTTTATGCAGGTCTCAGAGGGATACCTACAGTTGCTTTTGGGGTTCCAATGGAGTACAAGATTATTTTCTCAAGTTTCAAGCTTAAATAAGCTGAAGATCTTGTTGGTTCTGGGTTGAGGTGGGAGGTGGTTGTCTGAGGATTAATGGAGCCATTTTGAAAACCGTTGCTAATCAGGCTAAAATGAATCACACATTTATAGGAATGTTGGCCATCATGGATACCTCTTTGTGGTTGTGTGTGTAGCATATGCAGCCCACTTAGTATCTTTTGTGAATTTATTTAAGTCGGTAGTAATTCCTTGTTAAATATCCAGATCTTTGGGGAATCAAGCTATAATCCAAAATAAACTAACTTTGGAAGGTCATGTGTATCTGACTATTATGGACTCTTGTGAAAAGGGTAGGAAGGTGAATTAAATTTCTATTTAACCACAGTCCACCATAAAGTAACAGGTCCCTAGTGGCCAAGTTTATTTTAAATATAAGCATTTGAATTATTTTCTGAAGGTTTGCTGAAATTTTATCTTTGAAATATTTAAAGCAAAATAGGTTTGGAGAAAATCTAAGAGTACCTACTAAACAATAAAAAAGGAATTATAAACATTTTGTGTTTATTAATTTGTTACTTATTGCATTTTCGAGGCATCATCAAAATCGTTTTAAGGTTGTTTCATACAAAATCTAACCGCAGTAAGGAAATCCATTGTGTAGAAATAGCTTCTTCATATAGGTGCTGGTTTAAGAATATTTTGAAATAGTACTTTCTAGAAAATTCTATTTCTGTGGTCAGGAATGAATGTAAATGTTCAAAAAACGAAATCCTTTGCTGCCAATACTTCTGATCACTTAACAATATGATATACTGGCTGATCACAGAAAATGTGGAATATATTTAGTTGCAGAAGCTGAGTCTTTATTTTAACCATAATGTGTGATTTTGTAAGGAAGTTGGGGCTGAGTGGGTGGGGTAATTACACCCACCCAGCTCTGTTGCACTCTGACTAAGGCTGTATCCGTCACGGAAAGCAGGCATTACAGACTAGCTGCACTCTTCATCATGGCAGCTGTTACCTGGTAAATAATCAAACATGTTATCTTGGTCCATGGTTCTGTGTATTTGAAAAGAACTTGCGTTAAGTGCTGAAATAGTTGGATTGTACACAGTTCTTAGGTTATTGGTAGTTTTACACTAAACTGATTTGACTGCAGCAGAAAGTGCTATTCAGCATTCTGGGTTAGGAGACAAGAAGGGGCTGACATAGTCAATCCTATTTAAGCAGGATAAGAGCAAGCAAATGAACTCTAGAGCAGTTTCATCAGTTGGCTGCCTAGAAATGATTATTATGCCTCATGTTTTCTGTTGGAGATTCATGGATAAACCTTGCACGTTTGTTTAAAACTTTGGGGGTAAGACAGAGTGCAATTTTGCTCAAGATAAAACTTGTACTTTGATATGTGGGATAAGAGTATGTAAAAGCTCCCCTCCTGCAACTCACATTTGTAGACATTCAGGAATTTGATGAGGAAAATTAAAAGAAATTTTGTTCATTGAAGAGACATGGTAACATGCAGCAAAATGTATCATAAGGTCCTTGGTGGGAGATGCTTTGCTACTTTGGAATGTATCATGACAACCTTGGTATTTTTAAAAACACAAGTTGTGGTATAGAAATACCTCTGGAGAATCTTAAAAAATGTTCTTTAATCACATATCTATTGAGTTGCTATTGCAAGATCAAGTGATCTGTTTGGTGTAAGCGTCTTGATAATGTTGTTGATGTCAATGTGTTAGTTCCTTATTACCAAATAGAAAGCACCTTCAATTTAAAAATTATTATTTTGTAGTTATTCATAAATGTTTGTTCACCACTTAAATTGGAAAATATTTTAGTCATTGGTGGATATTTTGCACTTTTTCAAGAATGAGGTAATCCAATATCTCAAATCATGCAAAAACAGTTATGTGGAATAAAATGTGAAAGAGATCTCAACTTCCTTAGGCCTCCATGAGGCAAAAGAGATACTAACCATGTTTCATATTATGTTTTTGTTATATTTAAAGAAGACCAATGATAAAATTAACTTTTGGAGATACCACAAACGCGATTTTGTTGCCTGGCTTTTTCTTAGGGTTTCCAGGTACAGCTAATCTTTTAGAGAATGACTTTGGCTGGGCTTTTTTTGTTTGGGTTTCTGTAACTTTATGAGGCTGTTTCTATCACCGAAAATTGAATGGGTTTAATCCTGACTACTCATGCACTCAGAGAGTTGTAAAAATCTTGGTTTTTAAAGGGTCATTAAGGGTAATTTTAGACCAAACCCCCTCAGCAGGAATCTCCTTTGCTGCACTCCCAATAAACATTGTGTATCGGATGAGAGTGAGGTGGAGCAAGGCTGTCGGGAAAGCCATGCTCCAGAGCAGCAATAGATGAATATTAGCCAAACACCATGATTAAGTAAAAGGTTTCAAAATACAAGCTGAGTTGACAGTTGAGTGGCCCAACATCATACACAACCAATGGGAAGCTCAAGTTATTGCAAGAAAGGCAGCTTTGATTTCAGGAGTTAGGGGCCAGCAGATGAAATCAGATTGATTTGCCATAAATATAGCATCTTTGGGTAGGCATGGCTTTGAAAGTGTGAAACCAATGTCTTTCTAGTTACACACTAGACTATTTAAAAAATATCACCATGTATCTGACAGTATTTTTAAATAAGTTCATGAAGAACTTACCACCTTAAAGATAGATATTTCTTTTATTATTAAAATATATGACAACTGTAACTTTTTATAGTACTTGTTGTGAGACACTTATTATTTTGTCAGATAATTATTATAGCTTGATGAGAAAGCCCTGTTGCTTCAGAAAATGGCAACTCATCAAATAGTGTGACATCCACACATGTGATTTATTAATTTAAATTTAAATTTATGATAATTAAGAATCCTTGAATTAAAAAAATCACATATCTTCTCCATGAAAATATTTGTTGCTTGAAATTGTTTTCATAGAGTTTGAGATCTAGAGTAAAAAAGAGTCTAAGTTCTTAGCCTTCCAAGTGTCTAGTGGACAGAAGATAAACACAAGCAACTCGTGGTGGTGTGTGTATGTGTGTGTGGGAGCATGAGACAAGGTGGAGTCCCAGTGGCATTGATGAATGGTACTTTCCTGCTGGGCTCCTTTTGTGTCTTTGTGGCAGTGGGGCCTCCAGATAAAAGCACAGGTAGCTCCATAGAGCTCCTGCTCTTGTACTTCAGCCAGAACTTCTTGAGGGATGGCTCCCTCCCTGCTTCAAGGTGATGCCAGTGTCTCTTCTCTGCCCCATGTCTCAACTCCTTCTTCTCTCTCCCTGGGCCACTGTCACTTATCCAGTCTTAGCAACTAAAGAAACAAGCTCTTCAGGTATGTCTCAGACACTCTCTGTCTAGAGCAGCTTTCACAGACTTTGTGTTTGTGTCCACAGTGGACAAGCACATCTACCACTGAGAAGTGGTGAGGACATAAAGAGAGCCCTATGGATAGGCTGACCAGACACCCCCTTTTTAAATGGGACAGAAAACAATGGTACTGTCCCATTTCAAATGGTACATATGGTCAGCCTAGTCTCACTGGGTTAAATTCAAGGTGTCAGTAGGCTGACTATATGTACTGTTTGAAATGGACAGTACCATTGTTTGTCCTGTTTAAAACGGCATGTCTGGTCAGCTTACCTACAGATCACTGAAAGCATTAGTGTGTGGGTGTGAGTGGGAAGACTGAGCAGTGAAGTTGGTCACATATGATCCTGTCACATGTCCATTTAGAGAAAATGTTTTCTTTCTTATATATGAGCCCACAGTCACATATTCAAATGATGGCCATTTTTGTGTCAAGATGACAATATTTCTCCTAATGTGTGGAAAATGTAGCTAAAAAAACCCGAAAGTGTGTCTAGCATTTCCTTTGACAGTATACATTTGCAGATGGCTTGTTAGTATGTGCCTGTAACCATTCTGTTTGGTGGTACTTTGTAGTGTCAATGCTTCCTTGGAATTGTTAGGCTGCTTTGGAAGCTATATTAACTCATTCAAAACTTACTATATGCCAGACACTGTGGGAAGTTCTCCTCATGTATTAATCCCCACATAGGCTTGTGCTATGGTCATTCTACATAGGAAAAACTGAGGCATGGGAAAGGTAAGAATATTGCCCCAGACAATGCAGGTATAAGGTAGTAGGTTTGGGGATTGAAGCTCAGAAGCTTGGCTGTAGTTTACAACCCTCACTGAATACTGTGCTGCCTCTCAATAGCTTATCAATGGACATCTGATGGCCTACTGTAATTAGCAATACTCCACTGGAGTGGGGCTCACAGTTTTGTCTACTCAGCATCTATCTTTTCTTGAGAATTATCTTCTGTTTTTGAAGAACTGCCTTTTCTCTTCTACTAAACCTGTATGGTTACTGAGATCCCTTTATGATAGTGTAACATAGAGTCCCTGTCATATCATCTTTCTCTCTTCCACTATGGTGGGTAATTTGGTGTATTTGGGTCAAACAGAGTGCTTTTCTGAAATTTTTGGATCTGCAAATGAAAATGGGAATTTATTCTTTCGCCACCAGGCTAAACTGACACAGACACAACATCAAAGATAATTGTGTCAGGTTTTCTTCCATGTGGACCAGACATACGAGGTATGCCAACGTAACATGCGAGGAAAGACCGGGGACCACAGCAAAGGAACAGAACAGGAGAAGGGGAAATCCTAGACTTGCATTTCACCCCCTTATTCTAGTTGTTCTGGAGACCTGGATGTGTTCTTTTCCTGATTTTCTGTGAGGCATTCTTATATTTTTTAACAAATATTGTTTAACTAGGTTACATTGAAATGGTTTAATTTATTTTTAATCAAAAGAATTCTAGCTAATTGAATAAACATTATGGCAATATTTTCATTTATCCATTGAACATATATTCAGGGCATGTCTACTGTTCAGTACCAGGTTCACAGCATGGTGAACAAGATAGACCAGGTCCCTGTTTTCATGGAGTTTACATTTGTGTCTAGAGAGCCCAAACTGATAAAGAAATAAGAGCACATTTTCAAAGGATAGTAAATAAATCACAGTGAGATGATAAACTGTGAATAGTTAAGGCTAGGATTGGCTATGTGTTCTGGGAAGGTTTTTCTGGGGCTAAAGTTACATGACCAGAATGAAGTGGTTTTGTAAGGTTTGGGTTCTAGAATGTTCCATGTAGAGAAACAGTGAATGCAAAGTGTCTGAGAGAAAATGAGCATGCTAAATTCAAGGGCTAATGGGACTGGAGAATCATGGGTTAGGAAAAAGGGTAGGATAAAGATTGTAAAGGTAGGTTGATGTTGATGTTAGTTCCTGGTATTCCTTGTGTCTGCAAAAGGAGATAAACTGAGAAGGCCAGTTTTTCCCCAGAGAGAAAGACAGGCTGAATTAAACAACAAGCAAACAAACAAATCCTCAAAATCTTCTGTAGTGTTGGCTTATGGGTCTGGAGAATGGAGATAAAAAAGTAAATAGTGCATGAACCTGAAAAGGCCTGTTTTTTAGATGAGGCAGAAAAATTAAGGGCAAAATAGGGCTGTTTGGATTATGGGAATACCAACTGGGGAGTGCTTTGGACAAACCAGTACCATTACACTAGTTCTTTTCTATAAAGAGAGCTATAGACTTTAAACGGCCGTCTCCACCTTGAAACTGTGTCGTACATATTTTTTCACTCAATTGAACTTGCCTCCTATAGCTCTTCCCCTTCACCCTATCTTCATCTTCAGGATGTACATACCAGTAGGTTGTTACATGATGAAGAGCAGTGGGTCTCCAAATTTAACATATCAGAATCATGTGAAGGGCAAGTTACAACACATATTGCTGGACCCCATCTCCAAAATTTTTGAGTCAGTAGGTCTGGGTGGGATCTGAGAATATGCACTTCTTACACGTTTCCAGGTGCTGTGGCTGCTGCTGCTGGCCCATGGACCACACTTGGAGAACTACAGATGTAGCCTAAGGCCTAAAGGGATTTGTGTCAGAATCACCTGGGGGTCTGGTCTGTGTGAAAAGATGCCTGATGATGTATTACTTGCTAGCCAGTGAGCTGTTGTTCTAAATGCTGAAACTCCTGATAGATTTAGTAATGCCAGCCAGTGTTACATGTAAGAGAATCTTGAGCGGGAAGTGAATTATGGCAAGCTCCAAAGCCCTCCTCTCTTTCGAAAGTAGGTGTATGTTGGAGAAGGTGGGAATGGGATTTCTCTGAATACTGCTTTCTGGAGAAAATGAATCTTAACGTTCATTTAAGGAGCATCAATTTGACACAATTTTGAAGCTTCGAGTTTACTAAATCATAACTGTATTTTTATTTGTAGGTCTGGAATTTTGTATACATTCTGGTCTTAACCAAACTACCAAACTTATAAATGTATTTTGCTTTTTTGCTCACAATGGCAGTCTTTTAATCATTTTGTTTTTGTAAGAAGCCCTGTGAGATATTTTGCATGAATAATTATAATTATGTAGATTCCATTGGAAATTTTTTGTACTAAGTAAAATGATTTTTACTCTAAGGACTTAAAACGTAACCTGACAAGCATACTAAATACTTTTATGTGTCATACTACAATAGCATATAGTTTTATATTTGCAATTAATTCATAAGTGACAAGAATGCTATTCAGATTGCATATTTCCCATTCTAATAGATTTATATTTAATATGAGTAACTGAAATACATCATGAATGTAAAAGCAAGTTTTCTTTATGTACAATAATATGTGCATTTTATGAGGACAGAGCATAAAATAGAAAAACTATAGAAAGAAAAAAGGGCCCAAACAGTGAATTTGATATCTCCTATTTTTCTTAAGGTTATAGGATCACTTTCTAGGTATATTTTATATTAGTATTAGATAATATATGAATATATGCACAATATATTAAAATAATATGTTAAGCTGCTTACATTCTGCTCAACATTTTACTAAATTTTTACACATAATATTTCATAAACAGGCTTTAGTTTTGCCACGTCATGTATATTGTTGGATTATAAATTACTTAGTTTACTTACTGGATCAAATTATAGAAGGAAAATGTGATTCACATTAAGGGAATGTTTGTTTCCCAATTGCCTCATTCTCATTCAAAGTCCCATGTTTTTCTTCACGCATGTCCTTTGCTACAGTTGAGATATGCTGTACACTCAGGGTTACAAACATGGAGATTTTATTTCTGCTACATAGTTGAGGCTGCCGGGGATATTATTTTGGGGTTGAGTTTTTGTTTATAAATAGTAATGGAATGGATTCAATACGGTTGTTTTGCCTAGCCCACTGATCATGTCTTTGCGTAGATAAAGCCCTAGAATTTCTGGTCAATTGGTGGCCAGCCTTGCTTTGGTGGTCCATTTTTCACACTGTGGGCTCATCAGGAAACTTCATTTTTTTCTTTTCCTTATTGGATAATTAATACAATCTGGGATGTTTTCTCAGTTATTATTACATCCTTATGTAGCTTTCCTTGCAAAGTAGGCAACTTGTTAAAACTAGGGTACATTTCCTCGTTTTTCATTGCACACAAACACCCTCCTTATTTTCACATGGAGTGTCTCATATTTTTATTACTTAAAGGAGTTGCTCAGTTCTCTTTTGGTCAGAACCAGTCTTCTTATTTTGTTGCACCTACTTCTAAGTGTCCCTAGTCTTACGTTAATACAGGATGAATAACTTAATTTTGATTTACAAGTTAGAGGTATAAGAAATCTATTCTGTTAAATTCAATTTTTATCAAAACTTACAATTGTCTTTTCCACATTCTTACTTGTCTCAGCACTGTTAAAGTCCTGTTTTCTCTTATTTTTAGGTAGTTGTTGCTCTTTCCCTTACTTTAGTTAAAAAATTAGTAGAGTGAAAGAAAAAAGGAAAGGACAAAGCAAAGCAAATTTACCAAGAGTGGTATTACTTGGGACTATTAAACAATCTTGTGCTAAATTTCCCTTGAAAAGCTTTTCCTGATTGAATTCTAATTTCAATTAGTATCTCTTCCCTGAAACTCCACAATGATATAATATTGAATTTGGTCTTTTGTTTTATTTCTACATGAACTTATCTTATATAGGGAATAACACTAACAAAACTTTCAAATCAATAGAGCTTTACCTGCATACAATTGTGCATGTTCCTTATGAATGCATTAGGGAAAATAAAAATTCATTTTTAAGGTTTAAAATATCTAATTATAAGCTAAGTGTTACCTAGATGGGATATATTGGTGTTTAACTTGTCTATTCCTTTTTGTTGTTGTTTATAGATTTAAAAATCTTTTCTTCTTTCAGTATGAGGTGTTGAATGGATCTAAATAAAATTCTAGTTTGCAACTTATTTACATATTCATATTTATTATTAATCTCCAAGCAGAAAAAATTTTTTGAATAAATTTATTTCACATTTTAGTTTTATACCATGCATTTAGTTAAAAAACAATTAGTTTCTGAGTGTTAAATATTGATTTGATTCTTACATATTATTAACACAAGCAAAGCCTATGGAAGAAATGGGTGTGGCGTCCCTGAGATGGTGTACTATACGTTGTAGATTTTTCTGTCACATCCTTGATACTGAAACATTGAGGCTTTTCCAACATTATATCTATGTTATCATGGAAATCTTTAATATTGCTAGTTTTATTCATTATATTTATTAGCAACTGTTTATAATTAGAAACAAACAAAATTTGATTTTTATCAAAAATATATTAGAAAACAGATACAAAAGGAAATACATTTCAATGTTTTGCTTTAATAGTGTAACTTTTAGGCTTATAAAATACCAATAGTTATTTTCCCCTAAATAATTTTTATTTGTTGAATCACTCCTTCAAAAATAAGTTAAGAAAAGAGGTCTTGGTTTTAATGTCTCTTCTCTTAAGACAGAGGATACTTTTTAGGATTCCAAAGCAAGGCAGCTCAGAACACATACGATCTGTAACATTTCTTTGTAATGTTTTGTGGGCCATTGTAAAGTTTAAGTCACACAGGTAGCAGGCACCTTGAATGTGTCACTGCTTTCAGCAAAGGTATTGATATGTCTTTAGATCATTCATAGAGATTAATTTTTTTGAAGTTAGATTTATTCCTAATATGTTATTATTAAAAAAATGCATGCATACTATTCAGTTCTATGTAATTGTTTCTCGCTGAAATAGAAACCTATTTTGAGTTATGAAAATATTTGATAAACCTTGATATCCTAGCCATGACTATCACTTTCCCCTTCTAGCAGGTAATAGTAACTATAAAATAATAATAGTTTGATTCAGTAAATAATAGTTTGTATAGGAAAACACATTGACCATGATTAATATACTATGATATAAAGTGGTAGACATAAAAAAAAAAAAATCTTCCCAGATAAACTAATCAGATGAAAGAAATCATTAACTGTTTACTGTCCCTTTAAATGAAATCAGATTTCAAAACAGCAAATGTTATATAAGTTCTATAGTTACATTATTAAAGACAATTGGGGGCAAACTCTGTGGAAAGCGCTGGGTACAGTGGGAAGTAGAATAACGGCTCTATTACATTGCAGTGCAGTTAGAACGTGTTATTCAAATCAAATCATCTCATTTTATGTGGCAGCTCCTTAGAAGTTTGAACAAGTTTCTGTAGATTATTAAGCCAAGTGAATTGCTACAGAATGTTAGACCCAGAGATCGTGGACAGATGAGAGTCTCGAGACGTGTACTTCTCTAATTCCTGTGGACGTGCCATGTTGGAATCATGATATTCTCCATCATATGGGGATATGGTCAAATGATTTCTCTCCTCATCAAATATAATTTCTGTACAATTGTGTCAATTGAAGCATACAGCTAGAAATGTACATTTTCCCCTACCCTATCTCTGCCCTTCTAAATTTCTAGATATATATTAACTTTGCACTTGGTGCCAACACTGTCAAAAACAAATGAATCAGCAGTTAGCTGATGGAGCACTGCATGGGTGGTATAGTTTATTTTCCCTTTTAAAAAGTTTCTTGAGTTCTAAGACAAATGTGTATTTTTCACCAGATCAATTTTTGGCCTCATTTTATAATTCTTCTCATGTTCACGTATAACTCAGTTTAATGGTGGACTTTTCATGGCTCTCATGTGGTAACTTTGGTGTTTTAAGGCAAATTAGAGCAGTGTGCAGCTTGTATGTGTCTTTATGATTTTTAACGGGTTAGACTGGTGAATAGTAATAAGACTTAGTAGAACAACTGGTAGAAAAAATAAGTATTTCCCAGGAAGATCGATTACTATTAAGGTTTTTTGTTTTGTTTTGTTTCTTTGCGTGGTTCTACCACTGTGACTCTGGCCTTAATCAAAACCAAATGAAAACCTTGAGCCAAAGAATCAGTGTTGGTGCCTTTATAATGTGGTTAGAAAAATTTTAACACAGATTTGAGTCTTTGCTGCTTATGATGACTGATTTGTTAGTTCATTCATTCATTTAACAAGCATACCTATGGTGTACTGGACATGGGGATATGGCAAAAAATGAAACTCAGAATTGGCCTCTAGCAACTCATACCTCGAAAAGTGTGACAAGTATATAAACATAGGCCACCACACAATATAATAAGTGCAGATAAAGTATGGTGGTAGTTCCAATGGAGATGATCTTTTTTGGATAAAAGAGAGGCCTTTATAGAGTTGGAGGTTCTTGGAGGATCAGTACAAGTTTTCTATGTTGAGTAAGTGGAAAAGTGTATTTCAAATAGAGAAAAGTCTTTGAAAATGGAAAGAAGAAGGAAACAGCCTGATGTGCTCCCAGATTGTTAACAACTCAACATGGAGTGTGGTGTTCGGGGGTTAGGGAGCATGTAAGGTGGACAGTGGGAGATGAGCTTGGAGAAAGAGACAGAAGGCAGATCATTGCATGCATTGCACAATACGGGAAGCTGTTTGAAGTGTTGGGGCCACTGAAAGGTATTAAAGCAGACTGTGGCATGGTAATATTTATGATTTTGAAAACCATTTGAGCAGTAGAGAGGAGAGTGAACCTAAGGGCCTCAAGCTGAAGGCAGGAAGGTAAGTTGGGAGGACAATAAAATGACCAAAGAAACAAAACACTATAGTACAACCCTCTGTACAACCTGCTGCTCCAGTGGCATAGCATACTTACTTATGAAGTGCAAGTTTGAACTGTGAATCACAGGAGGTTGTGAGCCTGAAATGTCTGGAAACCTTAGGAAGGTTGAGAAGCTGTCTTTTCACCTGTCTGAAGTGGACACAACCTTGGGCACACAGCAAGATTGAAAAGGCTGTGTTGAATTATTAACACTGTTTGAATTGGCCAGTCAAGTTTAGCCTTGCCATGCCTCAAGTTTCTGACAGAGGAGATCTTAGAAACAAGGGCACTGCTCTAGAATGCATAACAGATAATGAATAATTAGAGGAACATGGTATTAATAAAATTAATTAGGTTGGTGGATTTGAAAGGACTTTGTAAATTGCAAAGCAGTATATAAATATTAGATGTTGCTATTACCTTCCACATGCTAACAGAATCTGGGTATTAGCCCCAGTCACAGGGGCATAGAGATATTTGTTCTTTCCATGGTCAAAGAATTGAAACCTGAACAAAATCATAAGCTCATAAATGCATCTTTGTAAAGCATAGTTCTTACTAATAATATAGCATACACTTCATCTCCATGTATAAAAAAATACCATACAAGTATCCTTGAGTATTTTGGTAGATTTTCATTCAATTTAACCAGCTTTACTGGAACTCCTACAATTTCTTATGTAGCAAGTCCAGTAATAAACAAGACCCAGCCCCTGTTTTCCTTACTCCAGTGGAGGAAGCTTCAGGTTAATGGGGATTTCAAGTACACAATCCAAGTGGAACAACATGGTCTGGACTGACTGCAGGGTCTCTGGGGAGCACATAGCCAGTCTGAAAGGTCAAGAAAGGAAGTCACATCTAAGGCAAGACCAGAGAAGAGGCAAGAATTAGCCATAGAAAAGAAGTGGTTCACCTGAAGCAGAGGAGAAAACTGAGTAAGTCCTAGAGATGTGAGAATGTTCTATGTTGAGAGTGCAGTGCTGCAGGATGAGACTCTCAACAGAAGGAGTTGAAGAAGTAGGAGGACAACTAGCATGTAGAATGGTCACCTTGTGCAATGTACAACAGGATTTGGAGCAAGCTCAAGCTACAAAAAAGTTGCCTAAGAGATGATATTGTCTTGTGTAAGTGACAATGGAAATGGATCCAAGTGGGTTGAGTGGAGAGATATTCAGGAGGTAGCAGTGGGAAGATGTGGTGTTTGATGGGATGTGGGGGCTGAGAGTGAGAAAAGGGTCAAGGGAGATATGCTAGTTTTGGCTTATGGAGCTGGGTGCAACCATGCACAATTAGCTGGGGTGCATCTGTTAGCTTACTGTAACGGTCACTGTATCATATTACATTTCATTTTACATTTTCATAGGAGATTTATTTACTTTTGTTATAAAGATAATATAACAAGATAACCTAAATTGTTCTTTAAGATGAAAGAAAAGTACAATATAGGGTAGCACGGGACAACAGACACAAATTAGTCCCACAGTTGGAGGAGAATGACACAGGAGGAAGAGTAGGTTTGGCAAAGAAGATGAAGGATTCAATTGCTGAGTTGGAGGTGCAGCTGAGACAGAAGAACAGTCTCTGGTAGACAGCATGGAATCTGGTGTTAGAGAAAATGCTACATATGAGGCCTCATTGTGTGTGTGTGTGTGTGTGTGTGTGTGTGTGTGTGTGGCGGAGTGGGTGGAGCCGTGGGGACCCTGGTTCTCCAGACTGAAGGAAGGGCTGGTCCTCTATGCCTAGCCTGTAGCCTGAATTTATTTGTAACCTGGGTCTTAAATGAGGATTTTAAATACACTGCAAGGCACTGTTTATATCAGGGAAAGGTGTCAGGTTGGGAAGTCAGAGTATCCTATGCATTTTGAAAGACCCAGGAGAGTCCCTCACTTAGAGATGTCCTCGAGGGGACAGGACAGTGCTTGAGGGCTGGAGGGGATTAAAGGGAATCAAGTCAGGAAGGCTGAACACTCTTTTAGAATAGTATGTGATTGGCAGAGCTGGTAGTCTTAGCAGGTGTCAGATTTAGGAAGGAGCATGGAAAGCGAGCATCAAAGCAGGTGTTCTGAACTGATCCATCAGCAATGTGTGTGCCAAGACCAGGCCAAGTCGGAGAGCCTCTCGGTCTCTGTTTTCAGCCCCCTTTAATCAATTACTCTCTCTCTTTGTACGCTGGGACAAGTACTTTAAGTTTTGCAATTTGAGGATGTCTTCTCCACCTGTCATTTTCTCTTAGAGCTCTAAACCAGAAGATTCCAAGATGGGAAGTTAGACAAGGAATAAAGAGGTTTTTAAGGTCAGAATTGCTCCCATAATGTTTGAAACAAGATCCATTTGCAATCCAAAATATTTAGGATTTAAAAATTCAGTTGCTTCAGTTCAGTCTCATTTTAGATCATGGTCTCACAAAGGCTACCTGGGTCAGCATTGATAGTGAGAGGACCTCTTAATTTCCAGGGTGTGAGGAGATCCAGTGGAGCCATCTCTCTCTCTCTCCTTCTTTCTCTGGATGTTATCCCTGCTATGAAACACTTAGACGTGGAACTCCAAAACTGTGCCACATTCACGGTAATTTCTATAGCCAGAGTGAGGTGTTTGGTGTAGATTTAGTGTCAGCAATAACACAAATCTCTCCCATAGCACCTGTGAGCAGAACTAGTTGATGATACAGAAAATTTATGACCTGGAAGATCATTTATTTCAAGTAAAATTAGAAAACCCAAGCACTACTTTGGGATTTTGGAAAACCTTACTGTTCAATTCCCAAAGTCGAAATACTTGAAATATAGAAAGTGTCAATTCAGAAGAAAAACAATGGATTAATCTGTACCCTTGAATTAGAGCCAGGAGAATTTATAATGAAAATAGAGAAGTCAGTCTTGGGAGTTTTGCAAACACTGTTTCTTGCTCTAGAATATTCACATACCCACCTGCATATATGAAACAACTTAGATGTTTTTTTGGCCAGCAATAGTGATATCATTGATTGAGGATTCATTACCCTGTGCTGGGGAGTATGCTTTGATGCCACTTTGCTCTTCTCTAGTCTTCACTATAATTTTATCAGGTGGCACAAATTCACCTTTTAAAGGATGACTAAATAGCAAACTTATATAATGTGCTCAAGGCCACACAGCTGGTAGATACAAGAGCTAGATTCAGAACCAGGAGTCCGTGTGGTTTCAATGTCTGAGCCCTTCCCCGAATACTACGACGTCTTCCCTCACATTGTCAGGATGTAGATTATCTGAGTCACATACGTGGAGAAGAACGTTTACAAACTAGAAAACATCCAAACAAGAGGGAACAAGATAGTAGCCATCTGAAAACCAGGACATGAGAGAAGTTGAAATTGCCAAAGTTAATTAAATCAATGAAAGAGCCATTAAAGAGTAAAATAGCTTTCTTCCAATACCTGGAGAGCTGTTGTGCATAAAGGTGGACGTAGTCTGTGAAGCCAGAAAGTAATAGGTGAAAGTTGTGAGCCAGCCAAAGGAGGTCCAAGCTTTTTAAGAGAGCTTGCCCAGCAATGGATAGAGAGAACATTGATCCCTGCTAGTGGCAGAGATAATTGATTCTCATATGTATTGGAGACTAGATTGCTACATGTGGAGAGACTCAAAAACCCCTAGAATTTATTTACAAAAAATTGTGTATTATTCTTTTTTTTTTTTTTCTTTATGTGGGTAGCTCCCTGGCTGGGAATCGAACTCAGGCTGCAGCGTTGACAGCTGGCTTTTTCCACTGCTCAAAAGAGTTCTTGGACTTGTCAACTTTGGTTCCTTTTAGTGCTTCTGCCATTTTTTTGTTTCACCTCTTCCACATAGGCAAAATGTTTCCCTTTGAGGACTATTTTTATCTCAGAAAACAAGAAAAAAAAGTCTCTTGGGGTGAGATTGGGTGAATGGGGAAGGTGGTGTATGGGGGTCTTACCATTTTGGTGAAAAACTGCTGAACACTCAGCACAGTGTGGGTTGGTGCTTTGTTATGGTGGAAGTACCAGTCACATGTTTGCCACAACTCAGGATATTTCTTCTGTAAATCCTGACACATCCTTCTCAGAACTTCCAGATAAACACTTTGGTTGATTTATTGACTCGGAGAAACAAATGCCTAGTGCACAATCCCTCTCACACCAAAGAAATATAACTCTGCTTTTATTTGCCCCTCCCCCTTATTAGGTAGAAGTTTGGTCTCTGATACATATTTTAATTCTAAGAGTATGTAAATGGCAATTCAGAATACCTTGGTATGAATATGTTTACTAGCTCATTCTGTTTGGGAGGGGGAAGACTAAATAATGTGAAAACATTGAGTAACTGAAGATGGGAAAATCTTAAAGACACTTTACCTGTTTAACAATTTCACTCAGAATTGACTTATATTTATATTTTTCAATTGATTTTCTCAAAAAATTTGTTTCTAAATTTCAAGAAAATTTATTCTGACTAGATATTCAATGGGTTACAAAGAACACGGTACGAGGTTTTGCAGGATGGTAATGAGTGTAATTTAGTTGTGACAACATATTGGAAAAGTCTCAAATATATAGGTAATTGATTGCAGACAAGAAGTATTTTCTCTATGAACTCTGTCAGTAAGGTATATATGAATCAGTAGTGTTGATATACTAATATACTGTCTTTGGATAAATGTTAGAAAACTGCATTATAACTGTTTCTGAAATAATTTTGTGCCCATAATGCTTTTCAAGGACTAAAAGAATGACACCCTGAAAAATACTTTGAAAGTCTTAGCAAGAAGTCAGGTATAATTAGACTGTGGGGACCATGTAATTTTGAGGCATGATTTTATGAGACTAGGAAAACTAGCCCTGGCCCTTCTCTGGAATAGCTGGGTGTGGTGGTGACATGTTACCTCTCATGACACCTATTCATTTGTTAATTTCATAGTCACTTTTAACTGGCATGACTTGATCAATCAACTCCATTATTTTTTTTCAGTTGCTCTCTTGGGGTCCCCATGTTTTCCCTGTGCCGAGGTTTCCAGATGGTAGCAACTACTATTTCTTTTCTCTAGACAGACTGCCATTTTGGAGATTGGCCTGTCCTCCAGGGCTTTCCCATCCTTTGCTACAGGGAAACCTCTGTTGGTCCAGGTTCCTGCATTGGCCTGGTGGGGCCCCTCTGTGGGGCTCCAAAGATAACCACTGAACACTGAGCTTTTCTGTTGAGTCTGAGCTGCCAAAATTGACAAATATGGGGGTTTCACTCCAATATTCTCCTTGCCTTTCTTTGCCAATGAGAGAGAATCTTGATTGGGATCATCCTGGTCTACCATAACAGTCCACACAAACTTCAGTTATCAAGAAGTATGCACTGAATGACCTGGGGCCCATTTCATAGAAAGGTGACCCACCTTTTCCTCAGTGGTTAGTTTTGTCATCAATTGATATAAATTTTGATTATTTAATTGGAGGTCTGCTATGCCCTATTCCTTCACCTGCCTTTACATGATAATGCTTATGTAATAAACAAGTTATGTCTACATATATACTATTCATATAATAGGAGATTATTCAAGTATAAGTTTCAAAAGTAAAAAGATGTTCTTCAAGATAACCATGTATCTCCATACACACAGCAGAGAGTAGATTGGCTTCCTCCTTCAAAGGGCATCCACTTAATTTTAGTATTAAATATTATACATGTATGGAGTCACAATAATGTTTTTGAACATTCGTTGAGTGCCCTTGTCTGATAGGCTCTATAATAAATATTTTACATATCTTAAAGCCTTACAACCATTTGCTGTAGATTCTACTATCCCTCTTTTACAGATGGGAAACTAGATTTATAGAGGTAAAAAGGCACAATTAATATCAACAGCAGAAATGAAAACCAGACTTGGCCACTTCATTTCCATGCTTGACCACCACGTGAGGTAGACAATTAATTCCTTTCATGACTCACTTAACCCACTGGTGAGTTTTTAATGTAGGATAGTCTTACATTTAGTTTTAACCTATAGATGGGTTCACAATGATGCCTTTTTCAGAGTCCTGGTGTATCTGGAAATGCCTTTCTTTTGATTCCACACATGAAAGACAGTTTGGCCATATAAAAAATTGGTAGATCACAGCTTCTCTCTCTTAGAGAACTCAGCTATTATCTTGGCATTTTTTGGTCAAGAAGTCCAAGATGACTTTAATAGTCTTTTTTTTTTTTTTTTTTTTTGCAGCTGCATTCCCTTCACCTTCAACTTTGCCTGATGCAGGAATTACTTCTTTTCTCTTTGTCATTATTTATTTATTTATTTTGTTGAGGGGGCAGGATATATCAGGTGTAATGAACTCTTTCTTGATTTTAACTGGCAATGCAGTGAGGGCTTTCAACTGTTGGTGCAGGTTTTCCTTTTAACTCAAGAAATTTTTCTCTTGATTTTCCTTTTAATTTTTTAAAAATTCTGGAATATTAATTATCTCTATGTTAGATCTCTGTTCTTGCTTTTGCATGGTTATTTTCCTCTCTCTAGTGGTTTTCATCTCTTTGTCATTTTCCTTTTCATCCTGGGGCAGATTTTCAAGTTTGTCTTCCAAGCCACTGACCATTTTCTTTGGTGTGAATTCCACTCTTCACTATCTCCTACGTGGATTTTTCCTCTGACTGTTATTCTGAATTTGCTTGCTTTTCTCTTTTCTCACTTACTCTTCTTTTCTTTCCATCTTGTTGTTTTAATGTCAGTTTGTTCTTGTTATGGCATGCTCTGTCCTATATTCTACAGGTGGCCACTAGTAGATCACTGTAGAGAGATAGCAACGTGGCAGTAATGGTTGAGATGGGAGTGGCATTTGCATCACTTCAAAAACATCCTGTGTTGACAAGAGTAAGAGCGTCAGGACAAGACAAAAATGGAAGCTCACATACCGTATGTCTAAACTTTTAAGAGTTATAAATCAAGCTTAACAAAATATTAAATCAAAGGTGTTTTATCCTCCTGTCTTGACAAATACACTTTCATAATGTCAAAACTGAAAAACATGTCCAAAGTTGTGATTTTTAATATTAGTAAATGCTGGAAAAATGTGACTGAATTTCATGGCTATTACACATCTGGGTGTTTAAGTGAAGGTGTTCTAGTCCTGTCTGATGAGTATACAATGAAGGCATATGTTATTCATTAATTTATTATGCGTTCCATGAAATGTTTCTTGCATTAATCAAAATTACTAATTGTTTTTGTAATAAAAATTTTCCAAATACTTTTGTTCTTTTGAGAGTAATGACCTGAAGGATTAATACATGTCATTGCATGCAGAATGTTCAAAACCTGATTGTATTTTGATCAAAATATAAACATTACACAATCAAACATTTTAATTATTTAGATTTTTTAAAAAATAGTTTTTCTAAAAATTCATAATTATTGATTAAAGAAAATGTAAAGTATAAATTATAAATTATGAATATAAAATATTTTAATACAATTATTTAAATGAAATTGAACCTTTAAAATTTGATTTCTGGAAAAATTGCATTTAACTTTTCAAAAATCTAGAACTGTATACACACAACTCAGAAACTGTTTAACATTTAATGCTATTTCTCAGTCACCGTATTAAAGTGTAGCAAATAAAAGACAAAGAAGGAAACAGACAGACGCCTGTCTCCATTAGTACACGACACGTCATTATACAAGAATCCACTGCATTCATATGCCATTGCAGAGGAAGAAATCCACAAGTTAATCATTTGTATTTTTCTTTAGGTAAGTGCTCTGCTACCTAATTCCTCCTTGCACCTCTAAGCTTTGCCCGTCTTGGATGAGAGCAGAGGCATACCTTGCAAACCACCATGGCAATTAAACAAAATTGATTTCTGTTTCATGGATATAGGGCAACAACTGTGAAATGTTTCTAAAGAGTTAGAATGGTATGATTCATGGGCAAATCCCCAGTAAGAAGCCGCCCATGTGTGTTAATGTATAAATTATTTTAGTGCATTGCTTTGGGATATTCAGGGCCCAGGGCAGGCTCTCCGGGAGACACCACTCCCATTTTTCTTGGCTGATAGAATAACTGGGTCTCTGAATTAAGCAGAAGACATCAGAGGAGTTAAGAAACATCTTGGTACCTTTTGGGAGTTTTTCTGTGTTCTGCTATCATTACTGTGCCCAGGGAAGATTCTATCTCTACAGAAGAAGCAAACATTTGACAGAAATACAGGGAATAGGCCTTGAACATTTGGCACATTATTAATTTAGGAGTAGAAATTATTTAAAGATGCAATGTTGGGTTTTTTTCACCAAAAATATGAAAACTAATTTGTTACATCTTTATCAAAAATGGCTCTAGATCTAATGTCTCCTATATACTCTTCTGGAATGAAGATTCACAAAAGGCTCATATTTAAATTATTTCTTATTGCCAGTGACTGACCTTCAGATGGTGGTTTAACTATGAAGAATAGCAAGAAATTACAACATGGATGTAATAAGTAGCATTCAGAGAATAAAAAGAGTCAGTTTGCCAAGCTTGTTAGGCTCAAACAGGGGCTGGTGTCAATACTAGGAGAATATCTTTAATTAGAGGACAGTAACTAACGTGAAATGATTACAAGTTTCAATTTGTGTTGGTTGTATGTGTATGTTTTTCAGTTTACAGGTTCATAAGCATGTACAGTATATACTCAACAAGTCACTTTTAATTTATTTCTGACTGAACTATTGTTTTATGCAAATGACTGAGTACATTGACTTTCTTAAGTGGCAATCTTCACAATGCAGACTATTAGTATGTCATCCAGTCATTGACTATGGCCTGAATCTCCATTGCAAACAGTAAGCACTTCTTGTGGTCAATTACCAGTCAGTAGAGAGACTTTAATAATATGAATGCAGTGACCAAAATGCTAAAAAATTCTAAAATGTCATTTTATAAATCATCCATATTAAAGATCTTCAAAAACCCAGTACTTACTATTCTTTTTTAAGCAGGAAAAAGTCTTAGAATTTTAAGTGATCAATACTATTTAATTTTATTTCTGCTCATTTTTCTTCACCTACTTATGAAACATCTTAGAATTTAAAAGAGATACTTACAATTTCAATAGTGGGAGAAAGAAGACTGGGATAAAGTTAATTAGGCTAATAAACATAAAAACCTTCATTTTGAAATAAGAAAGCAAATTTTACTTTTTTTTGGCAGGGGAGGGTAGTTCCCTGACTGGGAATCAAACCCAGGCTGTGGCATGGAGAGCGCCGAAGCTTAGCCACTACACCACCAGGGAGGGAACCCCCCAAATTTTACTCTTTTTCTTGAGTCCTTAACAGATGAAATGGGTTGAGTGTCTCAACAGGCTTCCATAATTTATGAAATAGACTCTGATTGGTTTCCATAATTGAAAATTGATCTAATTTTTATTGTTTTCATTGACATTATGATTTAGGACTTTTCTAAGATAAATCACCCTCATGTTTAATTTTTTCTCTTTGAGATGACTACTTTGCACAGATTTTTTTTTGTTGTTGTTTTTTGGTATCACTTTCTTTTTCAAGGAGTGTACTGTATAATCACTGAACTCCTCTATAATTACATGGCAAAGTCTATGTAAATACGTAATTATGTTCATGCAGATTACTTGATAATTATACTTCCAGCTACCAAGTAATGAACAGAATAATCATCATGCAACTTGCAGCTCTAAGATTTTCAGCTTGGTCTTTGTTTTAAAAAAGGAGAGAACTAAATAATTACTCTATGGTTACATGGCACTTACATTGTCAACAGTTATATATTTATGTTGCTAGTCCATGGTTATATTTTACCTTATAAAGTAAAATGGCACTGTCTTTCATAGAAGCCCTTTCCTCTTCTTTTCAATAGGAATTGCATGTCTCCTGCTGGTGAATAGCAAAGCTTAGCTTCTCTTTTGTATATGCTTTCGTACACTGGGTAGGACAGAACCGGAACTGAAGAGGTCTATGCACTTATCTTTGCAAGAATAAAAGTAAAAAGAGAGAGAGGGAGAAAAAAAAGCTATATATCAAGTTTTATCAGTGAAATGAAAAACACACAGTTATGAATCCCAAATCCATGCGTCTCATATCCTAGCCAAAAAAGATTTTTTGTTGGTTTGTTTAGTTTATCCACAGTGTCATTTAAAGATGGGTCTCTCTGTCTGGAATGTGCTTCCTACATTATTTCAGGAACCAACTCTGTGGCCTCTCTTTGGGCACATCATTCCCAAACCATTTGTGTACACCCTATGGTCCTTCCTCTAACCCTGCATACACACCTTTAGGATAGCACTGCTGTGTTTTGTTATTCATTGTCCTTAATAAAGACCCATTAAAGCCTCCATGAGTGACTGTTCTTTACATCATCTCCATCAGACTCTAGCACAGAGCATAGATACAGTTTATAAATTCATTTTAATGAATAAATTAATTAAAAATACATGTTTATATGTAGAAAAATACTTGTATAATGTATTAGCTACATAAAAGCAGTTAATTTATTTCCAAATCATTATTTTTTGCTATTCCATTGGTCTAGCCATATGCAGAGCCAATTGTGAACAACATTTTTGATAATTTTGTATAATTGTCCTAAAAGTTTCGTTGTTCATGGTATGCTTTGTCTTTGACTTTGGGAGTTTAATGAAGTTGCAAATAAAAATATATGGCATTGAATGCATGCATTCGTATAACTGATGTGACATCTGCTTAACACACATATTCAATGCACTGAGATCATCACAGGGAGATTCAAAGATAAATAAGCTATTCTTTCATTAATAACTGAACTCACCACTTTTAAATTAACTATAATATAATGCAGAAAAAAATAAGAACTGTAATACAAAGCAACAGAAAGGTGAATACTGCTTTCCTTATTATTTCAAGTAATTATGTATTTCAGTGGTTACTTTTATTTTTCCAGAGCAAATTGGCCCATGTCTGCTGAAATAAATTAACCTTTAATTTTGCATGACCCATATGTTGAGAATTTATAATTAATTGTTGTTAATTCCAAAAATTACGAAATATACAATTTTGTTACTATGCTATGGAGCATTAAATGAAAATAACCATTTCTTTCTTGTTATTATTGTTGTTGTTCTTCCAGGGATGGGAACTTCTTTAAAAATAAACTCTTTATAGTTTTAGATATAATATGGTAATTTGATGACCATTTGAAATTTGTATGAATCTGACTAGAATCTTTACATTGAATTTTAAACTCAAATTCATTAATGGTATCTATAGATGTCAAAAGTTTTTACTTTTTCATATTTAAAATTATCAAATTAAAAATAAACTAAAACCAAGAATTTGTACGTGATAGGAGAAACATCCAAATAGAAATGAGAATTTAGTATATAAAGGTTACATTCAAATAATTAGATAAAAACAGACAGGTGGGAAAGACTATAACTTGATCTCTACATCACTTATTATAGCTATATAAATTAAAGATACCCCACATATTGATGTAAAAAATAAAAATATAAAAATAGCTGGAAAAAAACATGTGAAGAAACTAATATTAGCATGAACAAGTTCTATTAACTAATGTTTGGCTCTATAAATATTAACAATTTCATAGCACAAAGGGATTAATTTATTAATATACATATATAAAAGCCTTATAACTCAATAGAAAGATGGACAATATGAAGGGTAAAATAAATTAATGGTTCACAGTGAAAACACACACACACATTCACACACACACACACACACACACACACACACCTCCCTGTCAAAGCTACAAAAAACTGCTTTAAAACTAGCCATGTTTAAAAAAATGTAAATTAAAACAACTGGGTAAGATAAGTCACTTTATGGTGAGGGTGTGGAGAATCTGGTCAATCCCGAGCATACTTTTTGGAATGTGTTATGACTGGCATGATCCTCAGGACTTGTCGGTCTCAGGGTAGTGAGACTTCTCACATGGCGTCTAATTTCCAAGGAGAGGAAGCAGCTCGTCCCCTCAGAAACTTTAGCCCAGAACAGTAGTTGGTGTTCTCTGTCATACTCATTGGTCAAAGCAGTGACAAGACCGACCGGCCAGATCCAAGGGGATGGAGAAGCAGATTCCACCTGTGTATGGGAGGGTAGCAAATAATTTGCGACCATCTTTAATCCTTTCTCTCTCTATTTCTCTCTACATATTTAAATATGTTTATATTTATATTAGTTCTACTTAATGGTTTGACCAACGATTGCCTTCGGGCAAAGAGACTGGGAGACTTCTGGGTTAAAGGGACACAGTTTTTACTTAATTTATTCCCTTTTACACTCTTTAAATTTTTAAAAATAATATTCATGCTCGTAGTGTTAACATTTTTTTTAAAAGACAGTTTAAGCTATTAATATATATGCTCATATGGAAAGATCTCCAAAGTGTACTATGAAATAAAGAAAAAAGCAAAATACACAACAGTGTCCATGGAGTGCTTGTAGTTATGAAGATATGGATGTTGCTATCTCGTGTGTGTGTGTGTGTGTGTGTAACATGCTGTACACACACACACTGACAAGCAAAGGCCCTAAGCAAAATCGTGTGGGAAAATAGACAGAGAAAGAGCAAAGTGATCCTAGTTGAAAGTATCATCATCAACACGTCGGGTGTGGGTTAAATCCCCACCATGTGGATTTTCACTATCTTCGACAAAACTCTAGCCATGCTGCAAAAGATCAATGAACCTTTATCTTCTCGTGGTGTGTTGCTATGTGCACAGCACGGAGGCTGATAAGAGCACAGAGCCCAGGCTGACTCAGAACCACAGCTCATTTAGAACACAGGGATGTAACACACAGATATACTTGGGCACCTTCTATGAAACTGATAAGGCTTTTATCTCCATTACTGGGAATTTAAACTTTTATCTTAAAGTTAATTCTTCCGTCTGCTTCTGGTTTAAGAAGTAAATGAAGGTCTAGAACAGATTCCTGAGAATCCAGGTTGTAAAATGTAATGATGAGTACGGCCTTCTCACTCAGAGTCTGTGCCCGCAGACTACAAATGCAGGGGCTGTGAGGAGAATCCGATTTGCTGGATGAATTTGAGGTTCCACTTCACCTTTACCAGTGGTGTTCCCAGAAGCTGAGGCAGTATCTTTGAAAGATACCTTGTTTTAGATCAAAGACTAAAGGTGGTATGCCATTCTTACCCTTAGTCACACGGCGCTGGTGCTTCTGCAGGACCAGTGGAGATCCTTTAAGAGCTTAAGTTTAGCCTGCACAAAACACAAAAATCTCAAAACGGGGCAACTATCTGCCATTTCTGCCACTGCATGCCAAAATACTTCTGTGGTGACTTAGACATTCCAAAATACAGTCCCCACTTCTATCACTGTCATTTAGCACTACTTTTGACCCTTCCTCCTCCGCTGTCATTCTTATCTATGACAGCTCTAAATTATCGTTCGTATGGAACATTCAAATGAACAGAATATCTCATTTCCTTGAAGAACTAAGGACAAAAGTCACAGGGATTATTAGAGCTTCTCCTACACAAATTGACTAATGTGGAATATGTATGTGATAGCTTCATAACCAGTTTTCTTTTGCTTTGGATCACTGAACTGTTTAATAAATGTTGATGGAGGAGATAGGAAATATTTTAATATACTACAGAACTTTAGTAAAGGTAGAAATATCCAAGGATGTTAATGCAAAACTCTCAGCCAGGGGTCCATGATTGTTATGAGTCGCAGTGAGTCTGTAGTGTCCTACGACTGCATGCAAAGTGTGCATTTGTGATTACATGCAAATTTTTGGAGAGAAGATTGCTAACTTTCATTAACTTTTTAAAAGGAACAGTTACTCCATAAGAGATTAAAAGTAATCTGCTCTTAGGTATTTTATGCTTCATAATAATTTTTTCTTCAAGTGAAGTAACAGACTTTAAAATGCTTAGACATTCAAAGTGCTCTATATAAATAAATTATTAATACCCAGCTACGAAGTGCTATGCTTGTGTATGTGTGTTAGTGGTATGAAATCGCTTTGTGTGTGTGTGTGTGTGTGCAGTTCAGTTGTGTACAATGAGGGTGATTATTTGTTGTAAGAACTATTAAGTGTTATTACTTAACTGACCAATTACATCTGATGGAACTCAGACATGAGAAAATCTGTTGTGTCACTTTTAGGAGCAGTAGGAGTACAAATCATAGCATTGTTCTTAGCTGGGCATATTCTTGTAACAGTTTTCTCTATTCATTTTTTCACATTTTTTAAACTTTAAACACCCTATTTGTTTTCAGACATTTGTTTGTAGTTTTAAAATAAAAAAGGTTCTTTCACTGGTAGACCAACAAGTTGACATTATTGGATTGAGTGCCTATTTTAGAGGCAAAGTGGTGATCAATTTACATGCAAAATTCTAATGATAGAAGAATCCCAAAGATAAATCATTCAGGTCAGATTAGGTTATGCTGTGGAAACAAATAACCACGAGTACTTAATGATTTAAAACAACAACAGTGTGCTCCTTATTTTTATTACTCATTCTACTAGTCCTTTCTGAGTCATCAGGGGCTCTACTTCATATCATTTCCACTCAGGGGTGCAGGCTGATGGGGCTTCTGGAACCACCTGGAAGGTTGATCATCACCATGGCAGTGGAAAGAAAACTAGCAGCATGCACGCTAACTCTTAAAGTTTTCTGCCTCGAAGTGACACATGTCACATGTGCTCACATCTGTTGTCATGTTAGTGATGTGGCCATTCCCTAATTTCAGGAGAATGGGAAGTACCATCAACCATACCATGTGTCCAGAGGGGGACAATTGGAATATTGCTGAGCAGTGGAGTGACTGCCATGGAAGAGGAGGTATTATTTTGTTTATTTTATGAATGGGATAACTAAGGATCAGAGTTTGAGTAACATGGGTAAGATCAATAGCTGGAATTTGGGCAATATGCTGCATAATGACAGGTGTTACTATTGAGAAATAATCATTGGAAAAAATGAAAATAATCAAACTTAATATTGATTTAATGATTTTGATTGGAGTGGTCATTAAATTGTTCAGATTTCCAGTGCAGGCAATTAATTTATCCGTGCTAGAACATAGCCTGAGGTGCCTACTCGTATAAAGGTGAATTCTTTTTTCCTTCTCAGTGCCCCCAGCTCTCTCTGTAGTCTTGAGCAGTCACCTAACTTTGTCCAGGCTCAGCCGTTTCCTCTTAGGTGGGGTTGTTGGGTTCACAGATCTTCCTTTCTGCACTGACAATCTATGTACTAAGTTGAGCGCTTGGTTGCCTATCAGCTTTGACTTCTAATTTATCCTTTTTCTGCTTTGATAGATGAATCTGGTATCCAGTGAATAGATTAGTAATTTAAGTTTATTTGCAATTCTAACATCACTCCTTAGAACTCCAGATTTTATATAGCCTTTTTAAAATTTCAAATAACCTAAAGTATTTGCAAAAGTTTTTGCAATCCTCAAAATAATCCTCCTCATGATGATTTTTACAAATGTGATCCAAAATTAAACTTCTGTGTTTTGAAAGTATTTAAAGTTGTTATGGAAAAATTGTATCCTATTCAACAAGCAATTCCTGAATTTCTTACTATGTGGAAGCACCATATTGGTTGTTGTAGGGTTGTCTCTACATGGATCACTTTCTGTTTGCTTATCCTAGAGAACTTAAAAAAGCTACACAGATATCGATTACTTAGAAAAATAAAACATTGCCAAAATATGGAGACTGCTAACTAAAATTTTATAGATTTACTGTAGAATGAAAGTAAATCTGAAATACATTTTGATGTGTGTATACACACACACACACACACTCACGTGCACATATCTTCAGTTTTCACAAAAATATTTTGAAGGCATAGTTTAAACAGATTATCTTATAGAACAAAATAAAGTAGAGATAACAGTTTAGAGCAAATATTGTTATGCACTTGGATTATTTTAAGTAAAAATCCAAACACAGTATAATACAGGATTATTTTGCCCTTTCGATACTTCTTTGTACCAAGACTCTCCACTAAATCATTACTACCTGCTAATTGATTTCTCCTCTTTTATTTGGAATAAATAGTGAGTGTTTTCTGACAATGCATTTTCCTGACCTAAAGTGGCCGCAGAGGAGCCTCAGCTTCAGCCCTTGTCACTTGGCAAAGGGTCAAGTAATTGAAAGCGTCGTGGTGGCCTGCCGGAAGGCCCTGATGCATTACTGATGAATTTTACATTAGAGGCAAGAGAGCCCCATCAGTAAGTGGTACACAGCCAAGGCGAAGAAGCACTGTGTGTCCGGGGAAATGCAACCCGAAAGCACATCACACAGGACTGGCCGTCTTTAGCAAGTGGCAGTCTTGGATGTGGAAGTTCCTGAAAGCTGACTAGAATTTTTATCTGCAAGACAATATTTGAAGGTATCTGGGCAAATTTTTTGCATTTTACATTTTTAAATGTTCATTGCCAAGAAATTACATGGTAATAAAATGACCCATTTAGACAAACGCTGTCATTAAGATCAGAATTAAATAAGACTAAATGAGGTAAAGAAGTAAAAGTGCTTTGTAAACCTTTAAACACTACACAACAGTGTATTATTTCACTGTGATGTGATTTACAGTTTTGGTTTTCTATGACTTTAGAGGCAATACCATTTGGCTGGAAGCAAAATGAATCTTCTTCAATGTATATAAAGGGCTATTCAAGTACTTCACATCCACCAAAGTGAGAAAATGTATTGTTCAAGCAAGGAATATTTTTTGGGAGCTGGCTCATGGAGTAATTTTGTCATTATTTTGATGAGCACACTTAGATTCTATATGGATCTTGTTATCCTGTTTCTACGGTTTTGTGTTTGCAGAGAACGCTAATGTTCACTAAGTGATTTCACATTTGCCGTTTGGTCATCTGAGCTTCATGATAACGTCTTAAAATCAATAGGGCAAGTGGTATAGTCTGCATTTTATACATGAGTAAGTCAAGTCTTAGAGAAGTGAAACAACCAATCAAGTTCATATAGCTACCCCCTGGCTGGTCGGCAGGTGAGACCCCATTGTTCTAAATCCATAGCGAGCATTGTCTCTAGTAAATGATGGGCAGACTGTAAGCCTCATGAGGGCAAAGGTCAGATCTGCTTCGTTCCCTTCTGTATTTCCATGACTTACACTGTAACCACCAAAAGAATGTATTTATAAATGTTCACTGATGAAGTGATTATGCTCAGATTGTCACTTCCCTGAATCCTATAAAATTAAATGTCTGGAAGAGGGAAGAAGCATCATCACTGGGGAAGTATTTATATTTAGGGAACTATAAGTTCTCTAAAAGGGTGCTGGCATTTGCATAGCTTTTTATTAAATATTTTATCATTAAGTTATTCAGTTGAAAGAGGTATTTTATGCTCCAAAGTCCAGGAAATAAATAAAAATTATTTCATCTGTCTATGAAACATACCATATTGAGCATGGGGTTCAGTTAACATTGGCCACTTCAAAATGTTTTTGAAAAAAAAGAAATCAACAATTATATCTAAAGATGGGAAACAGCTTAATTAAAAAAAAAAGATAAACATCTGGCAGAAATTTGAATTCATTCTTTGTTTCCTGACCTATCTATTTTCTTGTCCCCCCTCAAGGCCAGCTTACTGCCCCAGCCATGGCATTTGATCACGTACACATGATGGCATGCATTGCCTGTACGCTAGGTTGGTCCGGAGACTACATGTGTCTGGGATAGGCTCAGCCTATTTCCCCAGAAAGCAAAAGCAGGAAGGTAGGAGAACCTCAGACACTGAGAATCTGAGGAACTGGACAACAGAAGGTCCTGGTTCCTAAATCTGGAAAGTAAAATGAAGTTTTTATCAGCGAGACTGACAGCTAAGTCTGTGTTTGGAAACTAGAACACAAATCAAGAAAAGGTGGCCTCCCTTCTAACTTGAGTTTACTCACTGTAGAGACACCGAGGACCTGCAGAGGCTTTTACTCTGGTGAGAAATGAATGGTCTGAGGAGCTGAGAGGCAGCACTGTGGGGAGGGTGGGTATCAGACAGAAGCACACGAAGCTAACGTCCTTGAGGGGTATAAGAAAGGCTGAAAGCAGAGGGCTCATATTCATTTAGGGACCCCATTGAATAAGACCATTTGGTAGCTGAGGTAGAGTGGGAGGGCCTGAGCTTAGCTCTGTGAGGCCTCATGCTGGTGCCTGGTATCCAGGAGGTCCATGGTTTGTGGGGAAATTGTGCAAAGTAGAAGATACTGGCTTGCTGGGGACATTGCCATGGTCACAGTGCATGGGTCAACCAGGCCAGGGGTAGAATGAGATTCTCAGGTACATTCGGTGTCTCAGCAATGTAAACAAGCCTGGTAGTGTCTGAGCCAGTGGGCACTCCCCATGGTTCTGAAAGAATCCGGAAAGAACCAACAGGGAACTCACCAGCTGCAGACGTTCCCCAGCACATGAGGGCAGGCTGAGCCACACAGGGCACCAGGGACATTTTTGCCCCGTGACTGGTGAAAATCCAGAGAAAAACATGCATAGCACCTATGGTGGCAGCAGAACTTCGCCATTGTTGGGAATTGTGGAGGGGTGACACTTTAAAACATTGACCTTCTACCTGAAAGGGATTGTTTTAAACTGAGAAAATGGAGTGGAAAGCAGGTGAGGTACCATTAATTGGCAAATTTCTTTTTCTGCCCCTCCATGGAGTGGGACGGTTCAAGGAAGATGAGGTCAATTATACAAAATATACAAAAACCTCACTTTCTTTGCACATTTGAGTATGTTAAATAAATTTACATCACGCTGCCTGTGTGTCCTTTTGAAACTAAAAAGTTAGGTGGAAGGTTTTGTTTGAAATTGTGAAAATATTCACCTTGATCTTACAAGATCTCAGAGAATTATTAACCCATTTTATAGATTGTATAAATGGTTGAAACACCTATTGGAGTTTGGAGAGTCATTTACTTTCCTAAGGTTGTTATAGAGAATATCATTCCAACATGAATTGTCTATGGGGAATGCATGGGAAACAATGTGCATACTCTATGTGGTTATATTTATGTTTGCATATCTATATTTAATTTATATGTTAATAATATTATATCAGAAGGTATACCTGAAACAGAACTGAAGGAATTTCTCACCAAGGGTAGTTTTTCAGCCCAACAGTGTTCCCAGAGTACCTGCTGTGATTGGAACTTACATCCATGACCATTTTGTTTTTAGCCTCTTAACTGCATTATATGCTGGATGATTGATAAGTAAATGAATTCCAATTAAGTCAATTAAGATGCACCTGTTAAAAGAATCATAATTCCCAAGATAAAAGACATTTTATTGATTTGCAATGTCTTCTTAAAACATTACCATATATTAGATGAGAAACAAATGAATATCCATCCAGTACATGCTAAGGGTTTTTTGATTGATATCAATAAGTAATAATCATTGTCTTGGAGAAATAGTTATAGTCTTCAAAGGGAACTATGTTGATACCAACTTCATTGCATTAATAGGAGAGACACACTAAAATAGTGCATAATTCTGTCCCTACAAATCAAACTAGTTCTTAGGTTGATGTATCCTGACTTAACATGGTTGGATGAAACCATACTGTTTCATTGAATTAGGATTCGTCTTCTAAGTAGTCAAATCCTTTCAAGTGCCTTTCATCAAAAGACCACTTTATTCACATGCAAGTGACCTTTATTTTTGCTATTTCTTTTGGGAGAAGGAGAAATAAAAGAAATACAAATTGGCTTATCCATTTTACCCTGGTGCAATTGCTCCCCATCGGTGATAAGCTAGAATGCTGCCCTCCCTCCGTCACCAGTGTAGACGTTCAATCAGACAGAAGCTTGGCTAGGCAGGGTCAGCATAAGTGAAAGTGTAGAGATTAGTGAGGGATTTTTAAGAGCACCTGAGAGGTGCTATTAATCCTTTGAAAGTGTGAGCATTTCTGATATGGCAGCCAGGCTCCTGGGGGAAATCGCACAGGGTTCTTTATAATTTGACAAGAAGAATGTAAAGTAAAATGAAATGAACTTAATGACCCAGAAATTATTAGAAGAAGAAATTAATGCCATCTTCAGAAGATTTGTGTCACTTAACTTAGCATTTGAAAGAAATAAAAATTTCTTTATATCAAGCTGCCTTTCATTTTAAGTATAAACACGTGTATTTGCATGCTGTCATATGAAGATGAAAGATTTGGCTATTTAGCGTTGGCAGTTGTGAGGTGAGTTTCTAAGAGATGTGTGCATTTTTCAGTTCTCTTTAGTTCTATGCTCACCAATTATTTTATATTTTGGGTATAATTTTGATTATTTCCAAGGCTTGTTTTGTTGTTTTGGTATTGAACTCCTTTAGTAGAGGGGAAGTTTTAGTTGATACCCTCTTCTACATGGCTACTGTAACACAATGCAACACAAACAAATCACTGTGCTAGAGCCCACCTCTCCCCTCCACTCATTGTCATCTCATCTATTGGGAGAGGAGCATGAGAAGGGAAGATGTGCAGGATTTGAGAGAGAATTTCCCTCAGCAAGTCTTCCCCTTGTCAACGCCATTCATTCTGATGCCTATGGGTGGCCACCTCTACTTTTATCAAGAGCAAAAAAATGGAGATTAACTTCAAGTTATATCTATGCTGGAGACGGGGGCCACTGTCGTGATTTTCATGGAAATGCTTAGGTCAGCCATGGCCGGTAGCCCATCACGGAAAGTAACCTTTCTTATGCACAGAATCATGAAATTTTAGTTAGAAGAATCTAAATATTATTAAAGTGAAGGCCTCCATTCTAAAACTCAACCAATAGACTTGAAGGGACCTAATAAAAGCCACATAGCTCTTTAGTGAGAAACCAAATTGCTCTTATTGTTACCTCGAGTTTTTTGTTTGTTTTTTTGGCAAAACCTACCTGTACTCACAATTTAACATTATTTTTTTCCAACTGGGTGATTGAAATTATTTTTAAATGGTAAAGTTACATCAATAATATTTTTAAATTCTAGAACATGACTTGGCATTCTTTCCCTTTAAGAGACAAATGAAGCCAGGGGAAAGGAGACAATGAGAAGCAGGGTGAGTGATAAGTTCTCAGGCTGTTTCCAGGATACCTGAAGGACCCACAGGCCCGGAGCTCTGAAATCTACCACCTAATCCATTCTGAAGAAACTTGTCCTGAAGGGACATTAATGGACCACCGATGCTTTTTCATCCTGTTTTTATTTTAGGACAGCTGAGACCCAAAAGTCGAGTAGGAAGATATTGGGTCCGTTTATTATACAAATTACTTCTTTTCTTCTTCATGAAATTTTGTAGATTCTAGGAGTCAACCTACATGAAATAGAACCAAGTTTCTCGCAAGGGGTCTGAAGCGTGTCTTTGTCTTAACAAAATTAAGCCAACATATAATTGTCATTTGCTTTTTTCTTATGGAAATCCAATATTAGCTTGTGTATAATCTTAAAGTTTAGACACATCAAAGACATGAATCTATGCATCTAGATGCTTTTAATCTAATTATAAAGAATTACATATGTTCTTACTCAAAACTTGTTTTTATTTAAATTTCTTTTAAATGAAAGGAAATGTTTTTTTTATTTCATGCCCCTGTCCCCGCCTTTTAAAAATCTCTTTCCTTTTTCCCTCAAATGACCGGAGCTGCAGTCATCAGCCTCTCTAGGGCTCTTGAACTGAACACTTATTCTTTTAAAAATCATCAACACAGGATCCGTTGCCAAGTGGAGAAGCCAATTCTCTCTCCATGCTCTAGCAAGTGTTTTCTTTGTAGCACTGTTGGCATGGAGGTGAAGGGCCTGGAACTTGATATTGAAATGGCAGTAAGTGCACTGCTATTGGGTACAAGTTTATTTCGGAATTAACATAAATACATCTAGGAACTGCAGTCAGGATATTCAAATATAAGCACATGAGAAATTATAAATGTGACTACATGGGTATCTCTTATTTGAGATCAGAAGAAAATTAAATATATTTGTTTTGTTATCACAAAGTACACATAAATTTGCTATTATGTCAATAATTTTACCCAAGCAGAAATAAAAACTGAGAAATTAGGACAAAAAATAATTGTAAATAATCTGCAAAAAATACACGTATTTATCAGACCAGTATCTGTAGCTAAATATGTTTTTCCTAATTCTTATGGCAATTACGGAATAGATAAGAATCCTTACTTTAGAAAACATCATCATAAAGATAGATGCAGAAAAAAAGGACTACAGAGATTTCAAATTCAAAATGAAGGTTTTGAGATTCTTTCATACATTTGATATATATGTGTTGTTCTGTTTTATGCATATTACAAAGTATATGTTTCTAATATTGTATATTAGTATTTGGAAAAAATAATATGCTATAAAATATGGCAAAGTGTTACTGCATGTATATAATTCTGTGAAGAGTGAAAAGAAACCTGGATTTTCTACCTGCTTTTCTTAGATGTTGCCAGGTTGTCTAAGAGGCATCAATTAGTATTTTCTCTTTTTATATTAATGCATAAAGCCATTTTTATTTAAAAAAAAGGTTCAAAATTACAGATGTGTTTTAGGTTTTGTCTACATGAATACTACATCATGCTTATTGCTCTGGCATGTAGGTGGTGCTTGCATGTGTGTGCTTGTGTGAGAGTGTGCATGTACTTGAATGTGTGCATGAAGAAACAATAGATGTTTCATTTTGGGACCATGTACCAAAATTTTAATAATAGATAATATAAGAAAATTTTGCATTTGTAAGGCTAATTTTAAAAATTGGTCTTTGATACCCAAGTGGATCACATGATACATGGACATTTTAACTTTTTTAGCAAATTATTTTAAAATCTTTAAACTGATTGCTTAAAAATAAAAGCCTATATAGCCAACTGTCTCTTGATAATTCTTACATTACATAGAAACATAAAATGTCTAAAATAGAGCACTTGATTTTCTACCTTAAATCTGTTCTTCTCCTAACCTTCCTCATTTCAAGAAGTGGCATCAAATTCACTGAGTTGTTCCTATACATTTTAAAATGAAAATTTTGTATGTGAATGTGAAAGAGGGTAGTCTGATGCAACATCACTGAAAGTTTGCTGTATGTGATCTCAACTTACACTATAAAGTTCCTCTTAAGGGGGATCTTCATGTGAAAACAGAAAGATAACTAGAAAGTTTTTCATGAATGGCAGTGCTGGATTACAAATACCTTGTGTAAACATGTGCATATTAATATTTATTGAGTGCCTACAAAGTGCTAGATGATTTTAAGTACTGAGAATACATCTGTGAATCGATGTACACTTGCTCTGAAGAAACGAAATCAAATGGATGGAATACACAATCCAATTAAAGTCAACTCTATTACTATAGTTTCCTACTGAAGACACATAGAATTTCACAGTTCCTCTCTATCATTAAAAATGTCTTATTTTTGGTAGAACCAATTTAAAGTATTAAAAATAAAATGAGTAGAAAGTAATACAAGTGATCTATAAGACAATAAGAACTAGTGTGGCTTATGCAATACGTGTGTGTGTGTGTGTGTGTGTGTGTGTGTGTGTGCACATGAGGAATTGAGAAGAAATGGAAGAATATGGCGAACTCATAGTCATTCTTTAAACACATGTGAAGAATTGCTTAACAAGTTGTATACATTTGACATCCTTACCTATTGGACACAGGATTATTTTTTGTTTCTTTTGCTCAATGCATGTTTTTTTGAGTGTCTACTCTATGGTCTGCACTGAGCTAAGTGCTGGGTGGGAATAAAGGTTAAATTGGATATATCCTTGTTTTACTGAATTTCATAAAGGATCCACTCAGTCTCATGATAGGACCATTTTTTGCATCATTTTGTATTGTTTGGAACTGATTTCTTCTTATTTATAGAACGACCATTTCCTACATGTGGTCCCAGTTACACATCACTGTGTGCCAAGCTCAGGGCATCCAATCCAGGACCAGGTCCATCTCAGTAGCCGTTGTAAAAGCCTGCATCTTGTGAATTACCTGCCTCTTTCGTAAATTCTCTGGGCTCAATCTCGTGTCCTAACCCAACTTCTAGATGTAGTAGATGTTATACTCTTCTCTGCTACCCACCAGGACTTTTTTAAATTTGGATTCATTGTTCTCAACTTTTACTACTTGAGCCTTCAAGCTGTGGAGTGGGGCACGATGAGCTTTTGACCAGGAGTCAGAAAACTGAGGCTTGAAGGCAGCTGTGTACTGGTCAAAGCCACCGCTCTTGCCTTGATAGGTTTCAGTGTTTTCTTCTGCAAAGACAAATAATTTAAAGAATTTTAGGGATCCCTAGGTTTCTTTAAGTTTTCATTCATTTTCTCTCTCCAAACAATAAAGGGAAGATACAATCCTGTAGACCTCAAATGGTCTGTAGAGCCCAGGAGTATGGTGTTTGTTCCCATGGTTCTGTTGTAGGTGAGGATAAGTGGCACATTCTCACAGTGAGGAGAGTGTTGAGATTTTTCACTGAAACCACTCCCTACATCACTGTTGTTGTGCAGTGAAATGTCCCACCCGAGTTTACCACAGAAAGTTGGAATAAGGCAGAATCATAGCAATTAACTATTCATCCATTATTTGATAGATGAGGAACTGGGGTCTGAAGTAATCAAAGCAGAAGAACCTAGCTCTCTTGCTTTTCAATCAATTTATTATGCTGCCTTCTAAGTTTAACTACTAATAGACTAGGATTTTGATAAAGTAGAACAATTGATGGGAATATTTTTAAAAATGGTATTGCTCTCCCTTTCTGCTTTCTTTCTTAGATTACAAAGTAAACTTTGCATATTTTTGAAAACTCAGGGATCTGTCATTATGAAGCTAATGTAATTGCACAGTCTCTGTAGACAGAGCTGGGTTCAAGTTGTGGCTGTATCACCTATTAGCTTTTTGATGTAGAGCACACTACAAAGCTAACTTTTCTCATCCTTGGTGCCCTTGCCTACAAAATAGAGGTAATAATCATTTGTACCAAACTCACTGGGAGTTTGAGAGGATAAAATGTGCTAATGTGCATGAAAAATACTCAGTAGGATGCTTGACATATATTATAGTAAGTGTCAGAACACTGTTGGATATTGGTATGATGACTATTACTATTTTAATTTAGATATCATTTGGAACTTCTCTGCATCTTGAGGACTTATCTCGATTTTTTAACTGCTAGTATAAGCTCAAGGGTCTTCCCATAATTTCTATTAAATTCCAGCTGTACATTCCCCTTTAAGGTACCTCTCTTTTCATAACTGCATTCTCCCTCTTTAAGGCCCCCCTGTTTCCATTCCTCTATTGATGCATGCCATCTTGTTTGGCTTGGATTTACTTCCTGGACATTCGCAGTGAGCCAAGCATTTTGTAAAGGTATTTATTTTTTTACTGAAGATGTGGCGGCTTATAGGAGAGGGATTACATTGCACTCTGCGGAGCTCCTGGCTTCTTAGTTCTTCCCACTCATGCTCTGCTCTTCCAGAGCCCACATGCCAACATACACCTTACCTACCTCATGTACACATAGCTCCTGGATGGGTAACTTATTTCTTCTGAACTGATAGTTGTTCTTTTGAAGAGTAGACCCAATTGGCAGAACTTTCTTGGTTCCCCTGGAATGCTGCTGAATAAATGTCTTCTATTGTTATTTTCAGCCCCATCGCTGGACTACTTAAACTACATTAACCTATTAACACTACACTACCTTCGGGATTTACCTGCACTTCAAAGAAGCACTCCTTGCCTCTGTTCAGGGGTTTTCGTGGTGCTAACTTCTTGGAGATGTGAGTGTTCCCTCCCTAGGGACCAACCCCTTTATCTAACACAACATCCTCAACCTTTGGTATGGTGACAGCCCAGGGCATCAGAAGTATGTATACAGAGCAGGATCTTTTCCTTTGTCCTACAGCAGGAAATAAGCTTCAGTACAGGAGCTTTGGGGCAACTCTTTTGGTGGCTAATAACGTGTTTTTCTGGAATTCCTATTTATCTCTATCACTCTAGCTAGTCAGAATTGACAGATCAATGTTGTGTTAATCATACGTAGTATATTTGTCTGGTAGTGTTGGAAAATATGGCGCTCTTTATACATGTATTTTTCAGATAATGGAAGCTTATTGCTTGAAATAATGAAATTTTTAAACATTTTAGTAGTATTTGGTGGAATGCTGAAACTTAATATGGTTCAAAATCTAAAAAAGAAAACCCTAATTAATTCATACAAATGGCAAGGAGGAATAACAATGATTAAGAATACAGACTGGAGTCAAACTGTTTGAATTTTCATCCCGCTCACCACTGACTGGAGGTCCCACACTGAGCCCAGTCATACCTCCTCCTTCACATATTTAGTTTGAAGATGAATGTGCCTCTCTGTGAAAAATGCTTAGCTACTTTGTAAGTGCTCAGTAACCATCAGCTCTTGCTGGTCTTATTGCTACTATCAACATTTTAATTTTTTAAATCAACAAGAAAAAAATACCAACTACCCTCCAAGCAGAGAGTAAGAGCATAATTCAGAAAATAATTCAGAAAATAAATAAAAAATAATTTTCTTATCTAACTGGGTTCTGTCTTCACTCTATTTCTACTAAACTGGAACATGTTGACTCATTTTACAGTTATTTGGGAACGGTAGTGATTGTTGTCTTTTCAAATGGTTCTAGATATTAGAACTGAACATGACCTTTGTTCATGGAAAAGATTGAAAATCATGGAAAGAGTTTTCAATGGAGCCACTTTTAACACTGAGAAAATTGGGCAGGGGAGCAGGCCACCTCACAATTAGAAAGATTTAGGGCTCACTTTTGATGACAAAGGCCAATGGTGTGTAAATGAGCTCTGAGCATTCAGCTCTGAAAAGTGCCTCTTCATGTTTGGGGTAGATTTTGGAATTAAAAATAAGGATGCCAACAGTATACAATTAATTTACTTTATTAATAAATAAAAAAATTAATAAGTCTCACAAATGAGCATAAATCTTAGCCAGTAAGATCTCTGCACAAGTTTTGTCTTCTGTAGAAATCTTTATATGATAGCCTTGACAGTATTTGTTATTTTTAACTCTGAAGAGATAGGTTCTGACTACTGCAGATAAATATATTGCTGTAATGTGTTGCTTGAGTGTGTACTTCACATCATAGCAAAGATCAGGAAGAAATGTTTTCATTTCACCTTTCATTTAAAGGGTCTGTGTGAGTCCCTTGAATGTAGATTGCCAACCTACATAAAAACAGAATTTCTTGTCATTTATTTATTCATATAGTGGAAGATAAAGGAGAACTGTATATTGAATAGTTACATTGTGTTTCAATTTTTATTTTTTTCCAACACTAAATTAATTTTGGATCACTATCTGTTTCTTGTAAATAGTAACTATTATATTTACAGACTGGTATTTAGTCATAAACTTTTCTTCATGAAAAAATGATTTTCCTTATGCACTTACATTTAGGGTTCATTTCTAGTCATCACAGCATATTTTTTTTTAATTTTATATATTTTAGATCATAAGTAATCATTAACTAAATAAAGTATCTCTTCTCCTGAAATATGAATATTCAATGAAAAAGAAAAGAATGAAAGTATTGAGCATTTTCCTCTCATATATTTGCTACATATTGGTCATGGCTGATTCATATTGTACAAATCAGTATATTCACCCAGTTGTGAAACAAAATCTATGCAAGCACATCATGGGAAAATAATTTTTTCTTGTCTTAAATGTTATTGATGTCACGTGACTTTCAACCATATTCTAATATCTATAATACTTGAGGAAATATGCAGTAGTTCCCTCTGCTTTCTCTCCAACTGTATTTATCATTAAATTTGTTACTAATTCTTCACATTGTTCTTCAATTGCATGTTTTACCTATTTTTGATAAAAGTGAAAATTTGAAAGAAATATTTAATTTTGATCTTTTCTGCCATTAGCAAATTTTTCAGTTTCATAAAAATAGTATTACATTACACTGGTTTTGCAAAACCTTGGTTGGCTTAGCCAAACGTCACACTGAATATTTTATTCTTTTGAAAATGAAAGTTTTATTGATTTCATGTCTTTGTTGAAATGTTTCTTAGCAGATAACATACCAAATAATGCAGCAAATAGATGATTCTACAAAAATTTCTATTCTTTTTTCACTTTTTCTTTTCAACTGCTTTTATAAAATCACTTTTGTAGATTCACTTGTCCTAACACATCCAAATTCCCATTTCATATTCCCACTGGAATCTATCATCTTTTATGTTTATGACATTGTTCTTAATTATAGAATTTATGTTTCTACCTCTATTACTACTTGTAAACTATAGTTTAAGCCACTGATAAACTTAATAAGTACATTTCCATAGTAGTAATTAAATGCAAATCTGAAAAATATAAAATATTTATGTACAAAAGATGAGATGTTAGATGAGATGTGCTCTGTAGCTCAATATTAGTTAAAATAGTTTAAGGAAAGTACTTTTTTGTAGTGTGTGTGTGTGCACATACGTGTGCATGTGAGTGTGTAACCTTTAAAAACATACTGATTCTAAATAACTCCAAAGGATTTTTGAAAGAATCATAATCCTCTTTGCATTTAGATTTGAGCAGTATGTGTATTAAACAGGCTTTCCTTCGACATCTGCCAAAGCACCTGCAGACATCTTCATAGCCTGAGGTGGTCTGCGGTCATCATGCCAAAGCAGCTGTCAGTGCTCTGTTCTCTTCTCACTGTCAGCTGTCATTTTCATATGGTCACTCTCCACCTTGATCTCATTCCTTGTAATGTTCTATTCTTTATTATTCAATAAAAATTCAAGAGAAAGTTAGATGCCTGTACTCATACACCTTATTTCATACAGTAAAAGAGAGTAGGTTGTGAACTGAAGGGTACAGGACACTCTCATGACACATTCACTGCACATGCATTCTGACTGCCATTTTCTCTGATGCCCAGAAACATACTTAACCTTAATGGTTACTACCTGATTTTTGTCTTAGTTGCCTTTGCTGGAAATGTGAATTTCTAAGAGCTTGAGTGCTTCTTCTTTTTTATAAAAGTGTATATACCTAATAGCCAACTATCATTCTGCTAATGTCACAATTCAGTCTTTTGTTAACCTTGTTAAATTACTTGTTAAACAAGTATATTGCTTATTTTTGCTTTACAAGTATTAGTTCATTTAATTCCAGAATAAGCTTATGAAGTAAGTACTGTTATTGTAACCATTTTACAGATGAGAAAACTGAGGCATGAAGATATTAAATAACTTGCCCAAGTTTATACACCTGGTAGGTAGAGGAACAAAGATTTGCATCTAGACACTCTGGTTACAGAGAACATGTGTGAATCACTACTTTATGTGGTACTAAATCAATAGATTTTTTAGAGGGATGATACATATGATATTAAAAATAAGCAATAAATGAGGAAATTAGTTAATGCATCAGTAACTAAAATCCATTGAGGCATAGGATAGTAATAGATTTTACATAAGTGACTAAAGGAATTCAGAGCTGGAAGATAATATTTGAATAGAAGGATTAGGGAAAGTTGTTGATGAAGGAGATGTTGCTCTTTTGGAATAAACTATAAAAGGTAGATTGAATTTTAACAAGGACTGGTATTTAGGGAGCCAGTGTTGAAGGGACTAGCCTCCGTGCAAAAATAATTCCAAGAGCAAAACCACAGATTTTGGAATTATAAGCCAAGATGCTGTGGGGACAGAAAGTACATGGCTCAGTTGAAATCATGGTGCCTTGAATGGTAGCTATGACTGAAAAGGAAGTTGTTTTGGGCCAGAGACTGAAATTCTAGACTAAAGATCTAGGGCCTAAATTTATAAACATATTTAATTAGCTTAGCCCCCTGTTGGTAAAAACAAAACAAAACAAAAATGTGATGTTAGTGTTCCAAAAGGGAAGCTATTCTGTGCTTCCAATGAGCATGGTGGTAAAGCAGGCCAATTGCTAAGAGACTGGGGCAAGAAAGATTGTCTACAAGGGATTTTTCCAAGAAAATCCTGCTCCATGTAAAATGATCCCTCCCTTTGACCCTCATAATCTCAGTGGAACCTATGAAAAATTCGGAGGTGCCTGGTGAGATGGTACTTCCGGAAAGCCAGCGAATGGCAGGCATTCATGTCTGTGAGGGGCAGGTTCCAGGCTGCAGGATTTAACGTCAGATGCAAAGGTGATGATAAAGTCAAGAGACACTGTTTAGACACATAATGGATGTTCTTATTTCCTTTATTTTTTTCATTAATAAAATAATTACTAGCTTATAGGAGATCAGCCAACACATACAGGAGCGGTTCCTAAACTGACAAACAGGAAATCTGTTCTTAGCTGATAATGTGCTCTGCTGCTGTTCAATTCAACCTGTAAAACGTCGTACCTGCATCTCAGATTGCAGGGCATCACAATACATAACTTTGCCTCCAGCATTTGAATCAGCCTTAAAATGATTTTTAAAAGCTTGTGTTCCAAAACCCATTTAAACATTCAACTTCAGAATTATAAAATGAACAAAATTTTTCATTTCATAACAATCTTCCTTGGGAATATATGTTTATATACTTGTATGTAAGTGGGTATGTGTGTGCATGTGTATGAATTGCAGGAATTTTCTGAAAGAAGTCATTAGTGAAAAAAACCCCAGTGTAATTTATAGAAAATTCCTTTGCCCATAATAGAATGTCATTAAAATCCCAAAAGATAATTTTAATTTAGCTTAATTTTTTGCATGAAAACTAAATCAAGTGATCAAGTTCATATAGCTTAATTTTAAAATGATTCTAAGTAAATATATCAAGCATGGCATTAGATACATGAAGCAGGAATTCCGAGGAGAAGTCTGGGCTAGAGATAATGAAGGTGGTATTGCTTGGTATCTAAACGGCACTTTGAGCCACATGAAGGAACTAATTGCACTTGGCTCGACACTCAGAAGGAATGTTCTATACAATCGGTGGACAATGCCATTCACAAGATGATTTAAGTCAGATTGAGCAAATTTTTCAATATCAAGTGGAATGGGCTTAAAATATCTATCTTTAAGGAAATATTACTGCTAACTTCAAAATTTATAATTTTTATCATGGCTAAATAAGGATCTTTAGAAAATGTTGAATAGTTTGCTAAATGCTTAGCAACATTCTGAAAATGACTAATATTTATGGTGACTATTAAAAGATTGCATTTGATGTTCACAATAAGTGGCACATGATCAGAAACTACTAATTCTCATTTTGAAAAACACACTGGAATAGAAATTATAATAGAAATGGTATTGGAATTCTCAGAATGGTGTAAAATCCTCTAAATATGTTTACATATCATGAACATTTGTGATGTTATTCATACATGTAAAGAAAATGAAGCTCAGAGAAGCTTAATAATTTGCCTACAAATGCAATGATGTACATGAAAGTTCTTTATATACAACAAAGTCTTACACAAAGGTATTCTTATTATCGCTTTGTACATGGATTAGAGCATCTGCTTAAAACCACTTGTGAAAAGTCTTACTGATTATTTATATGAAAATGTTCTTTTGTGGTAGACAGCATGTCATCTGTGGACTGTTCATTATAAACCCTGTATTTGTATAGAGCTCTTTGTAATAAGTGAAAGGAAAGAATCACTTGTCTAAAGAGCACTTGGAACCCACTGAGCAGTAAACGAGAAACAAGGTGAGACCTTGCTGTTCTGAGAACAGCGTGTGGGAGAAGAGAACGCAGGCATGAGCTACAAGTGAGGTGCAGGAAGGTCCTGGAGCAGGATGTGTGGTGTTGCTCAGTGCTTTTCAGCTCCTTTCCTGCCTCCAAACTGTTCTGCAGACACTCCTGGTGGTAACATTGGTCATTGTATATGATGGCATTCAATGTGGCCATCGTGCTGGGAGTAGCTGGCAGTCATTAGGGATGGAAGGTCACCTTGATCTGAATGTCTGAAGACCCAGATTCTAGCAGACACTTGAGGTGTCAATGAGAATGTGTCTCTGCTGAGTCATCGATCAAGTTAGAAATGCCTTTAGGTTTGAATTCATCATTGCCATCTGGTCCAGAATGTTAGAAAGATAAGGGCCCCTTCTTCCTGAACTAGGGGGAGGGGTGTGAACTTTGTACAAGAGTGGGCTGATAAATTTTGCCTCTACTGTAATTTTTTTGTTACATTAGACATATCTGAATATAATTGGTTCTGTATAGTCACATGGTAGCTCCCGTCCATCAGCCTTGACCTTGCACACCCAGATGCCTGCATTTTTCACCCAGTGCACATCGAAATGGAAGCATTCAGATGTTTAGTTTCCCAGCCGAGCCCTGAGTTCCGAAATTTTTTCAGCTGAGGTGATCCCTTATGGCAGTATTCCATGGACCGCCTTTTGTTCTCAGGGTTATAATGATGGACCCAACTTTCATCGCCTATAGTGACCTTCTTTAAGAAGTCCTCACTTTCTTTTTCAAAAATTTCAAAAAAATTGAAGGAACGTTTTCTGCTGTTATGACTTCAATTGTAGCATGCTGTATGAGCCGAACGTCTGAGCACTCTCCATTTCGGTGTGCACTGGGTGAAAAATGTAACCATCTGAGTGTGCAAGGTCAAGGCTGATGGAGGGGAGATACCATGTGATTATACAGAACCAATTCCATCCAGATATGTCTAATGTAACAAAAAAAAAAATATTACAGTGGAGGCAAAATTTATCAGCCCACCCGCGTGTAAATTAGGGTGGGGCCCAGAATTAAGGTCAGTTTAATCTGAAGGTAGAAATAAAGTAAAAATGAAAATAGACATTTCTCATAGGACGAGGTCAAGGAGAGTCTGGATTCTAATAACTGGGTAGATATACCCAGAGTTGAGAAAATGCTGAGAAAGATTTGTACCCTGAGAAATCCTTAACCCATGTTGTACTTGATTTTCTGCATTCAGATTGTGGCAAAGCCTGAGGACTAAGAACGGATTTGAGGGAGATTTGGGTGTTATTTCTGTAGGTCTCAGGGAGGCATCACAGGACACCCACCAAGTGAATGCAGGAAGTGGAGAAAGCCTGAGATTTGGTCAAACCACTAAGAAATTTTTATGTCTATGGAGGGGTAGTGAAAAATGCACCGGAGGCCAACTTGTTCAATCAGCTAAGTCGGTTTGGAGGCAGTAACATCTGATGAAAAGCACACCTGAGTATTTAATCCTGCATCCACTGCCAGGACCGGGAGAGACCTCGGTAAAGCCGTCCCCTATTACCCTTTAATTTTCTAATCTAAAATGGGAGTAGTATTCATTCTTTCTTACCTGTGAACATGTTGTGTAGATTAACATGATGGAGTTTGAAAGGTGCTATTTAAATATAATATGTTATTAAAGTATTATCATTCTAGTTGCTGGTGATTATCCAGAAAGCTTTAAATCACCTGGTTATTTCCGGGATTCAATTTTCATTGTCAGTTGCTATTTCTCGTTTCAAAGACATAACATTTCTTTGTCACATAACACAGACTTTGTAGTCTTGCATTTTAGAGGGCAACTACGCTTACCACTATACCACCAATGCTAGTTTTGCTTTTTGGAGTTGTGAACACAAATCTGGGTTTCACTTAAGTGTATTCAGAATTGTGGTAGCAGGGTTTCTAGATAGCTATAGGTTGCTGCAACAATTTAAAAGGAGGGATGTGGGACATGTTTAAAATGAGTTTTCACCTGGTCTGTAAATTCATTTTGGGGAATAAAATTAAAAATTTTGGGTCAGACCAATGAAAGTATCATGTCATCATTTAGCTACAGATACAATGAGATATAAAAATCCAGAGATTACTGGCATGGCAATTCCATATGCCTGACATATGTCTGCATACATTCTATCCATTAGTCTATTCATTTGCCAGCTTTTGAAACTGCATGCCATTCTCCAGAAGGCTACCTTTTCTTTGCTGTTTTCTTTACAGATATTTCTCCTTGAACACCTCTGACCCAGATGATTTTTTCTTTGCTGCGAAAGTGTATCTATTCTAGATAGAAACTCCGACAGTCCAGGCCATATAGAATTCTTTGTAGGCCCTGGGAAGTGAATGTAGCTTTTTCTAAACCTCTTTTGCCCTTTGACCCCTATATAATCAATACTGGATTGTTTTCATTTGAAGTTATTGGATGGTTGGAAGAAACGTGATTGAATGTCTATTTACTTCCTGAGTCAAGATATTTCTAGTTTGTTATACAAGTCAGTGGTTAATGGAACGTGTGCAAGGGGATCGAGTCTTAGGACATAAAAACCATAGCCTAAGTCTCCCTGCAAATTTTAGAAAGTATTTTAATATGAAATTTTTAGAGTAATCTTAAGATTTTCCCTCTAATTGTACTACATTCACACACTTGACAATAAGACAAAATATCCATTCATACTTTGATGACTTATATTCTCCCTTTAATATCTGTAGTTGCTTTTTCTAAAAATATCACTGTTATTCTCCAAAATGCAGGTTATTTACACTCTCTCCTAGAATATTTAATAAGCCCTGAAACTCTAGTCTATTTCTTTTCTTTGGTGGTGACTTGGTGTCATGATATCAGACACATTCAAGGATACAACTTAGTAAGTTTGACACAGTTCTGTTTTAGAAGTGTTACTTTCATGATTCTCTTTCCTCGTTCATGTCCTTGTCAACTATTGACAATAAATACAGCTGTTTAACAAGCAATCAACCTAAAAACGGACTACTTTTAATTCTTGTAGACTTTTGCTTTTTTATTTTCAACATGCGGAGTGCCCTTTCTGTAGTGGAACTCTCACTTTATTAATAATTGTACATATAAAGCATTCAGAGAAAACACAACAATATGTTTTCAATTAAAAATTGATCTAATCTCCTGTGCTAATTAAAATAAAAGAGGGAAAAGGTCATATTCTTGGTACATATTGAAGCTGCTGTTATTTATACAATGCCCCATACAAAGAAAGCAAATGCTGATGAATTGTGCAATTCTAACTTCCTTAACTGCTGAACTCTGTACAATCACTCCCTTTTCTTATCTGCTGGGCAGGGCCTTCCTGATAGAAGTGTGCACACTCTGTCTCCTGCAGAACTGTGGGCACGTTCATCAGGTAGTGTGTTTTCCCCACTCTGCTTCTCGCATGAACAATGGGGAACTTCGTTATTTCTCTCTGTTGTCTATTGTGGCATTCAAGTTCTTACTATGCCAACATTTTCAGTTCCTGCTGTTAGCAGAAAAGAAGAAAGCTGAGTATTATAGCTATTGTCGAAAGGCTTAAAATGGCTTATAGAGATTAATTTGAAATGACACTGTGGAGCTCAACAATTCATAATGGCTATTTTCATTTCTTTGACAATTTTGCATGCTTCTTGCATGAAAAGGCTTCCTTGGGAAATGACCCTGGTCTATTGATTGCTACTCTAAGTGATATAAGTGTCAAAGCAAATGATGAGTGGACCCTAACTAACATGTAAATTACTGTGTAAGATACATTTTCAGTAAACAATTACTGTCAAGTAATAAAAAAATGCAAACCAATAGGTGATGCAACATTCAATCAGTAAATACTTTGTCATTATTGCTTTGCAAATTATTTTTCCTTCCCACCTAGAAATACCATGTCAGTGGATTAACACTTACTATTTGGTTTAATTGGCATGCTCACTTACCAACTGTTGCTCGTAAATTAGGATTCATGGAACATTTCTAAAAATCTGTCAAACTCTCCATTTTTAGCAGGCAAGAGTTTGTGGAGGCAAACCCGAATGCTCAGTTTACTATGTGAGCTGAGACGCTGAAAAGCTGGTGCAGTGTCATACCAGCTGCTGTGGGCTGCTATTTATTAGAAAATTGTTAGGGTATGTGTGATTTTAAAACTGTCTCTTCTCGTTTTAAAATATAATGTTGTTTAAAAAAGAAGTAGTTTATACTCTCAAGGTGAACACTTCGTCATCTTAATGTGTGACAACCTATAAAATAACCAAACCAGCACCATTTCTCTTCCATGTCCTTGAATCTCACCTTTCTCCTTTCTCATCTATACTCTCTATCCAATATACAGCTTCCAAAATAACTTCGTTATGCCATTACTTTTATCACAGTATCACTTCAGTTAGTAGTGTTTTATTTGTTCTTTCTACCTAAAATGGTAAGATCTCAGTAAAACGTTTCAAATAACGGTCAAGTACCAATTGCTTTTTATACTTGATGTCACATATCCGGATGCCTGGTGTTAGATACACAATTTGAGTGAGTGACCCAATTGTTCATTTCTTCTGGACATCAGGGTTGCAAAGGGGGAGAGAGAAAGAATATGAACCCCGGGCTTGTTATTCTCAGAAGCCTTCATCTTGTTCAAGCCAATTATCTCATCCTTTGCTTGGTCTCTTGTCTGTTTTATCCCCATCTCTTTGATCTGTTTTATTATTTTTGTGAGAGTATTGAATGTTCAATCACTTAAAATTCAATCACTTATTAAACCTCTATAGAATGCACAACACTGTAGAAATTTATGAAATGAGGGAATCTTAACCTGATTGAATTTATATTTTTAAGATGTGAGTGTCAAAACATTAAATGACTGTAACATGACAATACTGCATATTTATGATCCTGAACAGCACAGTTTAAGCTGAATACATAAACATGGATGTGGAAAAAGCTCAATTTAAGATTTTTTAAATTACAAATTACAGTTATTGTTGGTAAAAGGCAGCTAAGCAGTTACTTAAAGTGAAAGTAAATTTTCAGCCCTTTGCAATTTGGAAAGAATTACGATTATACAAAGGATAAAAAAAATGAGAGAACTAAAATATTTTTAGTTTTTTCTATCTATAAGCATAAAAAATTTTAATTTCTTTGTATTTATTTAGTGTGTAAATTGCCTGATCCAATACAATAGGAATTATTTACTGGTCTTGAAATTGAATGATTTTATCAATGTTTTTCCCTTGCTAGTATTATTACCTCCCATTAGGAGTCCAGAAAGGAGACTATTTTAATGTTTATTGCTGTTGACTACCTCCTCTGGGAATCTTAACATACCTAATGTAGTAAATACACAGTGCTGGTGCACTACTTCTTAGGGTGTCAGGTTTCTAGGTGTCATTTTAGTGTAACCCTTCATGATGCCTGGCCTGTCCTTCCCCGTCCCCCTCCCTCCCCTTTCTTCCCACCCTCTGTCCCTCATTTCCTCCTTTCTAGTCACTTATTTCACAGAGTAGAGCAGAACTTAGTTACACTCACCACCAAATGTCATCTTTTTCTCATCTCTCCACGGCCCTATATTCACAATTTCAGTAGGGGAAAAAAAGAAAAAGAACAAATAAAAAACACAATGAAAGTTTTCAATTCAGTAGTTATTTCAAAAGAGTAACTTTGGGGGAAAACTCTATTCCCTAAGTCAGAGTGTCCAGTCTTTTGGCTTCCCTGGGCCACATTGAAAGGACAAGAATTGTCTGGGGCCACACGTAAAATACAATGATGATAGCTGATGAGCTAAAAACATGCTAAGTAGAGAGTGCTGATCTTACCTTGCCTAATGTGCATGGTGTCTTAAGTTTGAAAAATGTTATCTCCTCTGTCTGTGGTGTTTGTCTCGCAATTCAGAAACATTTTATAGCTCGGTTTTTCCTCTAAGGACACAGTAAATTATTTTTAGCTGTCAGTAACAATCCATACTGTAATACCTTTAGATTCAGTAGTCTCAGCTCTTCCCTAATCTTCCTTATCAGAGTGGTAGAAGCAGTTAAACACTTTCCTGGTGACCTCAGCAGTCAGCTGGATGTCACCTCAAAGTCCTTATCTAAAAGGAGGAAAATGTCCTGGAGACATCTAAAAGGCCTCTCATTTTTGGAGGTGGATCTACTTAGGAAGATGGAATCCAATTGGAATTAAATACTTATGTCCAATCTGTCCTCTCAATGTGGGACCTTCTGGATATTTATTTCTTGAGCACAGCATAAAGAGAAGGGGAAAATGCAAATCCATTCTAGTCTCGATGGTGTCATTGTAAGTCCAGCTCTAGGACCTAACTGCCTTAGCAGGGACATTACAAGTGTCTTTTAGTGCATTATTTTAATTTCTTACAGAGAAAAGACCATTAGAGAGTGGCTCACTTTAAAGACACTAGAACATTTTGTGACGTTCCCTCTCCAATGGTGTCATCCAAAAAGCAGTATCGAGTCTTCGAAGAACTGCCTATGATGGTGCTTTTATCAGTGTTGAGGAAACAGAGAGAGATAATGTACTTGGTTTGAATTATATAGTAAATATTGTACAAGTATATACAGAGTCCAGCAGAAGTAAAGCCCAGACTTGAGTTATGATTTTATTACAAAATCATAACCATACATGATTATGATTTTGTAATTAATGATTTGGTATAGATTATCATCTCATAAAAAGGGGTATTATTTGTGTAACCATAACCATGTATGGTTATGATTTTGTAATAAAATCATAACTCAAGTCTGGGTGTTACTTCTGCCAGACTCTGCAGGTGATGCTTGTAAAAGGGAGTCTACTTAATTATTCTTATTTAAGGAAAAACAACAGTAAAAACCACATCATGAAGAAATGGATATATATTTCTATTTTCCAAATAATTAAATGTATCAATGTTTTTCTTTAAAATGTGAGAACTAAATTCCTCAAATTGAATATAAATTATCAGATGTTGTACAATAGGAAGTCAGCGCATTCCTTGAGGAAAATGATGTGTTTTGTTAAGACACTAATTTTTGATGGCTTAGATTTGATCATATGTGACCACAGGGTGACTTTTCAGTTTTGTCCCATGATTGCTACATTTTTCCTTCAAAGAGGCCAGAGTTGTGGTTGGTGCATTACAGTACGAATAGAAAAAAACACCTGAGGGCTAACAGAACTCAGAGGCAGCAAACAAGTGACTACCAAGTTGACTTTCCTTTGTCTTTCTTCTGACCTTTCTCTAACCACATTGTTTGGAGGAGTAAAGCATCATGATAGGGCGCAAACGAACAGTTCCATGAAATGAATGGGTCTGTTGGAGGATTTAAAAGGGCTTTTCAATAGCAAAGGGTGACTGTTTCAATGGCAGAAAATTCTCAGTCCTCCTTGAATTAGAAGACTACAGAGGACAGATAATTTTCTTTGTTTTAAAAGATGGTAGAATTTACTTTTAGTTAAAGGAAAAATGTTCATGCAATTAAAAAAATATCCCAGCCTTTGCATTTTAAGACAGAGTAAATACATTTATAATTTGGAAAATATTTCTTTTGTTATTCAGAGGGGTCAGTTTATGAAAACTTGAAGTCTGAATTAGGTGAAAATGACAAATTTATTTCTTGATTATTTCTTTCTTCTAAGTTAGTTTTTCCTAAAATGCAAATGAATTCAGGGGTGGGTGTTTATTGCTTAAAGAAGATATAAACAAACTCTCTGAAAGTGATACCTCAGTTTGATGTCAACAAGCAGCTCCTGACCTTCAGCGACATCTGAGCAAGGTCATGCCACAAGGGATTATCTATATGGGTCATCTATTTTTTATGATTTTGGTAATGATTGCCTCTATCCTACAATTATTTAAATTTCTATATCTATATATTATATATATAATGCTGTATATTGCTGTGTATAATGTGCATGTTTTTGCCTAAATTTGTGAGGGAAAAATAAGGATATGCATTATACATGGGTAGTACTAATTCTGTATCTATATAAATGTTATTGATTCTTTTATTTATGCTTATGAGTTAAAAGTGTAACTCTAAAAATCAGTAATGATATCTTATGCAAAATAATACCCTGGAATATGGTAATCAGTTTCTTTTTGTATAAAAAATTTTATACATCAAATTTCTTGTACCTTGTGTCTGTTCTTGTGTTTTGTAATTATTTGTTACATAAAATGTCTTATAACATAATATGATAAAAGCTTAATGCTAAAATTCTTTTATGATACAAAAGACAAGTACCTAAATATAAACAAATGAAAATTTGACTTAAAAAATTAAAACAAAAGTTTTTTTTAAATTGAAAGTTTGGCCCAAAATGTGGATGCTCATTGTATATGAGAGCACATTATACACAGTAAAATATGGTGTATTACATATATAATAATATTCCAACAAACAACTCTTCATACATTGGACATTTTTGAACTTCATTACTTCCCACTGAATTGTAACCATGCTAGATAACACAACTAATTGATATTTACTTCCTTTTACCACTGGAAGAAATCCCAACAACTTCTGTCTCACCAGGAAAGCTCCAGTTTAGTTCTGATGGTTAATGAACCCTCCTATACACCTGGTCTTAAGGGTGGAAAGAAATCATTTCTCTCAAGGGTCTCATTTCTATAAACCTTCTTTAAATTAGTAAGAAGATTGTATGTAGGCAAAACTTGGGTTACTCCAAATATTTGGTTTAGAATTTGCTTTTGAAATCCAGTGGATATTAGGAGTAAAGATTTGAAATCCCCTGGGCACAATAGGTTACTATTAAATTTGTGAAGGTTTTAAAAGGATTTAATTCAGATAAAAATCCTTAATTTTCAATTTATATCACAGACTTAACCCTGAAAGACTACCTAAATTACATGACAATTTTCTTAATCATTTGAAAAAAAAAATCTGCTTTTGGTTTAAAGATTTTAGTTTTTTAAATCAAGTTTAATAATGATAACATCTTCTATTTGGAGTAGGGATTTAAGAAAGTGCTATTTTGGATTTACTATAAAGCTTTATTCTCTCCATTTGATTAAAAAGTGCTTCTTTTAGTGGCTTACCAGCTCAGCTACAGAAATACTAGAAAGAATATAGCTCTTGGCCTTTCATGTCCTGAAAACTAATTGTTCTCTTTAAAAGATAGTTTTGTGGTCTTTGGTTTAAATTAATGCCCCACAGGTAGGGGTTTACATTCAGTTTATTTTGGGTTAAATATAACTCTTGAGTTTGAAATACAAAAAGTTTCCTGAGAAAACCTTGTAAAATATTTTGGTCAGTCTAAACAGTATGGTGCAAGTGAATCAGAAACATATGGGTTTAAATTTCTCTGAAAGCACATGGTTATATGTATTTGGGCCAACAATTTGGGATTTTACTGCACCCCAAATTTGAGATATGCAGCTTCAAGAAAGAGTTTCAGATGTGTGCAAGTGTTCTCTGTAGAGATGTGTTCACTCATCCCTTACAGAAACCCTCCTCAGAAAGGTCTGGTTAATATTGATATGTTTGGGGGGAAAAGCATGGTGTGAATTTATTTTTCATACCACAAGTGGTCTTGATGACCACCACAAAAATTTTAGTTCAACCAATGTTGTGCCCTATATTTCTTGTGGTGAAATATTTCTTACTATCCTGAGCCATTTGGTTTGCAGAGGACCTCACTGTTGACAAAATGAAAGATCTGATTTGGTCCCTGAACCTCAGTTTCCTATTCTGTCATATAAGGCGTGAGCTGGGCCTGACAACATGGGCTGTCTGGGTTCAAACATGGGAGAGAATAATGCTTCAGACTCAAAAAGGTCGTTTCAATTTATTCTTACTGTCAAACCAGCAAACACAAATAGGACAGAGACAAAATAGATCATGGACAAAGGTGAGTGTACACAACTATATGTTATTTTCCCTCTGATTTTTTTTTTAAAAGATGGTCATAAAGATTGTGGTACTATTAAGCTTCTGAGGAGTGAGAATTTCCAGAGCAGAGAAACTCTCCAGAGCAGAGAAAGCAGACTTTGTTGCTTTTCACAGAGGCACTTTATTTGAGGGGGTCAGGAGAGCCCACATCAGCAATCAATGGTTCTCCCTATGCCTGCATGTGAAAATTCTTGCTACACCATCGTCACCTATTTTCTATTTTACTCCTTCCTGTGTTGGGAGCCTACTTGAGGTCTCTGCATAGAAGATTCTTCCTTAGCCTTCCAGAGATTGGATTAGACTTGTAGAAAACAAAATTAAGGTGCATTATATATTTAAATCCCTGATACATTAAACCTGAAATTATCTCATATTGTGTCCACTGGGACTCTCTTAGTAAAAAATCATGACAACCAGGAAAACACGTTCCAGGAGCAAATGACATTTACATTTCTAAACAAGCTGGCAAAATGTGATGCACTGAATTCTCAGTGTGTTTTTAACTAAAGCACTTCATTTGAAGGATAACAACACTTGGTTAATTTGGCATGGGAGAAGAATTGAGGTGCTCCATGGAAGAAATTTCTAGATACTGAGAAATTGCTCAAGTATCAACACCTTGGTCTTTTAATAATTTAAAAATACACTATTCTGAATGTATTTTATGCTTGTCTACCATCTTTATAGATGAAGAACTATTTAATCTCTTTCTCAGGACAGCTATTCCAAATACAGAAAAAACTGAACATCTATTAAAAGTTCAGTTACCTCATTAGTCTGATAACACGTACAGGCACTCTGCACTTAATGACCGAGTTCTGTGACTACAACTAAGTGGTTAAGCGAATTAGTCAATAAGCAAGGGACCTAAAGGTGGATGTCTTGTGAAATGTCATGGCACCATAGGGTATGTATTTTTCGATAGCTATCATGTGACATCACACTTATAAATTAAATATGTAGTCTTGCATGATTGCAAATCCTTCATGTGAATACTGAGTGTGGGAATGAGACAAAGACTGAGAAAGGGGATTCCTAAGACTCACACAGACTGAAAAGGGGATTCCTTGCACTGGAGAGCTGGTCATTATTTGGAGAGGTCATTAAACATGTAGGTTGTTAAATGAACAATGGCTGTATAATTACCATCCCAACTTCTAGAAGAAGGTAGAAGAACAGCAGTTCAGAAATGTCAGGTTTTACCTGACTACTTTAGCTCAGGCCTCTCTGGTTCCCAAACCTGTGCTCACTCCTCTAGTCTGGACATGCTTCTTAGTACTAAGAAATGAATATGTGGAAACAGAATGCAATAACTCAACCTGAGTATTTTCTTTGTGACCTGAGCCAAACATGGTTTGCCCGATTTTTGAGTCAGGTAACTCATTAAGAGGAATGAAAATATTTCATTTCCTGTCCAGGGTGGAGAAACCAGAATTTATGTTTCTAAGAGTTGTAGTTCCATTGTGATGAGACATCAAATTCTTCTTGATGGTCATTAAAAATAATATGAAAGAAAATATTTTGTTTAAAGGCTTCTTTCTTCAAAGGAAAGCAAGTGAGAGGGACAGGGAATGAAGCATTATGGGGAGATATAAACAGTGCAGGTACTGGCTTGGGAGCTTGTGTTAGTCTGTGTGGACTCCCCTAACAGAAGAGCACAGACAGGGTGGCTTAGACAACAGAAATTGATTGTCTCACAGTTCTAGGGTCTGAAAGTCTGAGATCTCAAGGCATGCAGAGTTGATTTACAGATAGCCACCTTCTCACTGTGTCTTCACATGACCTTTCTCTGTGTGCATGCACTCTTGGATTTTTTTTCTTTCTTCTAATACAGTCACTAGTCCTTTTAGATTCGGACCCACCCTATTACCTTATTTTACCTTAATTACCTTTTTATCCACAAGTATATTCACATTGGGGTTTACAGCTTCAACACAAACATTTTTGGAGGGGAGGGGAGAGGGGAGAGGGACACAATTTAGTGTATAACAGAATTGCTTTAGGAAGTCTAGGACTCCAAAGATAGAATGGTCTCCTAGCTTTTTTCTAGCATAAAAAGTGCTGGGACCTTTAGGGCCACCGTGGAAAACAAGGTTCAAATGCCCAGCAATCAGAGCAGATGAAAGAAGCATAGTAACAGTGAGTCAAGGCATAACTTGCAATGGCCACCTCCCAGCTGAATGAACCCTCATAGCCTTCAATAGCCCAGGTATTGTGTGAGGAAGCTGATCCTCCTTTGAGTCCCGATATGTCAAATCGTTCAGCCACCTTGGGCTGTAGCACCTTAGGAAAACCATGGTAGAGAAGATTTTTCTGTACCTATACCCTGGAACTATATGAGACACCATACTACATCTTTAGCTTGGGGACAAAGGGAATGGCATGCCAGAGGTTGCACTTGCAGTAAACTTAACCATATAGAACATCACCACAAACTCAAAAGTCAGTGAAAATCCAGTTTTACATTGGAATGTGGAACTGCTTTCAGGGTCTACTGAAGCGTTTAGAATAGATTACCTCTGAGATACATGTCCATAAAAGACTGTCATTTTAATGATCTGCTAGAAACTGTTACTGCATTCTCCTCCTGCTGTTATGTTGCCTTGTTCTACACAAAATTGCTCCCATTAAGTTCAGAAATAGTTCACATTTTTGTAGAGTAAAGCAGGTGGATTTAAGTACTGAAAAATTTTTTATTCAAATTTTCTAAATGTAACATTTGAAGCTAGATATCAAAATTTGTTAGAAGGTCCAGTTATTCTCTAACAATTTTGAAGTTTGCGAAAATTTTCTCTTTGTAAGTTTTAAATTATATACATTTTAAATATATTTTATAATAGCTGATTGGGTTGAGGATTTATCACATTTGCATATATATTGTTCTATTGTCAATTCATTTCTCATGCTGGTCAGTCATAAGTACATTTGCCTGCCAAGCTGGAGATGGGCAGTGGAGACTGGGAGCTGTGAGCTAAGTCTAAACTCTCTGTCTTGGTGTGCTTAACCACCTCTATTGAAGCAGAACGGATTCAAACTTCAGTGTCAAACATTGTATTATTGATTCCAATATCTGTTATTTTTCTTCTTGTTAAAAACATCTAAAGCTCTTTTTATTTAAAAAAAGTTCTAATTTTTCAAAGACTATTTCCTAGAAATGATAGAGAAGATTGGGGTAGAGAGAATCTAGAAATGTTAATGTGAATAAAAGTGATATGCATATTATTGTTGTAGTGGTAGCTCTCTTAACAGATCACCACATAATTTTCTTGTCAGATTCAACAATGTGTCCCTTTTCTCTATTAAACCCACTGACAATCATTGTTGGCACGCCAATTTCTACTCAATGGTAGTGAACTTCTCCCTTGCCAGCTCCAGAATATTCCACTTGTACCGGAATCAAGTGACGTATATAGTACCAAGAATCATTTGTTTGCTCCTGTCCCCTGCTTCCTGAAACTGGGTAAGACTAACTGTACTTTGTGATTAAACAATATAATTAAGCAAGGCATAAAATGATGAACAACAAATGCAGAAAGAAAAAGTGTTGTTGCTATGAAAACTATGCTGAATGCTTTGCAATGATTCAGTAAAAGCCCATGTCTAAAACATAATTGCTGTCAATTAATTGTAGACAAGTCAACTGAAGAAAAGTCATAAAAGTCTAGAAAGGCTCTGTGTTCAGATGCTTTCCCAATTATCTTTTGGATCTTATGTCTCTTTAAAGAAATAGGAATCTAGAAGTGATGTGTTAAAGGAAGTTCTAAGTGAGAAAGATGACATTGAACTCTAACTAGAGGACCCATATTTAGAGAATGAGTCTTCACGTTACAATTATTCAACAGTAAAGAGTGTTTGTTTGCATTTCGGATAAACATGTTTAGAATGGGCATGTGTCATTTTCATTTTACTCTTCTTTCATCAATTTTTTCACCAAGTATAGTTGTCACATCATATCAGCTAGGAATGTTTTCTTCTTCTGTATAAAACAGACATATATGATTTAATCAGGAGGATGACTTCTGTGTTAGTTCACAGGAGGAAAAATTAAAAAATGAGATTGCTGGCTTGGAATTATTGGCTAAAATTGATTAAGTTTGCAAAAGACAGTTGCATAATTATAGGATAAAAAGAAACTGGCTTCTGATCACTGCAAGTGAAGATTTGCCAGGAAAATTGAACACTGGGTGAAGGATGAGTTAGGAGCCAAGAGCTCCAAAACGCATGGTGTCTCTGGGGAACGAGGAGGTTTAATCAGTGGAGTAGATCATATTGGCTATAGGTGAGATAACATATAGATTATCCTGTAGGAAATGGGAAGTCATTAATGGTGTTCCTAGTGAATTTACAAAAAGGCCAATTTCAGTTTAACTTAAGGGTGCATGTATCACCAATGAAAAGTGTTTGAAAATGCACAGGGACTTTTTTATGAGATATTAAGTCACTAAAGAGAATCTAGGTCAGGAGTCTCAACCTGTTTTGGTGCTATAGACCCCTCTTGGCAAATCTTTCTCAAAATGACATTCTGAAATGCATAAAATAAAATTCTTAGGATTTCAAAGAAAATGACATTTAAAATAATTAGCAAAACAATGAAGAAAAGTACACATTTGTGATATAGTAAGTAGTCTGTGTGTTTCAGTATAAATACATGAGTAACAAACTCTATTGGTGGGTCTATTTGATGAGCATAGTGAATACTTTAGAGATATGAGGGGTGGTCAAGAAATTTGAGAAATGAAGGGGAAGAAGGGTTAAAAAAACTATTCTTTATCCTTTTCAATATATTCACCCTTACCCCTAATATGCTTTTCAAATCTTTCAATAACTTTATTTATACCCACAAAAAATTTTGATTTTCTTCAAAATTGCAGCTTTCACCTCTTGGCATCTATAAATTTCTCCCCTTGAAGTTGTTTTTTCATATTTGGGAAAAAATCATGAATGGGGCCAGGTCTGCACTGTAGAGAGGGTGGTTTAGTGTTCAGAAGGCACAGTCTTGAAGAGTAACCAACACAACATTACTCTGTGCATAAGCATGTTGTCCTGCAAAAGCAGCTCCCCTTTGGTCTATTTTCCTCATCTTTTCTCCTTCACAGATTCTTTTACCTGTTTCAGCAGACTGGAATAGTACTATCCAGGCATTGTGACACCATTATCCCTGTAATTGATCAGCAGGACACCCTTTGTGTCCCTAAAAATAGTAACCATGATCTTTTCAGCCCATTGGGACACCTTGAACTTCTTAGGGGGTTGTGTGCCTTTTTCATGATGATGCATAGACCCCTGCTTTGACTCAGGCTCATCATAACAAACCCAAGCTTCCTCTCCAGTGACAATCCCATTTAAAACTTCATCTTTGTTGTCTCTGCAGAAGTCCAAAAACTGTCATGGACACTCAATGCACTGCTGATTTTGAAGCGGCATTTGCATTCTTGGTACCCATCTTGCACTGACTTCTGACATCCTTATTCGCTGTTGATGAATATTCAAAATGGTTGTAGATGACACTCCCACCATTTCTGCAAGCTGCTTTGTATTCACTCTGGCATCTTCCACTACAAGTTTTTCAACTTTTTTGACAATGTCTGAGGAAGTGGCCTCAACAGGGCGTCTGGGACAGAGGTCGTCTTCAATCGGCCCTCTGCCATGCTTGAAAAGGCTGTCACTTGTAAACCATGGCTTTCCCAAGGCAGCGGTCCCTGTAAACCACTACCGTCTCTTCCAAAATAGTTTGAGATGTTTTCCCTTGTTTTGTGAGGAACTTAATGATGGCGTGAAATTCAATTTTATCCCTACTTGGGCTTTTCTTCACATTTGATGTACTTCTTCGATGGTATCTGAAAGAACACAAATGCAAGTTGGCTGAAATTTGGTGCATATACTAATAATAAGTCACACAATCCAACTGTGTGTACTAGTATTCTCACCTCTCCAATAACCTCCCTATTCCATGAATTTCCTGACCATCCCTTGTATCCGATATCAAAATATGTATGGGTAATTTCATTTGTGACAAAGTACCAGGCACTGCTAGTGCTATTGTGGTTTGTTGCTTACATTAATCATTGACGGAAGTGGAAAGGAAGATACACTTTTACTTTCTTTCCCATCCAAATTCATGGATTTTCTGAAATTTATCCTTTAAATAACAGGCATTCTGTGAAGTACCATGAAAAGTTTAGAGTGACAATGATTAATTAGAAGTATTCAGAAGATTCAATAATATATAAATAGTGACTATTTTTCCTTTGATGTTTTCAGAGCATTTTAGGAGAGAGGATTTGTGAGACATTTTTTTCTAAACCATACATTTCTAACATGTTGAAAATTTTATAGTAAGTTTGTGTTCCTATTAAAATAAAAAAATAGATTATAAAATTAAGTTTAAAAAAATCTTGTATTGTAACAGCAAGAGAGAAAAAAAGAGAAAGAAAAGACAAAAAACACAACTTGTCTTTTCATCAATAGGAAAATCATAACTAGATTACATAGATTATTCCTATTGAATACTAAAAGTGTTCAATAATATTCCATTTTTAGGCTTAGGCAAACAAAATCTAGTGATGTATTCATATTCTCCAAGTCAACCTATGAGATATTTGTACTTCATTGTATGTAGGCTATATTTTAATAAATAAAGTTAAATACAAGTAATCAGACCTGAGAACAACAAAGTTAGAGTAACCAGGATGGAAGGAGGTCTGGGAATCAATGCCACGTATGAAACGACAGGAAGAACTGGGGCATTTAATTACAAGGGGAGAGAATTAGGAGCTACACAGTAGTGTATGGGAAGACTTGAATGGCTGTCATGCAAAACAGGTTGAAAAAGTTAATGTCGAAGGGCCAGGCAAGCATATTGCAATGCAAGGATGAGTATTTACACAAAATTGATTTCCTTCCAAAGTAACCAACTGCTTCAGTGGAAGTGTTCAAGGTAAGACTAAGAGCCTGGAGTTAAGGGCTTCTGACGATCCCCTTGGATGGAGAGAATCGCTAATATCCTTTTCAGTTTTAACACCATTTGATTCTTTGGTGATTGGTGTGGATGCTAGAATATAAAGATTATTGGGAACTCTGTTTCTTGAAAAGTACCAATATACCCTCTGTATCTGAACCCCAGCTTTTTCTGTGTGAAAGAGCTCTGTCCTAACATACTCCCTGAGTCCTAGACTTCTGAAGAAAGTCTACAATAGATGTCTAGATGTTACAAGCCTTGCTCACAGCAATCTCCAAACAAATATGTGTTAAAGAGTGAGTATAAAATAAGTCTTCAAAATCTGAGGAAATTCAATAAACAATCTTATAGTCATTATCTTGGGTTCAGGAATTAGAAACCATCTGTACATACCATTTTAATAATTAATAAAAATCCAGTGTTACAACCAGTTTGTAATAAAATGACTTGTAATGGAAGACTGAAAAATTTATGTGAATATTAATATCAACAATGCACTTCAAAATTTTAGGCTGGATGTGCATAAAATGTACACCTAATTATTTGATGCAATATTTAGGTTGGTTTGATTGATCTGTTGGCTATATTGTATGAGACTCAGGATAATTTATATAATAAATATTTAGTCAAACATTGAACTTATTTATCTCCTAGGGTTGAGCAACAAGTATACATTTTTGATGATTTGATTACAGATTCAGGTATAATTGTCGTTTGTTTGGGCTAGATATTGTTAGCAAATAATGTAAAATTTTCCAATTCTACTAATGCCAGTATTATTCACTTATTCCTTTAGCTTCTTCAGTAATACCTTAGAATTATTTCAATAGAAATATTTTGTCTATATCAAATGCAGGCTGAAGGGTAAGGTTATAATGTCAAGATTCAAATGTGTCAGATGTTAATCCATCAGGGATTTGGGCAAGATAAAAAGATGAGACTTCTGATGTGACCTGATGTAGCTGAGTAACTCACAAAGTCACAAGTCAGTTTCTGACTATAAAAGAGACATCTGATCAGATTGTCATGCTCTATGTTTAATGGAGTGTTGTAAGGACTTTGACACAAACCATTACCCACTATTTACTTATTCAAGGCAGAAACCTACTGGAAAATTGAGTGAAATTATCCATACTTTAACAACTTTGAACAGATTGCATTATGATCAAAATTTCTAAAACACATCCTTCTGAAACACATAGGTATTAAATACTGAGTTCTGTTATGGTACTTTATTCGTTATGTTTTACAAGATTGTTTCTATCCTCAGAATATGAAGTAACATTCTGTAATTATGTTTAATACCCAAAGTTGGATCCTTGATTGGTCAGTAGATATGCTACTTGGAAGAATACCATTAACTCAAAAAGCTGGTAATTTTTACGCTATTCTTTCCTAATTAGTTCTGTTTTATTTCCAAATTTCCAATACTTGTTCTTAACTTGGATTCCTTGGGCAGAGTTACACAGTAAACTGAACATAAACTTTCTGGTGTTTTAAGTTAATTGAAAAAAAGCTTTTCAAATAAGTACAACAGAACTTTGGAACTTAGTGAACAGTTCAAGTACTATTTTCTTTTTATATATAAATCTGTTGTTAACATTATATGAGAATGTGCTTTGCCTGTGACTATCAGTGCCATTGAAAATAAATTCAAGATATATTTATAATTGTCATTTCAGGTCTTGCAAGGTCATAATGAGCCACTAAAATGAATGTGAAACTGTAAGAGGAAAATTTTTATTATTATTATTTCTTTTTTGTTATTAACTTATTGGGGTGACATTGGTTAGCAAGAATTACATAGGTTCCACATGTACAATTCTACAGTGCATTATCAACTTGTTGTTTAGTAAGTTCACCCCCCAATGTGAGTTCTCTTTCCATCACCTTATATTTAGCTTCCCCTCCCTCTTCCTCCACCCCCTCGCCCTTCTCCCATCCCCTCCCCACTTGTCCCCAAATAAACATTAAAGTATTGATTGTGTCCATGGGTTTTTGGTTTGTTTGTCTGTTTTTTTTGTTGTTGTTTTCAGTTTTATATTCCGTATATGAGTGAAGTCATACAGTTCTTTGTTTTTTCTGTCTGGCTTATCTCACTAAGCATGACGATCTCCAGGTCCATCCATTTTGTTGCAAATGGCAACATTTCATCTTTTCTTACAGCTGAGTAATAATCCATTGTATATATGTACCACAGCTTCTTTATCCAGTCATCTGTCTCAGGGCACTTTGGTTGTTTCCATGACTTGGCCACTGTGAACAGCGCTGCAATGAACATTGGGGTACATAAGTCTTTGCGGACAAAGGTTTTCAAGTCTTTTGGGTAGATCCCCAGAAGGGGGATTGCTGGGTCACATAGTAGCTCCATTCCCAATTTTATGAGGAACCCCCACACTGCCTTCCACAGTGGCTGTACCAGTTTGCACTCCCACCAGCAGTGTACCAGAGTTCCTTTTTCTCCACATCCTCTCCAGCTCTTGTTATTCCTTGTCTTGTTGATAATAGCCATTCTAACTGGTTTGAGGTGGTATCTCACTGTGGTTTTGATTTGCATTTCCCTGATAGCTAATGAGGATGAGCATTTTTCATCTGTCTGCTGGCCATTTGTATTTCCTCGTGGGAGAAGTGTCTGTTTAGTTGTTCTGCCCACTTTTTAATTGGGTTGTTTGTTTTTTTGTTGTTAAGTCGTATTAGTCTTTTATATATTTTAGATATTAGACCTTTTCTGTTGTCTTGTTTGCAAATATTTTCATTCAGTTAGCTGTCTCTTTGCCTTGTTGATGGTTTCTTTTGCTGTGCAGAAGCTTTTTAGTTTGATATAGTCCCATTCATTTATTTTCGCTTTTACTTCCCTTGCCTTTGATGTCAGGTTCATGAAGTCTTCCTTGAGCCCTAGGTCTACAAGTTTAGTATCTATGTGAAAAATTTTAAATTAAAACAATGTTTTCCAAACATTCTTTTAGCCAATTGAGCTGAATAAATTGGTTTATTGACAAATGCCTATGTATATTATATTATTCTTTGATTAATGGATATATAACAATAGATTTTGATAGTTTTCCTGCATTTTACTAAATGTTTCAAACTTAATGCATATTTTATTTGCGTTAAAGTATTTTTGAAGAACTTCATTGAAATGAACCAAGTGAATAACGAAGAACCGCCCATGATCTAAAATTTAATCACTAATGGGATGATGTTTGTACTAGTATAATGCTTTGATTCCAGTTTCCTTACCAGCTGAAAGTCTGGCACACATTGTAAAATAAAATTAATTTTTTCATCATATAGTCTAGTAGCATCAAGATGGGGCCTAAGGTTTATCATATCAGTCAAATACCCACCTTGAGAAAAATTCCACTGGAAAGCTCTTCAAATATCAGCAATGACATTTGAAGTAATTGCAAAGCTCAAGCACCAATTTAAATGAAAGGCTACCTCCTTCTGTTCTGTTCTCTTTTCAATAGTTGAATATTATAATGTTAAGAGCATCAAAGTACTCTAAGGCGAATTAATAATGTGGTATTTTAGTGATTGCCTATATATTCATTGAAGAATTCTATTTTCAGCCTAGAGATTTTATGGAAAGACCATTTCTAAACATATGGTGTGAGAGTTCTGAAAGCTATTGCTTAAAAAAAAAAAGGTGTCAAATGACAGTAAATTCTGAAGGGCCAATAGGTGTGTTTGAGCCATATATTCTGCTTCTAAAATTATAGTCATAACAGAATTCTTCAGATAATGCCACCTAATGAACCTTCAAATGACCATTAAAGCCATATTGTGATTTCATTATCAATCCAGGAGATTAAAAATAACTACTACTATCTTTTACTCAGTACATTTTAGTAGACTAAATGGTAACAAGTGGGAAGGAAATAATGGAAATATGACTTACATGGGTGACAGACAATTTAAGACTTTTCAGAAGAAACAACTTGATAAGTATTTAATAGATATGGCATTTTACAAAGCATTCATAAAATAAATGATTTTTATCCTTTTACTATGTTAATAGGCTTCAGTAGGGATTATACAAGCCCTAACAATTAATTTCACGAACTCATCCTAGAAAAGTGCTAAGTACCTCATTGCTGACTATCACTATGGTCACCTTTGAAGTACCCCCCTGGGAAGCTATGCACTGATGCCAGGGCCTAATCCATCCTTCAAAGCAATTTTGGAACTCTTTTCCTTGAATGGCCATTAGAACTGTTGTTGTGCTCTTGGCTACGTTATGACACCTTACAGAGTTGTTCGTACAATGCTGCCATGTTCACACACTTAATTGTCAGATTTTGGGGATGATGACAGCTCTGATAGTCATTCCAGAAAAAGAGTTCCAAAATTGCTTTGAAGGGTGGACTAGGTGCTGGCATCAGTGCACAGCTTCCAAGGGGAGTACCTCAAAGGTGATCGTAGTGATATTCAGTCAGCAATGAAGTATGTAGCACTTCTAGGATGAGTTCACAAAATTAATTGTCCCATCTCATATAGAATTTTGTGCATTGCCAGTGAGACTAAGATGTATATGAAGAAAGGAAGACTAAAACAGACAATTCTGGACCCAGAAATTAAACAACAAAATAGAAAGAATGAAGAGCGAGAGGTATTGCTCCAAGGCAGTTCACAGGGAATGTGCTTGGTAAATAGATACCCGTCCCGGTTGCTGTGTCTTGCGTCCCTACAGTAACCAGAGACTGGGAGAACATTTTGCCAACTTAAGGTTTGCTGGTTGGGTCCACCCTATTTTTGGTTTTTGATTGGTTTTTAATGCTTCGGTGTTGAAATGATAATGTGGGAACTATAACTTTATTTTAAATAATATTGGTTTTGAGGGTTTTTTTATTTATTATTATTTTTTAAAATCCATTTTTATTGTTAGACGTATTGGGGTGACATCTGTTAGCAAGGATTACATAGGTTCAGGCATACAATTCTACAGTGCATTGTCAACTTGATGTATAATAATTTTTATTTATTATTAAAGTAGTGTATGCTGAGAATATAAAGGCTGTCCAGAAGGTATCCAGCCAGTTATGTAATATGAAAAATAGAGGTATTTATGGCTGGAGTTTTTTTGGGGGACAGCCCTTGTACACTAGATTAAAAATGGAGGAGGGCAAAAATAAACTTCAGCACAAACGTAAGCCTACCACTAAGGGTTTTGTGTTACTGCAAGTCTTACATATAACAATTTTATATAAGATAGTTCTTTTAAGAATGTACTTTGATTTTAGGAGATGGCATTCCATTTCCTCATTATTCTGTCCAAGGTGATAGGCTCTGTGATGAATCCCTTCGAAAATCATAGGCTAGAATGCTTGTGCATCGGTGAAGATGTTTGCAGGTACAAGTGATAATACCGAATTAAGAGAAGTGTAGACAAAGAGGCTTTCCTCTTCTTCACATAGCTCAGCCACCTTGAGAGGGCTGGTTTAAGGGCTCTGGGTTCACTCCCCATTCAGTCTTCTCATGGTCTCGAAATGGCAGTTGCTGCAAGCATCATGAACTTTCACAACTGTATCTAAAGGCAGGAAGATGATGTGGCTTGGAGGGAGGGGACATTTCTTGGGTGAGACAGCAAGCCCTTTCCTCAGGGATCTTTTCTTCAGGGAGGGATAGCTTTCCAGGATGCTGTCCAGCTCCCATCTCCTTAATTGGTCAGAATGAGGCCTTATGCTGGGTCCTAAACTGATTTGATTACTGGCTGATCAAAAAAGAATGACCAAAATTGGCTTAGATAACTTAGGTCATGTTTTCCTCATTCCGTGGGGATGGGAGGAAGGCCCTCTTTATTCTCAAAGCTGGATTTCTGTAAACTGAGGAAGGCAGGACAATGGGTAGGACCTGCCGCAGCTCACCCTTTCAGCTTAGCAAATGGTGCAAAATCATATCACAATTCCTGTTCTCATCACTTTACCTAACCAGAAAGCTCACATGTCTGTTTCCAGGTTGATTTTTTGTTAACAAATTAGGAAGATCTTCTAGAATTTAAAACAATAAAGATATCTCATCTAATTTTTTTTTGTGGCTCCTCATTTTGTATTGTCCTGTTTACTATTAAAAAAAATTAAAGAAAGAATAAATGAATGAAAGACTGAATGGAACCTCTAGTTCCAGAAAGGATGTAAGGTATTTTCCAAATCAATGGGCATTTAATAAAACAAGCAAAAAATTAAAATTACCAACAATAGAAATTTAAGGAAAGGTGCTATTAGACATAAAAACAATAAGGTCAGAACACAAAAGGCATGCCATAAACTCCTATGTATTTGTTTGGAGTGTGCCATACATTTTGCTCTTAATTTCTTCTAAATCAATGCACAGATAGTTGTCCTATAAGTTAGCAAGCACAGTACACATATTTAAATAATTAATAGCATGATACTGAGGTTGATAAGTTTTCTATCATCAGTTGCCACTGAGATCATGCTATGTACACTAAATCTCATCCTTGGTAACATTCTTAGAATGACCATTATTGTAAGTTTCTTTTCTTTAGACATCTCTTAAGTATTAGGGTTATGATAACCTCTAAACAGAAATACCTTTGAAAGAGAAACAATGATACCAACACAATAGGTGTCCACTGGGACCACCCTTTGGCAACCCTAACAAATGGCTGTCCTTTCAGTATCAGAGGGTCCCATCACTTTAAAAGAAATATCTCTAGTCAGCTTTCCTGCTAATCCCCACAATAGATATTTAAACTCTTTAGTATTCTCTTTAAATTCCCTAGCTCCTTATCCACCTTGTTCTTTTTGGTAAATAACCTCATCTCTAACTTCAAGGATAAAAGCAAAACTATGGCAGAAACTCCTTCCATACACATTCTCCTTCCTCTCTGGCTGCCCTCTTCAAACTTTCTTGTGTCTTCTCATGTCACAATGTGAATGGGCCTTTGCTCCCCCTTCATTATGGGCACTTTTTAAAAGATACTTGGCTAAGAAGAGAAGGACAGAATTTTGGATGCTTGTCATCTTCAATTGCTCACCTCCCTTTCTCTGCTCTGCCTACTGCCTCATAGCTTTTGCCTCTAACTCTCCACAGAAAATACAGGAAATCCTACTGATGATAGCTCAGGGACCACTGTTCAGCACCTTGATTTTCAATATCTATCCTCTGTCAGTTAGCATTCTTTGTCACTCCGTCCCTAAAAGCCCTCATCTTCTGGGACGCCACACTTCCCCCTTTTTCTTTTGATTCCCTTATCATGTCCTCTGGTTTTTCTCTCTGGAATTTCTTCCCCCTGCTCCTTATGTGTGGTGTTCAGCTCTGTAAGGGACTGTACAGCTTTGTGGTTAGAGAGCAGCCTGAGTCCAGAGCTTCTGGGTTGTGCTCCTCACTGTGTCATTTGCTATATGTGTTACCTTGGGCAGAAAATTTCTCCTGTCTTGGCCTCAGTTTCTTTAACTGTAAAAAATATGAAAACAATGTTTTTGTTTCTTACGCTTATTGTGAGGACTAAGCAAATTAAGATATAGATGCTCCTAGATTTATGTACTGGGATAACGTCTTGACAAACCCATTATAAGTCGCAAACATCATAAGCTGAAAATGAATTTAAGACTCTTATTTAATAAATGCATCATAGCTTAGTCTAGACTACCTTCAACGTACTCAGAACACAATATCTAACACATCCTGGCAACACAGAGTATCAATTGTTTAGCCTTGTGATCACGTGGCTGATTGGGAGCTGCAGCTGTTACTGCCCGACATCACAAGAACATTGCACCACATATAGCTTGGCCCAGGGAAAAAACAAAATATAAAATTCTAAGAACAGTTTTACTGAATTTGTATAGGTTCCACAACATTGTAAAGTATAAAAAAAAATCCTAAGTTGAAATGGTAAGTTGGGACTTGTCTGCACCGAGAGCATACAGAGCTCTACAACCTATTAATTGGAGAACAAAACCAACAAAACCCAGGTTTGCCCTCTTCCATCTGTTTCCTTTGTTGCTCTTCTTTCTAGATGAACTAATTTTCTCCAATGGCCTCTTCTATCACCTGCATGCTGATATGCTGGACCAGCTCACTGCAGCCCACACCTCCCTCTAGAGCAATAGAGTCAAGCTGATGAATGGACATTTTCATTCACCTCAGACTCAATCATCCAAAATGAACTCATTACCTCCCGCACCAGAACTATCACTCTTATTTTCTTTCCCGGTAAAAGGTGTCTAAATTCACAAGCTAGGATCTTGGGAGTAATTTTTTATACTCCCTCTTCCCCACATCGCATTAGTCATGAAGTCTGGTCAAGTTCACTGACACAGCATCTCTCGTGTCTGGCCTCGCCGCCATTCCCCGGCCCCTCCCAAAGTTGTGACACTCACTAAGTCACGCCTGGATTACTGCATAAGATTCTCATCAGTCTCCTGGCCTCCAGTCTCATTGCTCTGCAGTTCACTCTCCGCGGGGCTACTGGAGGGATTTGACTTGACTGAAGAGCTGATCGGGTTACTTCTCTTTTTAAAGTGATGCATAGGTGTCTGATAGTCTTCTGGATAAAGTCCAAAGCCCTTAGCGTCGTGGGCATGATCCTTCCATATCTGTATCCTCCAACTCTCCCAGCTTCATTTTTGACACTTTTTCCCTCGAAATGTACCCTTCAACCAAGGTGATGTACATATGGAATCGATAGGTTCTAATCCTGCTGAATTAACTTCACGGTGAATATTTATTGACGAAGTGTTTCGTCTTGCTGATATAGTAAACCCAATTATTGTTTGTCTAAATGTTTACGTAGCAGAATTGAGTTGTGTGCAGTTTGTTTTGCGTTTCTTTTTTAATTGAAATAATCTTGTTGGGAAAATTATCTTGTGTCTTAATTTTGTACTTGATACTTGATTTATTAATCAGGCATCTCTGTATCAGAAATTTCTGCTTTAATTTTCTTCCATTGTCAGATTGATGTTGTACTTGTTATTTCAACTGAGTCTGCTGTTTTCTCAGTACAGTTCTGGAGATTAAAATTTTACTATGTCTAGATTTAACTTTTATTAAAATTTTTCATTATAATTTTTAACATTCCTTATTATAAATTGGCTAAAAACCTTGTTTCATGTATCTTCACTTAATTCAGTAGACTATAATAAACCACTCTCTCAGGTATTCCAAGATTGTCCAGAGTGATCAGGTGATCTATTCTGTTGATAATCTACTTCTTTTGGGTATGTCCTACCATTTTGTCCACCACATAGTTGCACAACACAGAGCAAATAACAGGATTAAAATAGCAGCATAAAAATATCAGAATAATATGGTCAAAATGGTGGGTTAAAATGGTAGGGTGCAGATGTCCTTTTTCTGTATTGCTGTGCCATGGATGAGCCATGTTCTTGCCATCACAAGCTGTTCTCTTCCTACAATGTCTCTGTGCTAGTCAGGACTCACTCAATTGTGAGGGAACAAAACCCAATCCAAATGCACTTAAGAAAAATGTGTATTTATTTGCTAATGTGAGAGCTTTCTCTCTCCCAGCATCTGTGGAGAAAATCTCAAGAAATGTTTCGGATTGGCTCACCTTCGGTCGTGTCCTCACCCTAGACTCCCTGCTGCGGCCGGGAGGACGGGGCGGAGTGATAGGCCTTTCCTGCTCTGATGCTTACCTCTGTGGGGGCGAGGACAGGGTGTGAAGGGACGGCTGGAGGAGATGGGGAGCAGCTCTCCAAGGCACTGTCTCCAGGAAGGGAGCATTGGAGCCTGGAAGTGCTTGCCTCCCTTCTTCGACACCAAAACACATTGCATGTTTTCTCACAGCTATTACAGCAAAATATTTTAATTTTTAGAAATGTGATGGTCTCGCACTGGATGGGGACATCCTTAAGATGGGGGAAATTCCGTGTTCACTTTTGTGCACATTCCTGTTTATTTGATACAAACTGACAAATAGCAAAGTGATAAAGAGCAAGTGATACATAATATCTCTGGGGAGAGTGAACAAAACAGGGGTATTTGGGGATTCACTGTTTCATAATAATTTATATCTGACTCATGAAATCCTCTTCTTAATCAACCAACTTCACTTTGGCAGCTTTTTCCGACTCAAACTCACCTGGCCCGTTTGCATTTAATTTGAAGATGAGTATTACAAGTAATCATGAAGTGACTTAAGATAATAAAAAAGAAAAATTTAAAATCAAAGGAAAGCTTCCAATTTGGTCATTTTTGAGCCTTAGAGAGAAAGTAACAACAACAGAAAAAGATGCTACAATGAATAGAACAGAATAGAAATTTTTTTTCCAGTTGCTTGAAATATTATGTGCCATGATGACACACTCTTTTTGAAAGATAGTGTAGTAAAATGTTAAATTTGAGGAATGAATAGGGATAAGGTATCACTACGGTTGATAAAATGCAATGACTATCAGCCATTTTAGACAGAGATAACATTTTTGCAGCCATTTCAAGTCACTGCCACACATAAGGGGAGGCGGCCTATGGAAATCACGAACAAAGGAATAAACCTGCCACCTCACAAGATTTACAACACTGCCAGGCAATGAACTCAAAGGTCACTCCTGAATTAAGTTACCTTTGTATGACTTTCTGTTCTGGGTGTGAAAATACACAGGATAGTGAAATCCATTAAACCACAGCTGACAGCAAGAGGGGTTCATTAATTCAGGAGTGGGAGTAGGTTTACCTTTCTGCAAAAACCTCATGGGAATTCAACGAGCATAGTCTGGTTCTCAGAGCCAAATGGAGCATTAAAATAGAAGACGGCTGTGGGAATAAAACCAGGGACTAGACTCTCTCCCTAAAAATAGTCATTGCCTGTACAGGCCATGTGGTAGCCAGGGAGAAATCACATTTGTCACAGTGTATGAAGGCTTTTGTGATAGTAACATGGTGACAGGAACTGGCAGACCACTCCCAGTGTACACTGAGGAGAGACCCAGGATAAATGTAATGTAATGGCAGCAGACGAGCAAGAGTAGAAGCTGGCGTGGCCTTGCTGTGAAGCTGAAGGCTTCATAGGGCAGAGGACAGAGTTCTTTATACCAAGGAAGAATTCACTACTCCTTGAAGTCAGAGCTTTGATAGCAGCAGAAATACTCCATTGTCTCCCCAAAGTAGAACTAAGACTATGCTGCTTCCATGGTTAGATGTTTTAAGAGATGTATTTAACTAGGTTAGTAAATGAGGGACTCAAGGGGCTCCCAGGTATTACTGGTGAGAAGAGTGATCCAGAATGATAGGACGCAATTCTCCCCTGCTCATGGGCAGATCCCAGTCTTCACGTACGTCCCTGATACTGAGCAAACAGCAGAGTTCATTCGAATGTGTCCTGGGAGCAGCCTGAGACTGATGACTCAGGAAACCACAGACAACCATCAGAACCGCCTGGTGAATGGCATTTTCTAAAAAGAGGGTATGGTTTTCAGGTGGAGAAGATTGAAGGGGATGTGTGTGGGTGCTGGATCAACCTAAAAGCAGGAGGACTGGATTAGGATGGAGGGCTTCTCTGGGGACTTTCTGGGTAGTTCTCTGTCTTGATGTACAGTTCCTTTTTGCAAGGAATAGTTTCTCAGCTAGAACTTCAAGCTTATTTTCTATGCAAGTTGAAATGAACTTTAGGGACTAATCTTGGGTGTGCATAATGGTGTCACTTGGGCCTTTGGAGGAAGGGGACAGGGAGATAGTGGAGATCGACAACCTGGAGGGGGACGAAAGAGACCTACGAGAGGACATTATTCTGATTATTAGGTATTTTGTAAATTAGCTAAGGCTGTATCTGGAATAAACTTTGTACGTACATATATTCCTTTAACCTAGTGTACTTAGTTGTATTAGAGAAAGTGAAAAAAAAAATGACAGAATAAAGCAGAGCCTCTGCTACTCCTCTGCTGGTTCAGTCAGTTTATCTGAAGGCCTTTCCCCACAAGTCTTTTGAGGCAGGTTCCACAGTCAGGTGTGTGATCTGCTCTGGATTTCGTTCCCTACTGCTAGGTGAGAGACCTTATTTAAGTCATTTCTAGCAACTTCACCACCACCTGGTTCTTCTGTGTTTGTCTGTTCAACATGCACACACGTTTTATTGTTTCTCACTGGCAAAATTCTCTCCTTGGTTCCATTTTCTTGTTCCACTACTGATTATGAGGTGTTGCTGACACTTCCTTTTCCGAGAGTTGTGTGTGTGTGTGTGTGTGTGTGTGTGTGTGTGTGTGTTGGTGGAGAAATATCGGAGATAACACTCTGTTCACTGTGAAGATGTTTACCATATAGATGCACATGAAACCTTCATCTTTCAGCATGATGGCTACTCCACATCCATTGTTGGCAATACTTGGCATTATTTGTCAGTCATTTTATTGATTTATTTTAGATTTATCATCCATTTGAATTTTTCCGATTATATAGAAGTAAACAGTTGTCACATTGTAGTTTTAATTTGTATTTCCCTGATAACTTATAAGCATCTTTTTCTAGATTTATTTATTTGTATTATTTTAATAAATTGCTTCTATATTCCTTGCCCATTATTTGCATTGAGTTCTTTATCTTCTATTGACTTACAGCAGCTCTGTACATATTATGGATATGAATTCTTTGTGGTTTTCACATGTAAGTACTTGCACTTGTCTTTTGCTGGATAACGAACTACCCTTGAACTTAGAGGCTTGAATCAACAAGATATTATTATCTCATATCATTCTGTGAGTTGATTGGACTTAGCTGTGAAGTTTTCTTGTTTGGTGTCTTTCATGCACTTACAATCCAGTAGCAACTGAGGCTAGAGTCATCCAAAAGCTTGACTGCATTGATCATCCAAGAGGGTTCCCACATGTGGTGGCAGTTGCTGTTATCTGTCTTTGAAAGCTCTGTTGGGGTCTCAGTTGTGGCTGTTGACTGGAGTGTCTACATGGGGCCTATCCATGTGGCTTGGGCTTTCACCCCATGATAGCTTATTTCTAAATGTAAGTGTTCCAGGAGACAAAATGCGAACTGCCAGTTTCTTAAGTCCTGGGCATAGAAAGTGGCACATCTTTTCTACTATAATTTGTTGCTCAAAATAGTCACAGGGCCCACCCAGATTCAAGGGAAGAGACAGAAAAAAATAATTAAAAAGTTTTGACCCTCTTTAATCCACCACAGTTCATTCTCTTACCACAAATTATTTACACATTTACATATTTCTCAAATGCAAATGTTACACTGTCTTCACCAGTTCCTAACACCGTCTCCCCACCTAAAATGTCACTTATACCATGATATAATATCTTTAAGTTTAAGGGTCAGAGTTTTATCATCTAAATCAGGTCCATGTGAGGATGAAGATCCTTGGGTGTGAATGTTCTTTTTTGAAAACCTGCAAACCAAGGAGACAACTTATCTACCCCCCCCCCCCACACACACACACACACTGGACATACAATGTTGGACAGGCATAGAAAAAACAAAAATTACATTTCAGTTTAAAAATAAGGGAGAAGGGAGGCATGGGGCACTCACTGGCCCATACCAATTATGAAATCCAGCATACATTGCCAATTTTTTGAATTGTTCTCTTTTCTCGGAATGATTCTACATAGTTTTCATCTTAGGACCTTGGTTTTTTGTTTCTTTCTTCAAGTCATCTTCATTTTTTTAATAAAATATATAGACTATTCACATCTGAATGATCTCTGCCTTCTTCGCGCCCATTGTAGTTTGAAGAAGGGTTATTCATAGGCCCTTTCCATTTTGTACTATTTCTGACTCTTTCACCCAAGCTGACGTAATTCTTTTAAAAATCTCATAGATTCTTTGTATATCACAATGTACTTCATTAGACAAAAGCCACACTCACATTTTTCCAATATAGGATATTTATGTGAGCCAAGAATCTGGGTGCTGTGGGACAATAGCCATAAGATCTCAGAGGCTTTTCTGCTAAGTTAGAAGTGTCTTTGAGGCATACACTTACAATTCATATCATACTGATGGTTTAATAAAGAACATCTAAGAATAATGACCTTAAGATTATTTGAGGCCCCAGTAGGCACACACATAAAACATTCTGAGGGCTTATCAAAATGTTGTATAGCCACACTATTAAAGTCATTACTCTGAGGCCATGCTTTACTGATTGTTCTATAGATTTAATATTTGTCCTGAAACTATTTCCTATTTTTTGTCTTTTGACATCTGGAGCAACTCAGGATGAGAATAGTTTACTTTTCTATCTCAGGAAGTGTTGCCTTCTATTTAATTTTTTGAAATTTAACTTAAAAACTGAGTATTTCTTTATTTTTTAAAATAGCTTAGCTATCTATCCTTTTCATACATGATTTTAAAAATAGTTGGCACGTTTAACATTCTGTAGAGAAATATCCTTAGCCAAAACTATCAGTGCATTAGATATACTTTCTATTTTCCACAAGGCCTCTGGTGACAGTGTTATCAAAATTTCTGTTTCCATATCTTTTCCTCATCCTCCAATAGAATTTTTTTTAACTCTGTTTAAGCAAGCCCTCACCAACAGTTTCCAAAAGGCTCTTATTCCTTTCTCTACAAGGCTCCTCAAAATTATTTCATCTTCTTTTCCACCATCAGGACCCACAGCCAGTATTACATGTTTTAGAACTTGTTGTGGAAGCACCCCACACGTCGTACCAAATCCTGTTCTAGTAATCTATTCCTGCTTTTAAAAACAACGCACTAAAATTTAGTGGCTTAAGACCACAAGTTACTATTATTTTTCACAATTCTGTGGGTTTCCTGGGCTCAGATGGGTGGTTCTCACTGGGGATCATTACGGTCAGTGGCTGCGACCGGAGTTATCGGAAGGCCTGGCAGGGTATGCTCTCCTGTATATCCATGGCTGAGTGTTGGTGTTGGCTGTTGGCTGTTGGCTAGGCACTCTTTTCAGGCTGTTGGCTAAGGCATGGAAAAGTGGCTTCTCTATGTGACTTGAGTTTCACAGCATACTAGCTTTCACCTGTCATAAACCATGTGTCTAGAAAGTGAAAGCTGTCATTCTCTTAAGGCCTAAACTCAGAATGTAGATTTGAATCACTTCTAGAATATTACATTTTTCAAAGTAGTAACAGAGTCCACCTAGATTCAAAGGGAGAGAATTGTAGAATTTACCTCTTAATGGTAGAAGTGCAAAAAATTATTGTCATCTTTGATCTGTCACATATATTAATAATAATCTCATAGAATAAAATGTATTCTATCATTCTTTTAGTGGCTTTGGATTTTGTGTTTTGCACAGGACACTGTCTATATTCTGAGAGTCTAAAAAAATCTTAGATCTTTTATTACCATATGGATTCTATTTTTTACTCCTTACCTCTTTATTCCCTTTGAAATTTATTTTTGTGTATGGTTGGAGGTGGAAATCAAACTTTAATTTTTCCAAATAAATAGTGGATTATTTAATACTATCACAATCAACTTAAAAATTTTTGATTTTTATATTATAATATCCTTTGCATACATCGGTGATCAATTTCACATTACTCTATTCTGTTTCATTGATTTCTTATTCCTCTATAAGCAATAGATATTTTTAACATATTAATTTATATTTGATTTTAAATAAACATTATTTTCCAGGGGGCAGTCTTCATTAAATGTTATTTTTCTAGATAAATTTTAGAATTAACTGTCAAATTTTTTAAAAAATAATAGAAAGTTTTAATTATTGAATTATTTATTGTTGAATTATTATTGAATTAATTATTCAATTTATATTGAACTTTGTAAATTAATTTATGAGAAAACTGCTTTAAATTTTTATTTTCCTTGCTTTTGTAATATTTCATTCAAAAATTTCTTCCTCTTAAGTTCAGAGAAATTTTCTTCTATTTTTTAAAAATAATTGTCTTTATTCATGACTCTTTATTCTCATCTTTAAAATGCCTCTTAGATATCTCACTAAACTAATGGATTTATCATTTTTGATTTTAAATCTTAAAAATAATTTCATGTTTTTATGTGTTTTGGAAGAATCACTGTGATTCATGTACTTCTGTGTATTTATTTGATTCATCTGTGTTTCTCTGCTTCTCAGAGCATTTAAATAATTTAAATGTTTTTAATTTCTTGGAACAGTTCTCTTTTTGTAGTAGCCTGTTTAGAGTAATTGCATGTGATATATCTTTATAAATCTGAGTAAAAACAATTATATTTATTTTGAAGATTTTTTTTTATTAACACTGCTTCAGTAATTATTTGCAACATATGTGATAGACAGATGGCTCCTATTTTTACTATATAAAAATCTATTGGAAATCAATGCTATAGAGACAAAATTTCAGAGGCAAAATGGACAGACATGACTAGGCAAATAATTCCAGAAGAAATACAGGAGCCAATAAATAAATATATGAAAGGATGCTAATAACAAATAATAAATTTATACAAATTCAAACAATAAAACACTTTTCTTTTATATAGGTGGGCAAAATGAGAAACATGATAATTCCAGATACAGCAAGGGAGTGTGCAATCAGGTATGTCTCTGCACTGCTGGTAGCAGTGTGTATTTTAGTGTAACTTTTCCATGGGACTATTTGACAACAACATGTGAGGTATGATAAAAAAACACAGTGAATGTTTAAATTAAAAAAAAATTATTACAGTAAAAGACACGTTGCCATTAATCTCCCTTAGACTACACCTCTTCACTTTGAGCACACTTAACCCATTGTCCTTGTCACTTTCTGAAGCAGTTCTGGAAGTCTTCATGAGTGTGTCTAGTTGTGCTGTTGTGGCTCTCTCGATGTCCTGAATCAATTCAAAATGTTTGTCTTTCATGGTCATTTTAACTTTGGGGAAGATCCAAAAGTTGCAAGGTGCAAAAGATCCAGTGAATAAGGTGAATGAGGACACATTGCAGTGTTTTTATTTGGCAGAAATGGCCGTACCAGCAGTGATGTGTCACACAGAGTGTTGTCATGATGAGGATGAAACCGTTTGCCCATTTCTCAGACACTCACGAAAGCAGACTTCCGGAACTGCCTCAGGAAGTGGTGAGAATGATGGGGTAAGTGTGTTCAAAGTGAGGCGTCATATTTTGAGAAAGATTAATGACAATATATCTTTCACTGTAATAATTATTTTATTTAAACATTCACCATTTAAAAAAATTATACCTCATATATTGGTATTGAAAAATAAAAATTTTTTGACTCATTAATTCCCCCATTTTATTTAAAAAAAATAATCAAATGAGTTCCAAAAGATCTATGCACAGGGTTACAGGCGTGTATAATACCAACCTGCTGGTTAAATATGACAGAGAGGGAGAAAGAGAGAACTTACAATTCTAATACAATAACAGGAATTTGGCTAAATATATTTTAGTCTATCCATTAAAAAAATGAAATAAAGCAACATATTTTGACCTGGAAATGTGTATATAACATTTTGCAACAGAATCCTGGTGATAATACCCTTTTAAAATATATACATATATAAATACAGATTTCTATAAAACATACTAATAATGGTGGTTCTTCCTGAGGGTTGAGATTAAGAAGAAACTTTTATTTTCTATTTTAACCATTTCTGTTTTATCCTAATTGATTTATTTGTCAATAAACTTATTTTATAATCATCAAAGTAACCTATTTACATTGAAAATCCAATATATGCTTACCACAAACATATTCAGAAAATATATGAAGGTATAAAAAAGAAAGTGAAAAATGATCTACAATTCTATACGCTGACCTGTTCTGTCTTAACTACTTCACATGTGCCTCGTTTATTGTAATGCACACACACACACACACTCACATATACACACACACACGTGCACACACATACACGCACACACACACACACACACACACACACACACACACACACACACACACACACGCACACACACATACACGCACACACACACACACACACACACCCACGCACGTTTACTAGAAAGACACATACCAAGCACACCTTCTTACTTTTTTTAGGCTGGGTTTTACTTCGTATTAATATTTGCTGCACATCTTTCCATTTCAGTAAAAGTATGCTTGTATTGCTATAAATGTAAACACATTGTTTCATCATCATCCTGGTATTTTATTGAATATCAAACAAGTTACACTACTTTCTGCGAGTACTTATCTTCTTTTTGTATTATATTGTGTTTGCCTCTGTTAGTCTCCTTGCCTCAGTGCGAGTCGACATGCTTTATTTATCTCTGTCTCCTCCCTATGTCCTGAGTTCAGTGCCTGACATGTAATGGATTCTCCACATTTCCTGTTGAATGAGTGAATGAGTGAATGAGTGAGTGACTACGCCATCAATCAAAGCCCATTTTCCTGAGCACGCTGAGACCCAGTCATCATGTGCCTTTGGGAAGATCATACATTTCTCTGCGGTTAGTTGTCCATCTGGAAGCTGAGAGTAATAAATGCCACATCACAGGAAGTTTAAAAGGATGAAAGAGATAATATTTATAAAATACTTAACTTTTTTAGAAGGAAAATCCCTGCCAAGCCCAATGTGTATACTATTATCATTGATTCTTCCCAAAGCCATCAATCACACAGAATACTCTCTGGCTCACATTTTCTCTCGGCAGCTGTGTTTCTAGCAGTTTTTTCCATTAAAGTATTCCAGGAAGTTGAGATGAATTTTATTCTGTGTGAACGTCACGCCTTCTTTAAAAATCTCATGATGTTATACGTTAATTAAAAAGGTGATTTTTTTTAATCCTCACAACACCGCACTGAGATAGGGAGGAAAGCTATTATTAGCCTAATTTTGCAGCTTGGGAGACCTGCAGACACTCACTCACTCAGCATTAGATGGAGGATGATAATAAAAGCAGAACTTGAATTTGAGGCTGTTGGTTTCTATCCTTAAGTCGATGAACTCAAAATAAAATCACACCTTAGAATGCAATAACCTTTTTTGAGTCTGTGAGAAAAGAAGAGAAAAGAAACTTCCCGCCCCCACCCCCACCCCACACACACAAATCATAAGAACTTTTAGAAATAAAATGTTGACTTCAAGGCTATTCTGACAATAATTTGCATCAATTAAATTGCCCGATTATACCATCTTTCATAAAAAACATGTAGAGAAAGGTGAAGGAGGCTGGCAATCCCCTTACTTTTGGGGTTTTTAGTTTGGACTGAAATCACAAACACGGTGACTGTGATTCCTGTATAAGGCTGAGATCATGTATGTTTGAAATGCTAAAATGGAAGCACTCTTCTATTATACTGGCAAATGATTTTGCCTTATTTTCTCAGTAATGAAAACAAGTTACCTATTAAAAACAGACCAAAAGAGTCTGCCATATTTCTGTACTGCTTACACAAATATTGATTGAGTTCTGACAAAGGGCCAGACACTGTGGATGCTAAAGATACTGAAGTGAATAAGAAAAATAAAAGTCCCCTTCCTCATGGAACTGTACTGAGTAGAAGCAACAATGAGGAAATAACAAATAGAATAATTAAAAGCAACCTAAAACTTTTATAGTGACACGTGTTAAAGAAAATAACGCAGAGTTAAGTTTGAAGAGTGATGGGTGGGGTGAGGACTGGGAGTCAGAGTGGCTCTCTGAAGAGGGGCCATTTGAGCAGAGACCTGAATCTTAAAGACAAGAAGCTACCATCAAAGATCTGAGAAGAATATTCCAAGCAGAGGGAACAAAAACCGTACAGGCCCTGTTTAACCTGCCTAAAGGGCTTTGCTTCTTCTGGTGCGTCTTTCAAGATCAGACCACATGGAAATGTTAATCGTTTTCCCCTTCCTCGTACTCCTCGGCACATCTGTTCTTCCCTTCGTTCCAGCTCCCTTTCAGTTACTTAATGTGCTAACAGGCTCCGCGCTGCTCTGCACTGGGAGCTCCTCTGGCTCAGGGGCTTCGAGCACGTTCTGTCTATGACACCTAGCAGAGAGCCCGGCACAGAAGCTGCTAAATAAAGCTTGCATGCAATACTCAGAACATAGACTTAATATTTTAGCTCATGCCTTGTACACTCTTGCTAATTCTGAAACCATTATGTGCAACATAGAACCCATGTTAAGAGGTTTAGCTCTTCAGCTGTTAGAATCAAGTATTCTGATGCCTCAATAGTTCTCCTTATCTTGTTTTACTTTCCCAGTTTCTGTTTGGCACTGAGTTGAGGACGGGACACAGGCAACACCTTACCAAAACAATGATTTCTTCCTGAAACGTCACTGATTTCTGGAATATGCTCTTGGCACCATGTGGGGACATTTCAACCCTGGGAGGTAGCTAAATTATGTTTTGTGCTCTCAGGACACATTCCTTCCTTTCTGGGTCTCAGACACCTCAAAAAATACGGGAACTAAACCACAGTTATCTCTTTTAGTGCCAAACAACAGTTGTTGAACCGCAAAGCCAGCCAAATCTCTTGTAAGGCTGTTTCCAATTCTTGCATCTCTCTTTACCATTCTGGTTTTGTTTGGAGAGTAAAGGAAGTTTCTAAATATTTTGAACCCCGGGGTCCATTGTGGCATTCTTGGTGCTTCTCTCCTTTCACTGAAACATGAAACAACCTGCAATTGTTTGCTTGTATAACCCTTTCTCTTTTATATACAAGCAGTAGGATGGGGACTATAATTCAACAAATCAGTGCTTTCCCAGCTTCTGTCACATTTTTTCTGATGTGAAAAGTTTAGAATCACCATAAGAAACACTCATTTGGAAAATGGAGTCAACACAGATGGCTATCTCAAAGACATAGCATGTGAGAAAAGGTGTTGGTTTCATGTTCAAGTTAGACAAGGTGCAATTAGGAGCTCACCCATTCGCCTCCTACATCCCTAATAAGGTATTCCTGGTACATGATAATTAAGATGTGGCTTTGAGGCACTACAGTGTGACTCTTACAAATGGGCCCACTCGTTTTGTCTAAATCATATCCAAATGATTCTTTGATGTCACCTGCAACCCACACCTGTTTTGCTCTGGCTCCACAGCCTGCTGGATGGTGTGGAACCTTTCTCCCTGTACCACCTCCACCTTGTGCCTAAGGAAACATACACCTGTTGCCCTAGCCCATGTCCCCTGGCTTTGATCTCTAGGCATTGTGGAAACCATCAGCTGTGACAGAATTTTTGTTAGGCTTCATTGCCTTGGAATGCAAGTCTCAAGGGTTGTGCCCCGGGAAATTTAATAATGAGGCACTACACGTTCCAGGAGGGTAGGCTGGCATGTCGGGATGTTTTAAAGACGCTTTTCCAAAACACAATGAACTGTTTCACCCCACCAGTACATTTCATAGATCAGAGGTTTATTTGGGAGTGAGTGGGTGGTAACATAAAAACACTTGTGGAATTCACTCTTCTAGGGAACTAGCCAGTAGCCATACATAGCCTGTAACCCTAGAGGTGGAGGAATCTTCCAGAGGATAGTGTAAAGTCATTCCCACGCCCAGATTCATTGCTGTCTGGGTACAATTGCACTTTGCAAAGACAGGCCCTGTGCTAGTCCTCCTCTCAGGGTGCTGAATCAGTAGGCTCACCTCCCTCTTTGCAAGCAGGTGGCAAATCTACGTGAAAGTAGGGCTTGAGGCATTGTAAGGGTCCAGGAATACTTTCACGGGAAGAAGAACAACACAGTTGACGCTCATTTAAATTGAATGTCTCCAGCATATAAGGCAAAAGCTTTTTAAAAATTTTTCAAACGGGCCACCTAAACTGTAAAGAGTTGTTTGCCAAAAGCCACATCTGACTCAAATAAGCAAATCTGTTATGTATAGCCTATGCATGTAAAACAAAATCCAAATGCAAGCATGCATGCTTTCATGTTATTCAACTACAACAATCCATATCTTATTTATGTGTATCTTTGATGTCCATTATGTTATGTCATCTGAAATGATTACATTCCTTTATTTAATAAAATGTTTTAAAGTTACTTTAAGTCTCTGAATGGAAAGATTAAAAAAAAAAAACCAACAACCAAAAAAAAAAAAAACCCTAAATTCTTATTTGCTGCATCGCAGCTTTTATGCTGGAAGCAGTGGTTGTTGAAGTTCTTAGTCTAAACAATTTACAGTTTTCTGGATTAAGATCATGTGGGAGAAAGATGAAAATCTTAAAGGCAACATTACATAGATGCTCCTGCTACTTATGGGTAAATTAGATATTTGTGGACTCTAACTGCTTGGTCAGATGGGAATTTTCTGAAGTAGGCAGAAGGTGTGAATCTTCTGGAGAATTACTAGAGACAGCAAGATTAAATCTATTTCCCAAACTTACATGCCCAAGAAGGCAAATATGCCCTTGCCCTAAAGCAATGCTTTCAAGTTGTTTGAGGGGAAAACAAACTCATTTAACTGTCCATCTGCTGATAGGAATGGTAGGAAGGGCCTGGGTGCTGACAGAGCAGTTCCCCATGAATTTGACTATTATTTCAGGTTTCTATCTTTTCCTCTTTGGTAGGAAGATATTAAAAATAAGTCTCTGGCAAAAAGTACAGAAAAACACAGAGTTTCTGAAATTGCAACTAGTACAACTTTCTGGCCAACAGCGTTAATTTTTGGTGCTTGTCATCTAAGAGCAGTTTACAGAGTTTGCTCTCTTCAAGGATTAGAAAACACTGGAATGTTGTAGAAGATTTCAGAATATCTTAGAAGCCTAGAAATGTACAGACTCTTAAGAAGTGCACACTTGTTCTGTGCTGGAAGAACTCCACGTGAACTTGGGACGACTGGGGGTACTGACACATATACAGCTACCTGTTCACTGTGCAGAAGCCACTTCACATTTTTTAAGAACTATTATAGTTTGCCTATTTATTTTTTGGCAGTATTTAGAGTTATAATATCCTGATGCCTTAGCTCAAAAAGTTAATTGTTTATTTCTCACCTTCTACACCTTACATCTGTTTTGCATGTGTTCATTTCCACGTTGAGAAAAGTTAGTAGCTGAAAACAAAAAGGTAGATATCAATAATTTTGAGTATGGGAGACCAAAAAGAAACATAATAAACTTTTTACCTCCACCTAAACATTTCATAGGCCAGAACTTTATTTGTGGGTAGGATGGGCGGTAACATAAAAACATTTGTGGAATTCACACTTCAATTTACTAAGGGTTAAAATCAAGGCAGTGGTTCTTACTTAATGCAGTGCATAGGACAAATACTATGTGTTACTTTGATTTCTTTTATTTTTATATTTATTAAAAATACTTAGCCTTTGCCTTCATCCTTTCCTCACAGTTTCCTTTCTTCAGCCTTACTGCTCCAATCCCATCCCTTCCTCTTTTTCCTACCACCATTAGCATGTTTTTGTTACAAACCAAATCTGATCACGTTCTGCTTTTGAAGGAGAAAATCTTCAGTGACTTCCCTATAACCTTCAGGAATGTGCAAAATGCTTGGCTCTGCAGACCCCGCTGGGCGGCCTCTCACCATTTCTTCCTGAGGCGTCTGTTCTTCCACCAAATCAAACCGGTGAGGAAAACCGATGCCCTCTTTTGTGTCTAAGACTATTTTCCTTTTTCTGGAATAATCTTCTCCTAATCTTTGTTAACTCCTAACCATCCTCAGGACTCAGTCAACCCAGTATCCTCCTCATCCTCTTCCCACCCTGACCCTCTCTTTCCTCCTCAAAATGCCTTCCCCCATTCTCCTCGCCTGCCTTAGGAACTCCCTTGTGCTTGCTTGATGCACTGGGCCTGGCCCATCGGCACACAGTACAGTGCTATAGTTTCCAGATTATGCATATTCGCGTCCTGCACCATATTAAAAACTCACATGGGCAAATAATAGAGATTTTATTCATTGTGTCAGCAGCATTTAGCACTGGCCTGGCACATAGTAGGTCCTCAGAGAACACTTGCTGAATAAACGCATAATATTTATGTAGAAATATCTGTATGAAGATACGTATTTTATCTTTTCATTATGCAAGAATTAGGGCTTTTGATAGATGAACATATATAATTTTATCATATATTGACTTGTTTTCTCTCTTTTAAAGCAAGAAACAGGGTGTTTGCAAAAGCAAAGCCTGTTTGGAATCTGCTTGCAAGTCTCATCAGGTCCTGCTATGACCTGTCATTTGTCTCTGCAGAGCGAACACCAGGGCTTGATGGTCTACCTGGTAGGGAATAAGAATGTCTTGGAAGAATCACACGCTTTATTTGACCTGCGCAGCCCCTTTACAGTTGATATTGAGGCGGAATGGAAGATTCCACACTTAATGTCTGCTTAGGAGCCTGCGCTGTGGACCCTGAAGGTTTGGGACCACACTGTGCTATGGTCCTTTACCAACCCAAGCAGGCTACCTAACTACTTAGTGCTTACGTCTCCTCAGTGGGACAAATAATGGCACCTACCTCACCAGGTTGGTGTGAGACTTAAGTGTGTTGGTCAAAATGAAGCACTTTGGTGCCTGAGGCACATTGAACACTCAGCGAACGGTAAGGTATCATCACCATCACCGTCATTATCACTTTGTCAAATAGTAAGTCATGAATCATGATGTCCTTTCAGCATGGCTGTCACTTTTGTGGCTCCTCTTGATTCTTAAGTGCCTTCTGGTTCTAGAACAGTCTACTGTAAAGAGTCTGCAGTCACTCTCAGACTGACTGCTTGAAACCTTCGCTGTCACTTTTCCAGTGTGATTTTGGGTCTGTAAACTTTCTGGGTGGTGTTGGTTAGCAGGTAGATGGAAAGAGGCTGAAATTAGGAGAGGTGTCTCCTTTTGGTTTCATGTTTAAACGCAAATTCTTGCTCTGCTCAGAAGCAAGTATAGAATTCATTGACTTAAAGAAAGAGAAAAGCCAGGCTTGTGCCATTGGGTTTTTTCATCCACAAACTTGTAACCAACCCGGAGAACTTCTTATAAAATCTGTAGAATGAGAATGACATGAGTTGCTTGAATCATTTTCTCAAAGGTATTAAATATATTAATGGGACTACAGAGTTCTCATGGGGGAAATTCCCACAGGGGATTTTAGATGGCACTCCCTGATGAACCACATTTTTTATGCAGAAAGCTATCCTTCTAACTCACTCCTCACAGGAGATCTCTGTGTATTGTAGAATCATTATTTGCCACAGCCACGTGAAACAAAAGCAAAGAATAAAATAGGACCAAGATTGATTTGAAGAGGCTTCTTTGTAACAAAGTACCATAATAACAAAAGTTTAGAAAAACTGGTATCACAGTTTTGATTGTGTTAAATCCATCTGGTTTAATATTCAGAGAAGAAATATATCTAATTTCAGTAAAATAATGTTTTGAAGATTATTTTTTAAAAAGATTTAAAAAGAAATGGCCCATCACCAAAACATCATTATGAAGATATACCTTATTAGTCTCATAAAACCTCAAACTCTGCTGTATGACAGTTGAACAATAGAGTGTTTTGTTTTGTTTTATTTTCCCTTAAAGCCAAAAAGGAAGTAAGCAAAGCTATTGAACTTAAGTTTGCTCAAAAAGTCTGTTTTGCAAAATAAGTAGTAAAATGAGAATGGCACAAACTCTCCAAGTCCATGCCGTCTGAACCTTAAGCTAATGCTGGGATGTTAGTAGAAGGGCTGCTGAGGGGGAAGCAGGTAGTTAAGAACGAACAGGGTCTGGGATCAAAGAGCCAATCTAGCCATAGGTTGTCATCTGAGAAGGAACCGATGCAGACCTCATCCCCATTAAGTGTGATCTGATTGCCAACAAGATCCAGAATGAGTGAGGGGAATAGCAGCTGGATGCTAGGTGAGGCATAGCAGGGGGTTGGTTCCAAAGGCTATTGGGTTTGGAGCCAGAACCCAGTCAACAGCACGTGGCACAGAGAACTAGGGGCCCAACCAAGTGGGTTGAGGGATGCAGGCCAAGGTAACATTTGCTACTGATTGGAAACTTGCAATACACTCAGCAAACTTATATAACCTAGACAGATTGCTTAGTGGCAGAGAAGGGGTAAGATTTGGAAAGGGACCTTTAAGCGTACTGAATTTGTCTTTCCAAGTATCAAGTTTTTCTTTCAACAAATATTTGCTGTGTCCTGCCATATGCCAAGCAATGTGCCAGGCACTGGGGCTATGGCAATGTTCACTGTAGACAGGAGTTTATAGCCTTGTACGGGAGAAACACTGGACATATTTTCATTAACATGCAGTTAACAAATTCTGTCAAGTGCTCTGAAGGAAAATAGGGAAGAATAAGAGAATATAATAGGACAATCTAGACCAGGAAAGTTTCTGAGAAGGTAAGGATATTTGAACGGAAGAACACCAAGGAAAAAGACTCACGTGGAGGTGGGATGAGGGCCCAAATCACGCAGGGGAGTGTAGGCCACCTCCAGTTTCCATTATAAACTAGCAGAAACCATGAAGGTGTTTCAGGAGGGAACTGGTATGAACGGGTGGCAACATGTGTACTGGGTTACAGAGCATCAAGAGTGAAAGGGTTTAGAAAAAATCGTGGTCACATGGGCAAGAGTAGGCTGTAGAAATGGTGTAACATGGACACAAATGGAGATCTCCACAAGTTTTAGTGGTTACACATGTTTTTTAGGAGAGTTGTGGGCTGACGATGATGTAGGCTTTGAGCCTGCATGCCTGGATGAACGGGGTGCTAGGAGACGAGAACTGCTGGAAAAGGACAAAGCTGGGGGAAAGGGTTAGGACTCGGGGTGTGTGGAGCTTCTTCAGGTTATGTGAGTCTGAGTGGTCTGGTAGGACTGTGAGGTATGACTGCGTTGGAGGTTAAAACCTGGAATTTGATGGTGGTTGGACGGAGAGGGAAATTACAGTTGAAGATGACCTTGCCCTTGGGAGCGAGTATGCAGTGAGAAGAGAAGCGACCTGGGATAAATATGAGACCTCAGTGTCTAAAGCCTGTGTCGAGGACAATGGCCAAGGAGACTAAGAAGGAATCGTCAGAGAAGACAGAGGTGAGCCAGGAAGCGTTTATAGGTTAACAGACTGAAACCTGGAAGGGAACATCCAACTTAATGACACGGAGGTTACCAGTCAACTCAGTGAAAATACAGCATATGTTAGGGCTCAGGGAAACAGCCCAATGTAGACCTCATCTCCTTTATGTTGGGGTTCCTAATCCACCGAGTGTGGGGCTGGAAATGTAGAGTGTTGCACAAATGTTGAGTTAAAAAAATGGTGATTTTGCTAATGGAGTTCAAACACAATGGCACACCTAAAATATGCTTTTTTTTTTTTTTTAAAGCATAATGATGCCCACGCTATTGCTTTTAATACATCCATTGTTGCTGATGTCTTTAATTATAAATCTAATAGTAACTCATTTTATTTTCAAGGGAATGAGAAGAAATGCATTATTTCAGGCAATAGTTTGAATCCCAACCACATTATGATTTATAGCTTAAGCATAATGTCATCTGAGTGACAATAGCTGGTTAGATAATGTGTGAGAATGGTGTAAAAATAGTTGAGTAAGGAGGTAACATTAACAAATATGACCAGGTAATGAAAATTTAAGTGGCTTAAATATATTTTAGGTAGTTGAATTATTATTTTTTATTTAAGAAACAAGAAAGCCTACTACCTCATAAAACATCACTGTATTACTAATGGGGAAATGCAGACCTGGGGAAAATTTTTAACTCTGGTTCTTTCACTATTAACCTTATGACCTTGTGCAACAGTTTCCATTTTCCATGTCTCAGTTTCCTCATCTATGAAATGGAGATAATAGTGGAAGCTATGTTTGGGGATTATTTGTATTAAATAAGATAATTTGGAACACCTGGCATATTGTAGGCATATCATAAATGTAACTATTGTCATTATTATGTCACTATTATTCTGTGATCAAAAACATTTCACAAATCCTTGCTAACTTTTCTTCATTAGATATATAACATTGGAATTATTAGGTCAAAGGGTAAAAGCCATCATTTTGATTTTTCAGTTTTTGCAATTTATTTCTTTAAATAAAATAATACTTGAAGTAATTTTTATCTATAACACATTGGTATAGACAAACTCATAAAAGTACGAGAATACTTGCGTACTGATTAGTAAATAGCTTCTGCACGGGCCCCTCCTCAGTGTTCGCCAGCTATTCTGCTCCTTCCCAGAATCCTCAGACTTCCTCAAGGTGCAAGGACTCCAGAACCTTCCTCATCGTTGTAGCTGGAGTTTGTTATGATTGGTCAGGCCGATGTCAAGTCAATTATTAATTAACTTGGACTCTACTAATATGCACTCTGACTAGTAATGTTGCAATGTATATTTTTCAATAAATGCTCACCAGTGTTGCTTGCTGTTATCTAAACTCTCTACTTATTTGCTAGCTATGAAAAAATGCATTGCATTTTAATTCCCATGCCTTGATTGGTGAGCGAAATATTTATTTAACTATGTTTATCATCCACTTACATTTCCTCCTTTATAACTTTGCTTGTAATTTTTCCTATTTTTTTTCCTCGGAGATCTTTGTATTCTTCTCAGTATTATACAGGTGTTATTTAAAAATTCAAGGTACTAACCCATTTTATGTGTGTTTACTATAAATGTAGTTTCTAGTTAACTTGTTTTTTAATTTTGTTAGTAAATTTTTTCCCTAACTTTATTTTAAAATGTCAATAGTCTAATATTTCTACCATTGCTTTTGTGCTTAGGAAGTCCCCTCCTCTACGTTAGAGGTCAAATATTAAATTATGTCTTCTCCCTTTTTTGAATATTTTTGTTTTTATGTCCTGTACCTTGAACTCTTCCATCCCCCTCTCATGAGAAAAAAGAGCTCAATGAATGGTCTTTGTTTTCAAATAGCCGACCTCTTTAATGCCGCTGACTTTGATGTCTCCTTTATTTTACATGGGTTTTGGCTTATATGTCCATTTTAACAGTTTTGGGAAATGAAAGGGCATCCTGTGTTAATATTTTTTCTTTTAAATATTATTTAGTATCTTCAGTTTCTGACTAAACACATGTCTCTAGCTAGGTCAGTGTCACTGTCCTGAGTGTCGGAGCCAGAGCAGCTCTTGGGTGCAGTGAGAATTTTCTCACCCAACTGGACCACACTTACTACGCTAACACACCGTGATTCCTCAGGACTTGGTGCTGTGGCCTTCTGAATCGGGACTGGAATGCTTTTTTTGAGACAATGAGGTGAGGAGATTTATTTATCAGCTCTGACTCCATGGTCTAATCCAGACTGTCAAGTTGTGCTTTCATAAAATGAGTTTACAAAAGAAAACACAGAGTATGAATTTCCAGGGATTTATTTTCATTAAATTTGTAGAAGAAAGACCCACTGAGTAACAGGGATTCTTGAATCAAAAAAGAAATTTAATTATTTCTTCCAGCTCTAATGACAGTACTTTTCTGTAATTTAAAAAATAATTTGGGTGAATTTTCCTCTTTGCTTCACTACCAAAGTGAGGCAGGGAGCAGGGATAGTCTGGTGGAGAAACAAGCATCGCATTGTTCCACTTTCGACCTCTCAGTAATTCCAGGTTAAGCATTCCTAAGGGTCTAAAACTTTTTCACTGGCATCATTGCATGTTGCTGTTGCACCATCCCAAAACACACAATTGTAAAATTGAAAATTGTTCAATTACTTACCTTTTAACATATTTGACACAATAATTTGTCTTTTTCCTCTCTCTCATAACAGTGACTCTCCAGCTGAGATGGAACTGATGAAATAAATTTTCAAGAAACTTGCAAGTTTTTTTCTATGTTCTTTTACTATACATACCTCTCTATATAGTAAAAGGACATACAAAATTAATACATATGAATATTTCAGAGAAGATTTTGTAATACATATTATTAGAACTTTATTAATTTAATATGACAATTATTAATACAAGTGAATATAATACTTTACTATTAATATAATAGTGATTAATAATATATAATATTAACAAAACAGTTAATAAATTCTTTTTAATAGAGAACAGTACATTTACAAATTAATCCAATGTAACTTACTATTACACTGTGAAACTATAACATTATATCTTATAGGGTAACTTGGTATATACTACTAGAAGAAAGTCTAGTATTCTTAGTACAGAAAACTTAAACAAGAAATACATTTTATAGTTTCTTTTGTGCAAGAAGAATTCATAATATTACAGTTTATATCACCGGCAACTTATTTCCTATCTGACGTATGTATAGTTTCAAAAAAAAAAAAAGAAAAGAATTAAAATTTATATTTTAAACTTTATTTTAGAATTGATGGTAAATTATGTTATGCTGTCAATGTCTCAGAGTTCTTTTTTGTACAATGTTTTTTTGTTAGTCTATCATTTTTAAAGAAACCTTGAGCAAATAGCATTTAGAACTAATACCTAAATCTGTCAGTGTTTTCAAAAGTGCTATAGTGTTTCAAAGAGAAAAGCATTGTTCTTTACTTTGCTCAATATAGCAATGAAAGTAGGGCAGGCTGAGTGAGTATAAGATTCTGAAGCTGCACTGTCGTGTCACTAATGCTTAAAAACCCTTAATTTACATTTTCAGGAAAAAAAATTAGAGAATTAAATATCTTTGAACCATCAAGACTGTTCATTATAGAAAGTTATTGTTTTGATCAGGCTGTTGGTTTCTGAAGTCTCTTGGCAACAATGCAAAAATAGCTTTCCCTTGTTAATAAAGAACAATCTGCAAAAACAAATTAGAAATGTGTTAAGGACAAAATAAACAGACATTTTATTTTTTAAACTTGGGGGCCTCCGAATTTCACAGACTTCTGGAATCTGGGAAGCTCCACCCAATTGCTACACATTTTATTGCTCTGTTATAGGTTTGGCATGAAAAGAATAATTTTCCAACTGTTAGAACAATGTGGATTCACATTTTTCCAGAAGGAAAGAAAAGCTCTATCCTACATATTAAATTCCAAATAGAGAAACAGTGTCTGTATCACTCTTCCCATTTTATGATGGAACTTGAGAACTGAGGGAAAATTTATATATATGAAAATGGTATATCTAAGTGCAGTTGAAACCTGCATCTGGCGAAAGGGTTTTTAAATCAGTGGAGAAAAGTCATTCATAGAGCTAAGCTCTCATGTTGTGAAATACCACTTAAAATACTCACTTGAGGCCAGTCACCTGGGATTTGTTGAAATAACTCCAGTCTAGTTTTTACTATTACATATTATACTCGCTTTGCTGGCTGCTAAAGAGAGCTTGGTATAACTCTGGCTGAGAAATAGTTGTTTAAATTCTTGTTGAGTCTAATAGTTTGTGATTAGAAATTAATATTGACATAATTGCTATTGCAACCAACACACACCTATTTGGGTGGGGTGGGGAGAGGCTTTTAAACTTTTAAATATTTAAATGTTTTGATTTTTAAAAAGTATGAGATTGTGATTTTCATATTTATACAAAAGGATGATATAAATCACGTGCAACAGAAAGTGATGATTCCATGTTCTCCCTCCTACTGCATGGAATGGGCAGAAAAATAAAATCCAGGGCTGGTTACAGATTTGTCTGAACAAGTTTCCTCAGTTAGAACTGACGGGAGGCTTTTGCACCACCGGTAAGCTGTTCATATTTTGCCCTTCTGAATTGAAGGCAAGGTGCTGGAGTGAAAAGAAGGCAGTGGCGGCAGAGGGGCTGCGGGACACGGTTAGGTTCACCTGGTGAGTGGGTAATCTCAGCCCACCCAGATGCACAAAGCATGCAGGTGTTTGCATTTGTGAGAATGCCTGCCAGTGAGAGCAGTGCCTATGCGTTTCTGACGGTTCTTATCTTCCTTCTTTTGCTCAGACATGAGTAGTGTTTCTCTTCTCTATTGCCGCCATCATGTTCACACCAGCTGACTACATCCTGAAATGGAAGCTTAGAAAGCTGTGTCTTCCCTGGCTGTCCTCTCCACTTCCTGAGGTCTGCCTTTCTGCCAGTCTCGGGCTGTTCCTTTGCTCTCACGTTTTCCTCTCCCCGGTCCCCACCCTCCCCAGTGCTAACATTCCTTCTCCTCCAGCTCTCTGTCCTCTTCCTGAAGTCCTCAACCTCTCTGTCATCTTTCAGGGGAAGTTTTGGTAGGGGTTTCTGCAGCAGCCACCAAGCCACCAAGCCAGCTCAGACCAGTAGTGCCCTTCCAGGCTCCTTGGTGCAGGTGATAGGTGTCAGGAGCCAGTGGAAAGGGAGTGTCAGTGAAATCTGTGATTTCTGTCTGTGGAGAGGCAGATAAAACTGCTATCATGGTGTTGGGAACTAAAGTATCTCAAGAGACCATCTGGTTCAGCCCTTGGCTTTCAGGCGGGTAAGGTATCACTACTCCCAAGAGGCAGCTGAGGTCTTGGGAGGTTAAGTGATCTACTCCAAATCTCACAGCTAAAGAATGGTGGAGGGCAGGTGTGTGTGTGTGTGTGTGTGTGTGTGTGTGTGTGTGTGTGAGAGAGAGAGAGAGAATATGACAGAGAAACCAGAATGTTGATAACTCCTTCTAGAACTGACTTTTTTTTCCCATTTAAAGAAAATTTTTCAAATACTGGAAACTACAGAGAATAATATAAAAATAAACTATGTCCTCCTCATTCACATTTAAAACTGTTAAGCATTTTGCAATATTAGCTCTGTGTGTGTGTGTGTGTGTGTGTGTGTGTGTGTGGTGTGTGTTCGTGCTCTACCTATATTCTTTAAAAACCAGAGGAAAGGTATGTGTTGACTCTCTTAGGGAAAGAAACAGATGGGCAACACCTCCCCCACCAAAAAGTAAATAAATAAAAAAAGAATTCTCTTAAGAAAAAGGAGAAAAGAGAAAGAGCATGCCCTGTACATTACATCCGTGATCGCTTTGACCACCCTCACTGCAGCCTCATTCCCCACCTTTCCTCTTCAGAAATTAAACAGCCCACTTGAGTCTAACGAGAATCCTCCAATGTCACCTACACGTCAAGAGCCATGAGCAGCAGACAGGATCGCTCTACGCGTGCTTCCGTGTCATATTTGCTAGGTCCTCCTGACACTTGCTTTCTCCACTAAGATCATATGCTAAGAAACACACATACATTTAGTTCATTAGTTTTAACCATCATGCATTAGTGCACAAACCAATGGTTATTATTATATTTTAATAATCCCCTCCAATGATGATTTGGGCTGTTCCTTTTTTTTTTCCAAACCATACCACATTAAACATCATGGGATGTGCCTCCCCACGCATGTTTCCCTCAGGATGACACTGCACATGTGCATCGGTCATGCATATTTTCACTTGTTCTAACTATTGTCAAATTCCTGTGCAAAGTCACTGCAATATGTATATTTCTGCCAACTTGAATGGGAGATTCTATATCCATAAATCATTCCTAATGTTCAATAGTTTCAGTCTTTCTAATTTTTATAGAGCAGATAGAAATATAGTTCATTATTTTACTGTGCAAGTGAGAGAGAAGGGACTAGGTGAGTGTCCAGAAGACTTGAACATGTGAGGGAAGGTAACTGTTATAGGACCTCAGGAGACAGCACGGCCTGACTCTATCAAAACCATGAGTTATCTATCGCATAGGGCCTGGAAAGGTATTTATCACTTTTGCAATCTTTGTGCATTTTTTTAATCATATTGATGTATTAGCAATTGCAGGTTAAAGGTAGTGAATATAGACTGATTAGACTTTCATAAAAAAGCGTTTGACCAAAAAATGTTATGTAGTTCCTATTTGAATTTTGTCTCCGTCAACTGCTTGATTGCAGAGATAGAAAATCCATATCCCAGAAAGTTTAAATGACTTATCCAAGATCTCTTAGGAAGGCTTCTTTTGGGAAAATAAATTTCAGACATGTTGAAAAATTGGCTGAGAAACACTGAAATAAAACTCAATGACACTTATGGGGATCTGTCTCGTGAGGTTTCCTTGTAATTCTATGCACTGCTATGCCTCTCAGCAGCTCTCATTTCTGAGAGTTTTTACCTGTACTGAGGACAGAACCTGGATTATTGCAAATGCTAACTAACTATTAGCCAAATTAACAAATGAGTCCAAGAGGGGAGTATATAACAATCTCTTGGTGTGTACATGTGTTTGAAATATCTCCAGAAGATGAAATGATTCTGTCTCATAGGGAAGCAGGGACCCATCCTCTCCCGTTTTTCTCTTCTTTGCCTCAAAGCCCCTACAGGAGAATCTTAATTGCACACTGACCCAAATAAGGAATGAGGTTAGATGAAATGCCTAAAGTACTGAATAAACAGATTTTATGGAAAATTTTATGCAATAAAACAGGAAACATGAGGCATAAATATCATTAGGGATATGAGTGGATAGACTATTTAAAGTTTACGATGTGTATGATCACTAATACGTACAATATATCATAGGACAAATTATATTTTATATAAATTGCCATAAAATATAAACATGTCTTCTTAAATTAGACTGAAATCTAGAACTTGAAGCAAAAATTAGTCTAAAAGTTGGCTCATAAAATTAAAAAGAGGTCATTTTATAGGAATAAATTATTAAATTCATTGATTGAAAGAAATGTTTTTCAGATGAAATGCCAAGGTGTAAGAGTGCTATTTGTGGGTTTGAGAATGTGTGATTGCTTACATTCAGAGAGGCAGCAAACGTAGTTATTTCTTGAGATTTAGAACAATGGGTTTATGTTGAAATAAAGAAATATGTCAGTGAATAAGGAAAGCATAGACAGACTCCAAGGAAAAGAGGCGTGGTGTGGGGCTTGAGAACCAGACAGTGTTTTGGTAAATACCTCTAGTCCTGATGCAATGGAAGAGACAATCCACTTTTTTAACTCCTTTGATTTCTACAGTCATGATTCACTGGGATGGTGTCAGGGAGCAAGTATTCATATCACTGTACTCAATCAAAAGTCAAGCTTTGAAAGAAGAAATGAAGAATGACTTTCCCATATTTGGAGGTAACAAATTTGGCGAGATGGCACAATACCTCTCTCTCAGAGGAGCTGTGAGTTTTTTACTAATCGTGCTTATTACTCATGTGAAGGCCAATGTCTCATCCCGCACAGGGTCCCCTTGTACCTGCTGAAGGACTCTTATTACAGAGCAGTTATATGTCACATTAAAAACATTTGCCAAGCATTTTATAATCGTTATTTACTGCTCTTCATAGCAACCTTAAGATATACTTCAGCCTTGCCCTTTAAACTTCAGGTAGCAGCTGTTCATTACACCTGGCTCCAACCTTCCAATGACTCCTCTTGAAATCTTTTGCTGGGGTACTGTTTAATCTAAATCAAAGTTAAAGGTTAAAACTTATTGTGGTCTGAAACGAGGATAGATAATTTAACTGTCTTTTATACTTTTAGCATTACAATGATAGCAGATTTGTAAGAAAAGAAAATTCCTTTAAAATGAAAGGCTGTATCTTTGACAATTTCTTTATGTTCTAAAATACATCAGAAGATATTAAAAATAAAGAAAAATACACAAATCCAAAAGGACTCATGGAAATTTATTTTTTAAGGCATTCATTGAATACAATACAGAAAAGAGTCAAGAATAGAACATTTTACACTAAAGGGATTAAAATTACAAATACCCACTACAGTTTATGCCTTTTAAATCTAATTGTTTTTAGCATTTACAATGTAGATGACATTTAAAGCATAAAATCTATTTAAAATAGCATCAGTTAATTATTTAATGTGAAAGAAATTCAATAAAATAAATATCTTAGTTATGCTTAAAAATTATGTTGCAAGCCAGACCATGAAGGAAATTTATTAAGTTAACTTAAAATTTTGCTAATTTTTAATCCATATATTAAGGAACAAAATAATACTGTAATCCCAGCAAGTATGAGGAATAGTCTATGAAGCAGAATTCTGGATGAATTGATACATACATGAGTCATTGTAAGCTAGACAGAACTAAACATTCAGGAATATTCCATGAGGAATTTCTTGCAATTGATAATGAGTAAGACACACCAAGAGAATTTTTCTCCATTTGTGGGGCTATTTCCCATGCTCCCTGTTCTAATTTGTCAGTCTTCTGATTGAAAAAGAAACCCCAATATGCACCTGCTTTGTCATATTCTGCATATTCTATGAGACTTGTATATTATGTACACAGTAAACTATTACTTGTTAAAAAATAAATGCAGAAAAGAGTATAAGGTTGATATAAAAAATAGATTTTCAAGAAAACATACTAATTATCAATTGATTTGAAAAATTTTATTGAGCATATTTTACTTCATTAAAAGAAAGAAGCCAACTGAAATCTGTGGGTCCTCTCTTCTGAATCAAAAGTAAAAGGAGAACACATAGAATATTAAAAGCCCATGTAAGTAACTTTATAGATGTAGAAAAATAACTCCAATTTTTTCATTCATTAGTCACTTTCACTTTATGAAATAATAACTATTGGTGACATAAAAACAGAATTTTTCACTCATTTTTTTCTCCAATGATACAATATGGAACTTTTTGAAATATAAAGTCCTAGTCAAGTAGTTTATTACTGGTCATGGACCTGATTAAATGTTGTGTAAACAATTGTTCCCAGGATGGACACAATTTCTGTTATTCAGGGTATATTCTTCCTAACAATTGCATTAAAAAAAAATTCAGAAATTGTAACTACTTTGTATGCACTGTAATGACGGTATTATTATTCTGCGAGGAGGTAGCAGCATTCCTATAGAGTATAAGTAGAGTTGACATATTTATGGCATATATTTATAGGCTCACAGACATAGTGCTTCACCATCACAACAGTCAGGACTGGAGAGAGAACCCAAGAATTTAGCCTCTAGTCTCTTATTCTAACAACACTCCATCCCCCTACGCAAAAAGTCATCTTACCTTGTCAGGAAGGAAGGGGCTTCAGCTTTAGTAAATTGCAAGGCTGTAATTTAAAAAGAAGAAGAAGAATTAAAAAAACAACAACCAAGAACAAAAGAGGACAATAAAACTAAGGCAACTTTCAATCAGAATGTTTAGCATTCTGGCAGGTCATATTGCTTTTCTATCTTTGAGTATTGCTCAAAGGTTTCTGCTGAAGTACTATGCAGTTTTCCTTAAGTGCATAGAGAGAGCTCACACTTCTCTCTCCCTCATCCCCCTCCTCTTGCAGCACATTTCCCCCTTTGATCCTGCACTGTGCATTAGTGGAAGGGGCAGTGCTTTTTCGGGAGGAGCAGGAAGTTGATCTTGGAAGGGGTGAGCGTTGGGGCTGGAGGCAGCCAGTGCTCTCTGCTGCCCCGGGGTTATACACCCTGTAGACAATGCACCACATTTTGGCAGTGGGTCCTGTTTGTGTTGTTACACTGCTATTGGACTTGACTTATGTGAGCATGGAAATGTTTCCCCCAAATAGCTCCAATAATAGTTTTAAAAAGTTGTTTTTCCTGATGATGCAGACATGTGGGTTCCTGCACGATCTGCTTCTATATCGAGGCTGCAAATGAAGAAGGGGAGGTGTTGCTAAGGTGGGAAAAGGCACTTTGGTCTCTTCTGGCTCTGAAGGTGTAAAGACCACTCCCACTCCTGGGGATCTGCAACCTTTACCAAAGGAGGAGACGACACATAAGCTCCGGTCAGCTTCTGTTTTGGCCTTGCTACCTCGTTCCTGTTTTGTATAATATTTAAACTATGTCATATAAGTTAGAGTTGGAGTTACTGAATAAAGTTTTCTGCACTACCTTCCTTTTAAAATATATGTATATGAGTATATGTGTGTTGGTGTGTATGTGTGTGTGCGTGTAATTTTCATTTGGTTTGTGTCAATGATGAAATAGTTTTGTTTTGTTTTTTTGACATTATAGGATGCCCCGAACCATATTCTCCATAATATGCCCTATCATTTGTTATAATGTAGAAGAGATTAGGACATCCATTTCTGACACATTACTTGGACAATTGTCTTACTTTTCATCCCAGTGAGTTCAGCAACAATGCCAGGAAATCACGCTATTGTCTGGGGCTTCAGGTATGGCGTCTCCACTTTTCCGTTTCTATTCATTCCCTCTGTGACCTCACCCAGTTTCCTGCCCTACTGGCTGTTTACATGCTGAAGACTCCCAAGTTTATATCTAGGGATATAAACCCTAGCTCAGAACTATCTTTGGAAGGACAAACTCATGTATTCAATTGTTTATGACATCTTGACTTAAAAATCTAAAAAGAATTAATAATTCTCAGCAAACTCAACTTCTGGTTTGCTCCCCAAATGTGCTCCACCACAGATTTCCTCTCTTAATCAACCAATGGCAACTTCAACCTCGTAGTTTCAAAAGTTAAGAGTCATCCTTGTCTTCTTCCCTTGTACTCCACATTCAGAGAGTGAGGAAAGGCTGTTGACTTCCCTCCAAAGCTCTCCAGAATCCCACAGCCTCCCTTGCTCCTCATGTCTCACCTGGATGCCTACACAAGGCTCCTCCTCACCCTGTCTGTTTCAGTCCTTGCCCCCTACCATCTCGTCTTAGCCCCCACAGTTAAAAGTGTCCTTTTAAAGCATGGGCCTATTTGTGCCATGCCTCAGCTCACACCCTTGCATTGTTCTCCATTTGAGTCAGAAATAAAAGCCACATGGTTATAAGGACTAGAGAGACCCTCGGGATTAGGTTCCACGCAACCTGCCCGTAGTTATGTCTCTGAGCTCATCTCCTGCAACTTCTCCCTCATTACTTTGTCACTAGGTCCTTCCTGTTTCTTTCTGATGTGCTTTGCTCTGGTTGTTTCCTCTTTCTGCAAATACCTCCATGGCCAATTCCTTCTCCTCCCTTGTTTTTGCTCAAAGTCTCCTTGACAATGAGTTATATCCTGGAAACCCTACTTAAAATTTACCCTAAACCCCACAGCTTTCATTACCAACCCCATATTTTTTTTCTTACAACTGTCTAATATATAATTTACTCATTCTTGATTTTTATGTGTATTATTGAAAAGGAAAATTACTGAAAAAGCTGTTTAATGTAAATTCTGTAAACTCCCACTTCTGCATTCCTTCCACCAGTCGCCTAATGTGTGCATTTAGCTTCTGTAACCCTGCTTGCTTACTGCATCAGCCAGCTGCCACCCTAACCCTGTGAGAGTCTGAAAAGCCTGTTAGTCGGGGCTCAGAATTTGGAGATCGTAACTCCTCTGAGCCCACCGGCATAATAAAACTTGTTCTCCGATACTCCGAGTGCCATTTGACTTCTTCAGTTATCAGTCCTGCCACACCGTTATCACCTATCTTGCCTCCACACCGCCACGCAGCATCCACGAATGCAGAGATCCTAGAACAGTGCATAGCATGCAGAGATGCTTCATAAAGATTTCTTGAATGAATGACAGGCATGTGGAGTTAAAGAAATTCTGTAGAAAATAATGTCTGTTTTCTTGCAATCCTCAAAAACCAAGGAATGGAGTAGGAAAACCCAAATGAAAAATTACAGGAACAAAATCCACAGAACTTCTCATTAGACAGAAGAACTAAAAGCCATGAAAAAACAGGGGAGGCATCTAGAATGAATTATGTTTTTGTGTGTGGTCTGTGAACTAACAATGGTTTTTCTATACTTAGAGGGGACCCCAGATGGTATGTAACTCACTGTTTTCAGTTTGCAGCCAATGAAGTCTTACTTAGATCTGACTTAGATCAGACAGCAGCTAGTTGCCTGAGAATCCCTTGTAAAGTTAATGTAAGTGTTAATAGCATGGGGGTGGTGGAGAAACCCTCTCTCTGGCTCTCCCACCTCTGAGCCTTCATATAGGCTGTTCCTTGTACTTAGATGTCCTTTCCTTCTCTTTTCACTTAACCAACTCCAACTTCTCCTTCAGGTCTTAGTGTACATACCGGTTCCTGGGGCTAGACCTCTCCTTCTCCCACGGGACTGGTTTCCTTTGCTCAGCACTCCTATAGCTCTAGACTTTCTCATCACACTAGCATTTGACATCTTTCTTCCTGACCAGTCTGTAAATTCCTCAGGGCAAGGAGTATCTTTGTCCTGTTCCCAGCTAGAATCCTAACACCCAGCAGCCGCGGAATGTTTGTGGGATGAATGACTGTCAACCACACCCTAATCCAGGCTATATTCACAATTATCATTGACAGAGCACCTGGGATTTGACACTGACAGGGCTCTGATTTCCCAGTCAGACTGTCTCCCAGTCCCACTGCAGCTAATACTTTTATTCACAGAGGAATGACTCATCAGAAATATTTTGGAGTAGAGAAAGGAGTCTACAAACTGGAGTCCCCTCAATTTATGTAATTATACTTTGGCACATGTTGAGGGCTTGGGGGGGATACAAAATTGCATAATGCTTTTTCCCACTTATAAAGAGCTCATAGCCTGGTTGGCGGGAAAAGTAGTGAAATGTATTAAAAATTTTGAAACAAGTGGTATCATTGAAATGTATTAATAAGACCATTGTGCTTGGGTGGAAGATTTTAAGACTGTCTTAAAGAGTAAGTGTAGCACATGAGTAGCTAAGCCACACATCTAGAGCAAGGCTCTGCGAACCACGGCCCATGGACAAAATCTGGTCCACTGACTGTGTGTGGTCTGGGAACTAAAAATGGTTTTTGTATATTTAAATGAAGGGGGATAATATTTTATAATACATAAATTATATGAAATTTAAATTTCAGTATCCCTAAATAATTGGAGCACCACCATACCCATCCAGGTAGTTCCAATAGCAGGGTAACTGGAACTATATGGTCATAGTTCAAAAGCTGAAAATAGTCACTATCTGCCTCTGTACAGAAAAACATGTGTTGACCCCCAAGTTAGAGAAAACAGCATGTGCAATGCTCTATCTGTAAGCTACTCAGCTTGACTAGAGTGTAAGTTGTGTACACGTGGAAGGAGGCAGGATATGACAGAAAATGAGGTTGAAGAAAGAATGATGCCATCTTGAATACGTTTTGTAGGGCATGCTGAAGGTCAGGGCCTCTTCTGCAGTCAGTGGGAGCTGGTACGTAAAGAGTTAAGGAGGAGACTGACCAGCTCAGACTCATGTACTAGGCAGCTAACCTCTTCATCATTTGCATCTGTGTGAGGTGGCTTGGTGGGTAGAGATCGCGAGACTTCAACAAACTTAATAATTATTTTTATCATTGTCATTAAATTATTTCATTTTTTTTGCCTCACCAAAGCTCTATTCAACCTATAATACTTACTTTTTTCCCTTCTGTCCTTTCAAGAAATTCTTTAGAAAGTGTTATCTTAATCGTGAAGAGTACTGTATTCATGTTAGGAAAACACAAATGGGCTCTTTAAGAGTTTTCATGGGTAAAATACTACGTTTGACTTGCAAAATGTTGTGATTCACAATCTTTTTGTTTTTGTTTGTTTATTTATAGAGTGATTTTCCAAGAGTCTCCTCAATGTATTATCCTGAAAAAAATTTCTCTCCATCTTCTCTCAAGGATTCCTTAGACTTCAAAGAGGACTTGTAGATAGTTGGCGGGAGGAATAGGTCCCAGGTGGGCACATAATCAGCACTCACCTGTGCTTACCTCTGGAAATGGTCATGTTTTAAAATTTCAGTTAGCATGCTCTGGTCACCTTTTGGTGCCCTCTTTAAGGTGTACCATTTAACAATCCTATATTCCAAAGGGAGTGCACCTGATGAACGCAGCTGCAGAACATTTAAAATATTCTCCCCAGCATTGTGGCCTCATCCAGCTCTGTCTCTAAAAACCAAAAATCACATGTAAACCTATGATTATGAATAGTTAGGGCAGTAGCATTTCTAGAGCAGAAGACCATGTACTTGTATGCTGCCTATGTTCTAAGCGTAGCCTTCTCCTTGTTTTTAGATGATTTTGTAAGGTTTGACTGCTGTCACTAAGGGAAGTGTTCATGTTGATGAGGAAAAGATGATATGTACTTATCAGCACTTTGAGGGATAGAAAACTGAAGAAAATACAGTCTCTCATATATGAGTTTCACTGGGTGGGAGGAAATAGAAGGTCAAGTTTAAAAAATTCTTTGTGTTGTTTTTGCTAAAACGTTCTCTTTATCTCTTACTTGTTTAAAAAATGACAGTTATTAATGACAAAGCAACAGTTTAAAAACATTATGTATACTATTAAAGTCATATGAAAATATTCTGTCAATTATATGTGATGGCATTCTATGAGTATTTTGCTTTCTAGCATCAAATAATGAATTATAAAAAACGATTACATTAATTTATTGATGTTTTTAGAACATATCTCTGAAGGGTTCAAAGAAAGGTATTTGTCATCATTATCAGCAAAATATTATGCTTTTAATATGTGGCCTCTTGTTTTTAATTATAGTTATATATATAATGTTAGTTACTTTTTGCCTGAACAAGTACTGTAGTCACCAGGTCTTGAATGATAGCAAAACAGTTAAAAGAAAATGGCATTTTAATCATTTTTAAAATTCCTACATCTAATAATTATTATTTAGGACTGAAACTGAAATGAACTGCAAAAGGTTAGTATGGGTAAATTTATCAGTTAAGACAACATTATAGAATACCTAATTGAAATTAGCTTAGACAGAAAAGGAATTGAACCATTGACTCATTTAACTTAGCATTACTGTACTGACTGGGTGCAGAGGCTCAAAAGATTAAAACAGGTTTCAACCTTTTTTCTCCCTCCATTCCTTGGTTTCACTTCTAGGGTCACAAGATGACAGCCAGCAGATTGTACATCATGCCAGGTAATTCTTCTTTCTTACCTAGGGGAATGAACAAGAGTCTCCTTCTCAGAATTTTTACTCACAATTCTCATCGCCAGTCACTGACTCTGGCGAGGGGAAGGCAAGGTGTGGAATGGCTTAGGCTTGGCCATATGCTCCATGATAACCTTGAAACAAATGGCCTAAGGCTGATGAAGCAAGTGAATCTTTAGAGAAAAATCCAGTGTAATTAGTGGAGACTGTCAGATGTTCAGTGGATTATGTATTTAGTAAGGAGAATTTTGGCAACCTCTGGTTCAAGGCTCACCATCAGTGTAGCAAAGAATGAGGCTGACGAGATCAAGACAACCTTAGAGAAAGTTAGTACTTGGTGTTTGCGTCCTCTCTTCCAAAGAGAGGGGCAAAGGGAGCTTACACCCAGCTTTCTGCTTAGTGAGTGGGACTCAAAGGGAAACATTGCTGGGTGGTGTTGAAGACCTGAGGAATTGAGACTGTGGGAGGCTGTGGCTACCAGTCTTGTGGCAAGTGAAGAGCTGAGCTGAGCATCTACGTAGCAGAGCTCCACATTCAGAGGATATACACTTGGTTCAATGCTCTGTTGTTGCCATCTTGAAATTCTTTAATTTAAACAAGAGGACCTTCATTTTCATTTTGCCTGAGCCCTGCAAATTGTGTCTTTGGTCTTGATGATGGGCCATGGCTGCTCCAGAAGATAGAAGACCAGAGGTAAGTCAGGGGAAGGATCCAGACCAAGACCAAAGCCACCTTAGGGCCACCCTGGTAACTTCTGAAGAGAAACACCAGCTAAAGGATCCTGCTTTGGATGTGGAATCCCAGACCACTGGAGTAGGTAGTACCCTCATCCTCCAAAGCAGCCGTAGCTCCTGAGTAAACAAAAGGGGCACTAGAGGAGAGATTTCCCCCTGTTTGGAAGGAAACAGGGACCAACTCATTTCTCACAAATGGGGATGATCAACTGATAGGACCTGAGTTTGTCAGTGGCCCCCAAGAAGACCACCATCATCACAGAGGAGGAACCACGAGTAACCACTCGCAGCTAAGCCTGTTCATTTCCTGATTGACATGGGAGACACTCTGTCTTGACCACTCACTCTGGACCTATTTTTTCTGAAACCTGCCTTGTTATCGGAATAAATGGAACCCCTAGGTTCTGGGCTTTTACTCAGCCTGTCTCTTGCCAATGGAGTCAATGTTTAGTACCTCATAAATTCTTAGTTATACCTGAGGGCCCCACTCCATTGCTGAGGGGAAATCTACTCTCAGCTTCAGGGGTCACATCAGGCCTTTCAGAGTCCTGAGAATCCTCCTTAGCACTCTTAAGTTCTCCTGCCTCAGAAACCCCTCAGGGCTACCCTAGGACATATTAATCAGCATCGATCCTGAGATTTGGGAGCAGGGAATCCTGGGAAAAGCTCTTAAGGCAGATGCCATTAATGTCTTTCCAAAGGACCCTCTGTCATATACCTGGAAAAGACAGTGCCCCATCCAGGCCGAAGCTCATAAGGACTCCAACCTCTGACACAGAAATTTATGACTTAAAGGCTTTCTGTACCTTGTCACTTCCCTTGCTATACCCCTATCCTACCAGTTTTAAAGCTGAATGGAGACTACCACCTAGTCTAGGACTTGAGAATTACTAACAAGGCTGTTATACCTATTCACCTGCTGGTCCCAAACCGGTGTTCAATTCTGTCTAACTCAGGGGCCATGGACTCCAGCTGGTCTTCTGTCTTGAGTCTCAAAGATGCATTGGTTTGTATCCCCTTACACACAGACTGTCAATATTTGTTTGCTTTTGAATAGACAGGCCCTGATTTGGGTCTGTCCCAACAACTTATCTGAACTGTATTGCCCCCGTCTTTTGGCAACACTTTGGCTAAAGAAATTAGGGAGGTCTCTCTTCCAAATCAAGCTATCTTCCAATATGTGGATGATATATTTATTCATAGTCCCACTAAGGAACTTTTAGATGACAATACTGTCTAAGTTCTTAACTCCCTGGGCTCCAGAGGATATGAAGTCTCAAAAAAAAAAAAAAAAAAAAAAGCCCAAATTTCTTCCCAGCAGGTAGAATATGTTGGATACATTTTAATTCCTGGACACCATGCTAGAACTACTTAGAGAAAGAAAGCCATTTCCCAGCTTGGCCCTCTTCAGCCAAACAAAACAAAACAAAACAAAACAAAACAAAAAAACAAACAAAAAACTTAGAATCTTTTTAGATGTGGTGAGATTCTATAGATATGGATTCCTTGTTTCAGTATCATAGCTAAGCTGCTCTATGAGATCCTAGCAGGGTTTAACACCAAACCATTAGACTGGATCTTAAAACAGGAAAATGCCTTAGGAGATATTAAGTGGTCTTTAATGTCTGCCCCAGCCTTAAATATACCTGACCTCAGCAAACCTTTTATATACTTCACTGCAGGGAAGTAGGGAGTAGAGTGAAACATTGATACAGCCACTGGGACAAGATCTTCAACAGTCACTTTCTTTTCTAAACAGTCAACACTTAGTAGCCAAGGTATGGCTGGGATGCCATGGCCCATAGGGGAAGAAACTACCAAGTCAATCTTGGGAATGCTACTAGATGTTAGGGCTCCCCACCCACTACAAAGAGTCCTAGAGACTAAAGGCCATCACTGGCTCACAGGAAGATGTCTCACCAAATATGAGGCATTCCTATTAGACTCTGGAATTGCACTTAAGGAGTCAGTAGCATTTATGTCTCCACAGGATGCCTCCAGAGAGAGAGAGTCTGTCACTCAGAAAATTCCAAGACACCTTCTTATCCATGTGAGCTGGTTGATGATCTTAAGCTGCTCTTCAACAGATATACAAGGCATTCTCCCAAGACTGGTTGACCAGATATTCCATTTTAAATAAGACAGAAAATAACGATACTATCCTGTTTCAAATGGTATGTATGGTCAGCCTACTGACACTGAATTCAGCTCAGTGAGACTAGGCTGACGGTATGCACTGTTTAAAATGGGACAGTACCATTATTTTTTGTCCTGTTTAAAATGGAACATCTGGTTAGCCTACCCAAGACTGATAAGATACCAGTTTCATCTCCAGATAGTCATCTGCCAGGAATTCCAACCCATCCCTCTCGAAGATGACAAATCATGCCAATAGCTGCTCGATGACGTGGCCCATCTTTTTCCTCCCTCACTCCCTAGATAGCCCCCTCCCTGCTGTAATAAAACAGCAAGAAAGTCTGATGCCCATAGGCAGGGACAACGCCCCTGCTCAGCAGGGAGCAGCTTTAGAAGACAGACCTTCATCTGCAAATCCTGTGTACACATAAGATTCCAATGGCCCATTTCTTGAGGGAGGAATGTTACCATGGCTGCAGGGATAGAAGAGGAGGAAGGGAAGAAAGTGAGAGAAGACAGAAGAGGGAGAAGATGAGATCATCCTTAAGGAAAATACAATCACCAGACTGGCCAGAACTAAATTTCAGTGGCCAAGAGCAGATTCAGGATACTGTCTTGTCCCTCAAGGTGAACTTTAGCTAATTATATTGAAATATAATATTATTGGCATTGGGGTTGGGGAAAATCTCCACCCCGCCCACCCTGTGCCACCATGACAGTTCTGATAAGAGACAAATAAGGCCCAAAATTTCTGCTCCCGAGGGGAAGGAGTGGTCAGTGAGGACTCATCTGGGACTCACCTGTAATGTTACTCCTAAATTTTAAATATTCTGCGTCCTCAATTTAGAAGTAACAGATTCCTAAGCCTCTTTGTTCTTCTGCGCCGTTGCTCTTCTCCAGGTCGCCCACACGTCCCTTCTTGAGAGTGTACTGCTCTTTTAATAAATCTGCTGCTTGCTAGGGTTATTTGGGGCATTCTTAAATTCTTTCCTTGCATTCTTACACCAAGAACCCATTTCCGGGCACCAAAGGTAGCTTTCTTAATCTTGTTTTTGAAACAGTAAAACAAGAAATTAAAAAGTTTTCATGAATAAATTTTTATTAAACCCATAAAATAAATTGTATGTTAATGTTAGGAAAAAAATTATGGAGATGTGGCTTCCAAAAAAGTCCTTTCATGGCGACCAGTGGGATGTGGCAGTAAAGGAAAACCCACCACACTTGGCAGACTGGCGATAATTGCATCTCAGTTGTGGTAGTTTACCCTATCAGGGTCATACCTATGTTGTTAAAGAGAGGAAATTAAAAGTACTAACCAGAAAGTCACTCAAAGTACATTAAGGTCATGACAGAAACTAATAACAAGGAAATTCACAGTTTAGGCTGACCTCCCCTCCGTGGACTCAAAGGAACATCTAAGGGAGGCGGGTAGGAAGGCACCCTGGTGGGCCAAGTACTGGAAGTCCGTCTTAACTATACATTTCCTTGTTTTCATTAGTACGGGTTACAGACTGGGCACTTTTGGCATGCCCTTGTTGGTAAGTGGCTTTCCAAAGTGAACTTCTGTTACTGCTACAAGTTTTACACCAAGTAAGAGAACTTCTGTAATCAGTAATCACCCATTTTACTTCCATTTTATGTAATTTCACAATGAAAGACAAACTTATCCATTATCTCATAATTACCTATCTTGTCCTGTAGAACAATAATTTCTTTGTGTCCCAAAACATTCTTCTAAGGATTTGGTAAAACTGGTTAAGCAGGTTCCTCTCAATAGCAGAAACTGAATCCAGCCGGGAAGATGGAATCTCAAGTATTCCTTTCCACATGCGAGGAGGTAAACTTTAAATATGTGACCAGCAATTAAAAAAAATTCAAAGGTAGCCTGAAATTGGTGCCTGAGAATAACACAAAAAGTACCTCAGGTATGTAGTGATCAATTAAGACAGAGAAACTCAGTGCTAGAAATTTCAGGACAGAACTGAGCTGCTGGAGTCTGCAGCCCACAAAATCGCGTGTTTATCTTACTTGCATTTGCACGGCAACCCTGAGGTTTACCTGTGGCCAACAGGACTTGAGGCTCTGACTCTATTTTACTTAAAAAAAAAAATCAAATGGCTTTCAAAATGAGTGTGTGAATATTATTAAATTCATTTGTTGACTAAACACTGAAATTATATAGCTTATTTTTTTAATGACCCAAGAGAGTATGTAATTGTATTCCATTTTGCCTTCACTGACATCAGTGAAATTGAGAAAAAAATGTGCCCCTCTTACAATACTCCATCTTTAAAATTACCTTTTCTACTATGAAATGAATCAAAAAGATAGTTAGATAAAAGGTAAAAGTGTAAGATAAAATTTCTCAGTTTTTTTTAAACATAAAAGTAACATTTGAGCAACATCATTAAATGCTGGTATAACTTTTATCCCTGAAGTCTCTTCCAAATAAACAATCTTCCCAGGATATCACTTTTCTGTAACAACATGGTTAGAAAAAACTTTTGTTTCTAAGTTAAGGATGTAATTCTAGCACCCAAATTTGCATAGGTAAACATTTTCAAATTCACATTGTACATACATGCTAAACCCCTTGGTATTTATAAATGTTTTTGTGATTAGTCTTCAAGTTTTTGTTGGACAGATGTATAAAACCCACAATTAGAAATGGGGTGCTAGGAGATTTAAAAATAGCAATAAGGAGAGTATTTTTAATTAGCACTTAAAATTTTGCTTAGTTCTTAAGTCAAAATTATTAAAAAAAAAAAAAACACAGACCCAAAGCAGAAGTATTTGTAATTTTAATTTTACCCGTCCTCAGATTCAAACCCCAAATTTGTCAAAATCATTTCATGTGGCAGCAGAGGAGTCATTGGCTAAGTCACAGGATAAAAGACACACCATCCTGGTGAGATACGATGATTTCTTTTCCTCTTCAGTTGAGGCAAGGTCAACTGAACTTGTCTATGTGAAATCAAGTCTATGACACCGTAGTGAATGCACACGTGACTAATTAAAATGGCAGTATATAGACTAATCTAATTATACCCAACTCACCTTAAAAAAATTTAAGTTCTAAATCTTGAGAGAAAATAAGAATTTTCTAGCAAGGTGTAATTTGACTATTGCAAATTAAAGGATTGTATCTAAATGCCACATTACTTCAGTGCATTTGAATTTCCCTGCACAAATAAAAAGAAGTCATGAATATCAGTCTTTTCAAAGATTGGGTAAATTGCTTTTCATGATCCCAACAACAGCAGTGATTATTTTACCTTCCCCTCTTCTTCCTTAAATGTTATTCTTTGGTTCTCGGTACTCCTTCATTTAGTGAACCAAGATACAGACTAGCTTGGTGCTTTTATCTGACCCAGGGAGGCTTTTCAGGGAAATTATGCTAGTATGAGAGAGGAATCAAGCAACTCAGTTCTCACGTTTTTACTAAGTCTTCCATCGCACATTCTTCAACATTTTTTCCTTTGACAGAAAAAATAAGTTATTTCTTTCTCTGCTATTCTTCAGCATATTGTGTGAGATGTGGCTGATTCAGTGTTTCATCAAGTTATTATTGAGCACTCCTGTACTCTGTGCCAGTTATTTTGCTAGTATGAGGAACCCAAAAAAGATGGTATGTTCACCCTGAATAGGGCTTATAGTGCACTTACATGTGCTAATATGGGTCCTATTTGTGCACCATTATGCATGTTTCCAGGTATAAGAACCTTCATGAAATAGCTTACTATCTTTATAAAGAAGATTTTTTGATAATATGATTTGCTTTTACACCTAACATAGTGGATGTTGCCAGATGAGACATCAATATTGACAATGGGGATTCCAGTGGTGCTAATGATAGGGTGGTAGTTTCAAAAACAGGCTTCAGTGTAAATGAGAAAGACATAACTGGTATTGATCGGTGAGTAACAATATATTAGAGAGATAAAGAACTGCAGAACAAGAGAGATGTCCAGGACCCTGAACAATCAAAGTGGAGTGTGAAAGCAATGCAATTGTATTTTAAGGCAACTGAAACCATTATCAGTCAGCAGAGAAAATAAATTGGCACCTTCATTTTAAAATACATCTCCTGAAACTCACTCAGCCCCTATTGACACCTATTGACCCTTCCAAGTCTTCATTTTTTATTAGGAGTAGTTCAATTACAAGCTTAAAGGGCATATTGAATTAGTGCCTTTGAAAATGAAAGTTTAGAGTGGTGTGTTGGGGGATCAGCATTGAGGGGTACATGAGGTGGTAGGTTCTGTACAAAAGAAAGCTGTGCACTTCAGAGTTTATCTCCTTCAGGAAATGAGAATGTGACTCGCCACAGATCCACGTAATGTTGGCTTGGTATTTCAACTACTTCAACTGGGACCTATTAGAATCTGTAATATTTAGGACCACGATTTTAGGGAAGATGATAATTGTCTCGGGAATCAAATACCATCCCCCCAATTTAGCATTTGAGAAATAAAAGAGCAATAGTCATAATGTTTATTGAGATCTCATAATGCTGTGTATTAGAAGTAGAGACTTTACCAATATTATATGAGCCTTAAACATGGTTGATATAATTATTCTTACTTTACAAATTAAGAATGTTAGTTTTAGAGCTGTTAATCATTTATCTAAGATTCCACAGCTCTGAAGTGTCAAAAATTGGTGTTAAAATCTAATTTTAGGTGTCTCTAAAACCCAGTTTTCACTAACTTCCATATTACCAAAGATGAGATGGACTTCGTGCCATAAACTACATGGCTAGGCATTTCTAGATATAAAGTTCATCATTTCTGGTATTTTATTATGCTCTGAGTGAAACTCAATAGTAACAAACTATTTAAAAATTTTAAATGGTCTCACTGGCAGAAGGACCCAAGGTGTTTTGATTCATGGGGTGATCATTATTTATGGTTGCACTTGGAAATTCTTATAGTTGAAGCATATTTAGGAAATCTGGTAGCAAATCAAGGGTAGACCAATTACTTTATCCTGAAATTCTTGCTACAGAAGAGCAGATGAGAGAACAGAGGTGAAACTTCAGCACAAGGGTTTTTAACTGTTTATTTGCTGTTACAATACTTTTGTCAAATCTTTGTCCTGAGTGTGATTTCTTGATGATAACTCATGAACTGCTGTAAAATGCTTTCAGAGCCAGAGATCAAAGGATCTGTGTCAGAACTGATAACCCTGTTTCTACATTTGAAGTTATAAACATTTATTTTTTATGTTGTTGTCCTTCCTGATATTGTGGGGCTTTTATTTTATCATAGTTGTCTTTAAATAATGTTTATTATACTATGCCTTGATATATTAGTTATTAAGTTTATACTGTCACATAAAAATTCCCATTTAGTCAAGAGAGTGACTATATATAAATCAGAGGTGAATAAAATAATGACTTTAGTGGATATAATTTATTACTATTATGACTTTAATTAACTTGTTCATAATAATAAATATGTGAATTACCCATGGTTCTGACTGAGAGATATATCAATCAATGTCAGCTCATCTTGACAGTTTTCAATATATTAGACAATAATCCCAATTCAGTGAACTCCCACACTTCCGTATTTACGAAGAAATAAAGTTATACACAAAATAATTTTTAATTCAGTTTACTTATGACATAAAGTCATATTATAGTCTATTTATTACATGACTTATAGTGTAATTTTGTCCTTTCAGCTTTATTATGCTATATTTTAAATACAATAAAATTTACCCATTTTAAGTACATGTATACAGTTTGATAAATTTTGGTAATTAATTCAATCATAACCACCACCACTGCAGGTATGTAGAGCATTTCTGTGATCCTGGAGTTTCTCATGCTCCCAGCCCCAGGGAACCACTGGTATTCACTGATAAGCTTTCTGTCACTGCTGTTTAATTCTTTTGGAATTTCATATAAATGGAATTATATGTTATATAGCTTGTATTAGTTCTCAAGAGAGACAGGAGCAATCGAATTCTATCTTATCTCTATCTATCTATTTATCTACTTATCTATCTAATTTCAAGAATTTGACTCATTCGGTTATGGAGGTGGGCAAATCTGTAATTTGCAAAGTGGGCTGGCAGGTTGGAAGTTGGGACGAACCTTAGGATGTGATGTTGCATAAGTCTTGAGTCTAAAGGCAGTCTGAAGGCAGAATTAGTTTTTTTTTATAGGGGTCCTCAGTTTTTTCTCTTAAGGCCTTTAAATAATTGAATGAAGCCTGTCATATTATGGAGGGTGATCTGCTTTATTCACAGGCTACTGATTTAAATGTTAATCAAATCTAAAAAATATAAGCCTTTGCAATATACAGGCTTGTATTTGACCAAACAACAGAGCACAATAGCCTAGCCAAATTGAAACACAGAATTTATCACACAGCTTTTTATGTTTAATTTTGTTCCTTCACGCATGATGTGTAATGAGATTTACTCATGTTATTGCACTTACTAGTTACACTTATTCTTCTCTTTGTGTTCCGTTGCATTTTATAGAATAACTAGGTTACAGCTGTCCATATATTTACCAGTTGATGAAAATTTGGATTCTTGTCAAATTTTGTCTAATATAAAATAATATTGATATAAACTGAAAATTAGGTGGCTCTTAATGTGACTTTTTGAGTCACATATTAAAATGTGATTAATTTTACTCCACATACTGCTACATACAAATGGTTAATGTTTATATTGCTCTTCAGTGTTTACAGAGCATGTTTGCATGTGTTTCCTCACTTAATTTTAACTCTACAGTTATTCTGATAATAAACATGCACTATAGTGTTATTTGTACATCTTTTTATGTAAGCTATATCATTTAATATTAACAATTTTTTTTTTTTTTGCTTTTTTTTTTTTTTTTTTTTTTTTTTTTTTTTTTTTTTTTTTTTTTTTTTTTTTTTTTTTTTTGTATGTGGGCAGCTCCCTGACTGGGAATCAAACCCAGGCCGCAGTGCTGACAGCGCCAGCACTGAAGCCTTAAGCCACTACACAAACAGGGAGCTCCCTAATATTAACAATTTTATAATTTATATATTTTTGCTTCATTTTACAGATGAAAAATTGGAAGTTAGAGATATGTAGGAACTTGCCTCTGCTATAGTAGGAAGTTACAAAGTTAGAATTCAGACTAGGCCATTCTGACTCCAAGCTCAAATAACCCTGTTCTCTAAGTATCCCTCAAAATGATAAAATTGCAATAGAGCATTGGAAAGAGGGATACTCAAAGCTCAATCCACTTGAATAAATAATTTCACCGATCTATAAAGAACACAAAAGTTTTACTAATCATGCCAAATTTTAGAATTGGAAAATCCAGTGTTCTCTGAGTTAGGTGCTGAAATCTTTATTTTATAAATAAAGAAAAATGAGGTTCACTAAGGAAAAATGAGGTTCACTGAGATGAAATACTTTGCTCCAATGACATAACTCATACATGGTTGAGTTGCAGTTAGAATTAATGTCTGTTTGACTCCAAAGGGCATTCTCTAATCCAAGATGGGGTCAAACAATTTTTTCTGTAAAAAGCCAGCTTGTAAATATTTTAGGCTTTGTAGCATTTTAGGCTGTAAGACACAATTGAGAATGTCATATAGGTACTTGTATAGTGTACTGCACTGTCTCTGCAAAAACTACTCACCTTTGTGGGTGCAGCATGAAAGTAGCCACATACAGTACATAAACAAATGATGTGGCCATGTTTTAAAAAAACTTTATTATACAAAAGTGAATGTGGCCCATAGACTATAGTTTGTCTACATATACTCTAAACAATGCTCTACTGTTCAATTTAGTTGAAGGAAATAAGTCTCTTTTTTAAGTTTAAGTTATTAGATAAATAAGGGGTTTTAATTTAATGGTTTATTTAGAAATTTTGATTAAACGTTATTGAATAAAATTCCATTTCAGTGCCTCCTGTTTATGGAAGTGCAAGAAAATGAGAAAATTTTCATACTAGATAATATGAGTAGACTAAGACCTCAGAACATTGGGTTAATTGGACAGAGAGAATGACAGTTAAAACACAAAAAGAAATTCTAGATCACATGATAAACTTTAATTCTCTCAAGAAGGAAATATGTCTATATCAATCCCTGGCTTATGTGTTTATCCTGTGAACAGTACATCATGACAATTGCATGAGTTTCTTATTGCTGCTATAACAAAGTACCACAACTTAGTGACTTCAAAACAATTTTATTGTCTTACAGTCCCAGTGGTCAAAAATCGCTATGGACTAAAGTCAGGGTGTAAGGGGACTGCATTGCCTCTGGACGCTCAGGGGAGAAATGGTTCTCTTATCTCTTCTGGCTTCACAGGCTGCCCAACTCCCTTGGCTCATGACCCCTTCTTATCAGCCCAGTCTCACTGCTGCTGTTGTCACATCTCCTCTGATTTTGATCTCCTTGTTTGCCCTTAAGGAACTTTGCCATTATATTGGGCCCACCAGAGTAATCCAGGATCATCTTCCCATCTCATGATCCTTAACTTAATTTCATCTGCAAAGTCCCTTTTGCTGGGTAAGATGCCATATTCATAAATTTTTGGGATTAGAGCATCTTTAGGAGAGCATTTTTCTCTCTACCACGCCAATGATAATGAGCAAGGGGGGCCGGAAGAAGACCATTTTAACACGAGAGGCCTGTAACGCTTTTCAGTTTGGGAAAGTCTGCTTAGCAAGCAGTCCTGCAATTTTTCATGGGAAAACATTGTAAGCATTTCTGAAGCTCTCCACCATCCCCCTGCTGAGCATATATAAAGTGACAGCCATACTGACTTCATTTGCCTTTGAGAGTTTATCAGTATGCTGGCATTCTCCTTGTCTCTTTTAGCCAAGTAATTTGTACCATTCAAAATGTAGCTATTGTTAAGGAAATGATTTAAAGATGATTCAAATGTTGGTGGTATTTAGCACCTACTGAAAGGATTTGTTAAATTTTCTTCTTTGCAGTGTTGCATGGAAATATCTAAAGGTTCCCTTTCAAGAGGTTTTATATAAAAACACCCTGTGTTATTAAGGCTGTAGAAACAAACTTTGCAGGCATCACTTATTCTTTCTTGTAATTGTTGAGTAACACTGCATTATTGGTTTGTAGGTATGAAATCTTTCAGAATATTGGGGAGAACACCAAGTAGGAATTTTCTCACCATGAAAACCATTGGATGATACTATACAATAGGGAACTTTAAAGCAAACTAAATGATATTCTTTGCACAGGGTTATTTAGATGAACCAAAAGCAAAGTGATGAGCTGAACTCTGATTGTCAAAGCTTCCCAGGAGAAACTGTAGAAATTGCTACTCTGAATCATGCTGGCTGGACTGTTAGTCTGCAAGTTGGAGCTCAGTCTCATGGTTAGATTAGGGAGCAAGATTGGTTTCCCAAACAGGTTACAATCGTATCTGTGGCTCTGTCTTTGGCTGCAGAAAGTGTGAATAATGCAATCCTATTTTTGAAAAAATCCGGCTTGAGATATTTCCATGTGTAGTTAATCACTGATGGTAACACTTAGGCTGATGAGTAATTTTCCAACTTTAAAATTCCTTCATAGAAGGATATCCCACAACTTAAACACCAGGAAGCAGGATTTAAGTTAGATTTAAGATCTGGCTGATGGTAAGGGTTATTAAGTACTGAAACCAGTTATTGAAGGAGAGGGTGAAGACTTCTCTGGAAGTCTTTAATAATGGTTTAGGTGTTGCCTTGCTTGAAGGCAGACGATACTTTCCTTATATTAAATTTGCATATTATGGATTTCAGGAGATCTTTGAGAAAGTCCTTATGATACTCGTTGGGACAAAGTATGTATGGACACCCTTAAAGTACTGTAACTCTGTGCCTGCTCTTGGAACAGTTGTTGTAATTTAGAGATGAGCTATCCCACAGCCCTCTTTGCAGTTTAGAGGAACTTTAAGGGGAAAAAAAAGTCAATTTTAGACATTTCTAAGAACTTTTCAGATGCCAGGTATTAAATCTACAGCTGAGAAAAAAGAAAAATCCAGAAATTTCTCAAGGTCTAGATACTATATTAAGCCTTATTTCTGGGGTCCATTCTTACTCATTGTTAAATTGGAGAATCTCAAGGTGATAAAGACAGAAGTTTTATTATTTGTACTGAGATCTGGGCTCCTTCTCTTGTAGAAAAAGTGTGGTCCACTATCCCAAGTTTTTCAATCCATATTGAAAGGGATGTGCACGACTATGTAGGAATGTTAGGCCAGCAGCAATGAACATGTTGTTATCCGACCTTAAACATGTTGGTCTAAATAAGTATTATTCAGAAGAAGGAAAGGGTACTGATTGATGATTGTCGTTCTAAAATAGAAAGGGTACTCAGTGTTAGGAGGTTTCTTTCTTTCATTCTTCAGTGCTTACTGCTTTTCTGGGCCTTCTTTTGTTAGTTTTAGCCAGATGTTTGCCTTCAAGTACTTCACCTATCAGTGGAGACCATTGGACTCATATGCTTCTCATTCTTGATTACAGTCTACCCTTGAAGCCAGGTGCTATTCCACATTCTTGTTAGTGACGTGAGTCAAATGAAAGAAGCTTATGCTTATATTTGTGGGTTGCACAAACCTGGAAGTACCTAATAAAGTTGATGGCTGTATTAGGAGGCTAACTGGATGCATAAATAGGTAACAATATAGATCAGAAAAAAAGATAAAAGTTAATGGCATTAAGTATAATGTCTTGCAATTCAACTTTTAATAATTACTTATATAATGTAAGGCTCTTATTACAATTTATCCTGTAAGGTTAGTTCCATAGGCAACAGATAAAGACATGGCTCTTATCTGATAATAAGGGCTTCCCATCAAAAGTAAGTGAATGTTCCATAGTGGTTGGCAATTAGGTGATTAATACATATTTACACAAAGATTAAATATCAAGTGTAAACTATGGGTTCCCTAATATTTCTTTAATATTCTTCTTTTTTCCTCTTAATAATATCTCATGGCCTTTCCCAGGAGAGTTTCTTGATTGATTTGTTCTTTCTTGAAATTATTGTGCTTTTGTGTGTGTGTGTGTGTGTGTGTGTATGTTTTAATAGGCACTCAATTCTCACGTGGAGTTTACTCTCTTTCTCTTTATTTTCCAGGTCACTAAATAACCCAATAACCCAGCTCAATCCCACCATACTATCCCACAACTTCACTGCTAGAAAAAAAGGTTTCCCCTAAGAAATATTTTCAAGATGTAATTCTATTTTAATTTGATACTCATGATTTTCTTCAGAATATACACAATTTTATACTTACTTTAAACATAACTGACACTAATAATTGCATTTCATTTCTGAATTGTACTATAATATCTTAGATTTGTTCACATGTATCTTTATAATGATTTTATACTATATGCCTGATTCTGTGACAAAATGCAGAATAGATCTATTTTGAGGATATAAAATTAACATTATCATTAATGTTAGTTATATTCCTCAAATTTGGTGAATTCCTATATTATTAATAAATTTAGTTTTATGAACTATTACATTATAGGTTTGAAAAGAGAAGTAAATGATTCCAAATGAAATCATGCTTAACAGAATACTCTGAAATTTGATAACATCTTGGGTCTGAAAAATTAGACTTAAGTGATAGCCATCTTTGATGAATATCAAAACTTGCCACAAATGTGATGATTATTAAGACATGTGTTAGTTTGTACAGATATTATGTTGTAGTCATTGTAACTCTTTGTAAACTGTTACTGGTGTGCTTATAAATAAAAAAAAAGCCTTTATACAAGAGCTTTGGCCTATAGGATTAGAATCTCCATCAGTCAGTCGACAAAATTTGAACATAAATAAATATTGACAACATAAAGGGATTGTCTTGTTGCTTTCTCAGTTATTGCTAGGAATTTACAGAAGTTATGTGAAGTTAGTTTCTTTTTTAAAATAAAACACTTAATATACCAGGAAAAAAATCATTACTACAAATATGCATATATAAAAAGCAAAGAAAAAAATGAAGAAAAATGAGAAGTGGTTTAGGAACATATAAACTAAAAGAACCTTTGAAGTAATTACAGACAACCTTGGTGTCCAGTTTAATCCATGGTTTAAATACTCCAGGCTGGATTGAATTTGGATGACTAGGTCTTTGCCAAAACCTCAAGGACTTATTAAATGTAAGAATTTGTCCCGGTCACTTGGGATGTAGAGATAATGAGACAACATTTGTCATGGAGAATACAATAAGCAATGGAGTGTTAAGCACCCATTATATGTGCTATGAGGTGCGTGAACTCAGAGGGGGCTTAGCAGAGAAAACTGTGAGGGATGTGGTAGCTGAATTCTGAAAAGCCTTAGGAATGAAAAGGGGTTATATAAGAGAGATGGGTGCTCCAGGCAGGGGAACAGCCCACAAAATAATACAAAGGTGAATAAAAGCATGAACATTTGTGAGACTGCAAGTTAGATATAAATTGTGTGATTGGCGGAACAATGGCCACACAAAAAGAGGGATTAAGATTATAGGGGGAACTAAGGTTGCTAATTATCTGACCTTAATCTAGGGAAATTCTGGGTTAACCATATGGGTTAAACATAATCACAAATGTCCTTAAAGGTGGAAGCAAGAAGCTGAGGAGAAGGTCAGAGAAATTAGATGTGAGAAGGGCTCATTCTGCTGTTGGCTTTGAAGATGGAGGAAGAGACCATGAGCCCTGGACCATAAGGAGCCTCTGGAAGTTAGGAAAGGCGAGGAGGCAGATTTTCTCCTGGATCCTGCCAATGGGAATGTGGCCGTGTTGACAATTTGACTTCAGTGAACTGAGACTTGTATGGGACATTTGACATCCAGAACTGTAAGTTGATAAAATTACATTGTTGTTTTAAACCACTCAGTTAAACTTGTGGTAATTTGTTGCAACAAAAATAGAAAACTAATAAAAATGAAAACCACATGGAAAGTGCAGTGCAAGGAGCCATGGAGCATCAAAGGCAGCCAAGGGTCAAGTCTGGGAGAACACTCTTTAGGTTGGGTTTTATCCTGACAGTAATGGGGGACTCTTGAGGGATTTAGGTCAGTATATGACTGGGTTATGTGTTCTAGGAATATTGCAACAGAAAGGATTAGAGGTTGTATGATAGGAGACTTGCAGGAGAGAGTACACTGAATTGGGAATTATTAAATAGAATTAACAAAACTTGCTGAGAGGTTGCATGTGTGCATTGGGGGAGGGGGGGAAAGAAAGGACAGCATCAAAAATGATAGCCGTGGTTCTGATTGAAGAGTTGGGAGAAGATGAAAAATTTTCTAAGGTGAGAAGCCAGGAGTAGAGATGAGGTGAGATGTCTGCTGTTAGGAAATTGATAGTTTCTTATGATGGCTTCTTAGTTCTCTGAGAAGTAAAAGTCAAAGTCATCTATTGAAGAAAAATAAGTTAGAGATTCTGGAGTGAAAATTTTCAGGAAGAAAAAGCAAAGTTTGTATTATTTTCTTGAATAGCACTTACAATTTCTGTTCATAGTAAATATAGAAGAATAATAGGCAGCTGCAAAGGCCCAGATGAATGTTGGGTCCCTGTAAACTTTATTCCTTATTCCTGAAACAGTTTCCCTTCATGCTTGACCTAAGCAGTCACGAGTTTCCTTAAGATCCCAACAAGGCAGGTGTTTGTATCCCTAAGTCTTCCCTGAAAACTTAGGCACCCATTGTGGATTCGTGTTAGTTTTGTCTGCCCAACACACTCCTTTTGTGAGGAACATTTTTTTTCTCTCAATGCCTGCTCCTCTGTATCTGATGGGGATTGTATCACAAAGCCCTGCTTACTTCCTATACAGGTGATCCCATCTGGCCAATCAGAGTATGTCTTCAAGCATGAATATGGATGCAAATTTGACTTTTGGTCAAGATAATCGCATCGAAAAATGCTGTGCTCATCTTCTCTCACATCCACATCAAAATTACCAGGAAATTATAGAATAACCGTCATTGAGAACCACACAAAGACTAGCTGAACAGAAGTCCTGTACCTACGAATACAAAGAAGCCACACAGAGGTTGGTAGGAGGGGTGGCGATGCAGAATGGGCGGATCCCATACCCACAGTGTGTCAATTAAAAATTGAGAGGGACATCTCAGCTGTGGACTTGCCCCCATGAGGAGCAAGGAGTCCCAGCTGCACACTGGGGTCTCTAGCCTAGGGCTCCAGTCTGGAAATAGGAGTCCTCATAGCATCTGACTGTGAAAATCAGTGGAAATTGTGTCCAAATGAGATGGAGGGCTGCCGGAGACCTGGGCACTATGGGTCTTGTATGGACCACACACAGACTCACCCATTCTGGCCTCTAGTACAGAGGCAGAAGCTTGACAAGCACCAGGGACGTGAGGAAAGGAACTACATTGACTAGCTTCAGAGAAAAAGCTGGAGGGGCAGGGGGCAGGGCAGCTCTCTGGGGACAGAAGTGCTGTCAGATGCCATCAGTCCTTTGTTGAGCCCTCTGCTCACACAGCTGGTAGGTCCAGGCAGAAGTGCTGGAAGTTGCCATTGTACCTTTGTTGAGCCCCATTTCTACCCAGCCAGCAGGCATAGACAGGCACCAAATCCAAGCTCTCCATTAACTTGGCTAATACTGTTTTCCTCACTCTGGTCATTCCCTGAGATCTTGCCCCCTCCAACTCACACACCTGGCTAAGCCTCTTCCAGTGGCTTCTTCACACAAGCAACCTACCTCAATTTACACTGCACACTTTCCTAAAATCTCTCAAAGGCCCACAAACCCAAATAAGCAGTAGCTAACCTTTGTGTGCCTTGCACTTCTTGCTAAGAAGCCCCAAACCTGGCACAAGTGGCAAATGGTCTCAACTTGCATTTAACTCCCACCCGGTAGCACCAAGCCTGACATAAGCAGTGGGCAGCCTTGGATTCTAACACGGCCTCGAGTATGAGGCCGCAAACACGGCACAGGGGGAAGTTGACCTCAGCTCACATTTCAGTGCCCATCACAGGGTCCCAAGCTGGATACTAGTGGCAGCCAAACTCAGTTCACAGAATAGCCTCTCCCAAGTGCCTCCAAACCCAGCACAAGTTACAGTGAACTGAAGATCACTTGGTAGTTCTTAACAGATGTCACCATGCAAGGCACAAGTAGTAGCTGGCCTTGTCCTATACTGGAGCCCTCCTGAAGGGCTCTGGAACCAACACACCTGTGGCAGTCTGCAGAACACACCAGTGTACCACCCAACCAGCTCCACGAGTGACAAACCTGATGAGCAGACTCAGCTGACACTAAAGCCTTGCCATTTGCTACAACATGAAGGTATTAGGCTAAGTGAAATGACTCAGACAGAGAAAAACAAATACCATGTGATTTCACTTACAGGTGGAATCTAAAAACAAAATAAATGAATAAGCAAAACAAAAACAAGCTCATAGAAAAAAAATTGATAGTTGCCAGATGAGAGGAAAGTTGGGGATATGAGTGAAAAAATTGAGGGGATTAAGAAGTACAAATTGGCAGTTATAAAAATAGTCACAGGGATATAAAATACGGCATAGAGAGTATAGTCAGTAATACTGTGATAACTGTGTATGGTGTCAAATGGGTATTGGACTTACTGGGGTGATCACCTCCTAAGTTATATAAATGTCTAATTACTATGTTGTACACCTGAAATTAATATAATATTGTTTATCAACTGTAATTGAGAAAATTTTTAAAAGTATAAAATATAACCTTAAATAATAAAAAATGTGGATACCGAGAGAGTGAATGAGCCCCTTCTCGGAGGGCGATTACTAAGGACCAGGGAAACCTGAAACAGCTGGGGATGGATTTTCCGTGGTTGGGAAAAGCCCACCTGAGCAAAAAGACAGGATGAGGCAAAGGGAGAAAGAGTCCTAAGGTCATTATTTACACTCCTGGTACTAGTTTACCCTTTGAACTTGCTTGTATGTGGGACAATCAATTTTCTTAATTCATTTTATTCAGTTTGAATTTGGTTTCAGTCACTTGCAAGCAAAAATTTTTGTACTAGTATAGTTTTCACCCATAGTTCCAGGTAATTCCTCCTCAGCACCTGGCATGCTTTACCACCAATCGCCCAATTGCTTGCTGTATTAGTTTCCTATGGCTGCCTTAAAGTACCAAAACCCTGATGTCTAAATACAACAGAAACTTGTTCTCACGGAGTCCCAAGTCCCAAATCAAGATGGTGGCAGTGTCTTCCTGTGTCTGAAGCCTCTAAGGGGAATTAATTTGGTGTCTTTCTCTTAGCTTCTTGTGCTGCCAGCAATCCTTGATGTTCCTTAGCTTGCAGGTATGTCTCTCCGATCTCTACCTCCATCTTCCTACAGCATTCTCCTTAGATGTCTTCCCGTCGTTCCCCTCTCGTGTCTGTGTGTTTTCACATAGCGTTTTCCACTCTGAGTTTGTATCCAATATAAGCTGATGTCCAAGTAAGCTTATAAGGACACCGGTTATTGGATCACACTACTACAGCATGAACTCACTGTAACTTGCATCTTAATTAGGTCTGCGAAGACACTATTTCCAAATAAGGTCACATTCACAGGTACTACAGGTTAGAACTTGACCATATCCTTTTGGGAGACATAATTCAACCCGTAACACTTGTACACATCATCCACTGAGTTGTGGACTCTGACAGCAGAAACCACATACATCACGTTCAAAGTTGTCTTCAAGTGCCAGCTCAGTGTCTAACGCACAGCTAGAGCTCAAAAAGTAATGAATTCTTTTTAGGAAAAAGAGGAAAAAGTGAAGAGAGCATTTCCAAAGAGGCAGAGGCCAGCCGTTTCAAGTGCCCAAACTTCAAATAAAGACACCCACTGCAAAGCATACACAGGATTAAACACCAGAGGCTTCGTAAGTGGTGTGCGTGGTTTGGGCTAAAGTCACAGCAGGAGAATGAGCAGACCATGAAAGATGAAACATTGGAGACAAGTCATTCAAGAATCTTCTCTCTGACAGGCAAGTGAATGATAATGGTGTTGTGGAAGAGTGTATGGTTAAAAGAAGATCTTTTAATGTTTAAATGCAAAAGTAAGGTTTGGGAAGAGAAGTTTAAAAATCTATGCAAAGAGGCAGGAAAATAGAGCAACACCTGGCAAGTAGATCTTACTTTTAAGATTGACTGTATTCCCAGAAGCCTTGGTTGTGAGTACCTGCAACACCAAGGATGTGGTTCTGGTGGTCCGGTCACTTCCCCTGGCCTTTCCTCAGTGACTCTGTTAGGAATCCTATCATATGATGGCCCTTCTCCTGAGAATTTCTCTTTCTTTTTCCTTTGGCAGTGAGATGGGGTTACAATGTAGATAGCATTCATCTCTCTTACTTTTTCTTTGTTTGTACATACAATTAACATTTAAGACTTTTAAAAATATTTTTTGTCCTATGGCTTTTAGCAGATCATTTGTCCTAAGATATCCCCCCGATACCACCTTATCTCTTTTATTTTAACTTCAGGATGATCCACTGAAACAATGACTTCTGGGGATATTGTCTGTTGGACTAGTTTGGAGCCCTGCCTCATGACTCCAACAACTTTCTGAGGTATAGAGCTGCTATGTTGGTTCATAAGTTCACATTTCCTTTTCATAGGTTTTTGTAGAAATTTATAAAATATCAGAGTTGGAAAGAACCTTGGTTGTCTGGGCAAAGATCTTGACCTCATGCTTAAACCTTTCCACATTTTCACTAGTAAGTTGACAAACGCTGCTGGTGATGGGCATCTCATGTCTTCAGATGACAGCTCATTCTCTTTTCAGGTGGCTCTAACCCTAGAAATTTCTTTTTGATATTGAACTAAAACCAACCTCTGTATAATTTTCACAAGGTGGTTTGATTTTTGGAGTAACATAGAGAATTTAATCCTTCTTAAATCTGACAACTCTAAGTATTTGAAGACAGCTAGTATGTACCTCTAAAGCTTTTTTTTTTCCCTAGGCTAAGCAATCTCAATTTTATAACATCACCAGTTTCTTCAGCTGTTCGTCAAATGTCAAGTTTGCTTGCTTTCACTATCTTGGCTGTATTTCTCTTAAAACACCATACATTCTTACAACTTTTTGAAAGTATGAGCACTAGAGTTGGAACAAAGCCCTCCAGGTGTTGTTTGACCAGCAAAACAGAGAGCAGGATACCACCTTCATTTTCTATAATCAGGGAAAATTGCTAGCAATTACACTCCTAGCATACCCTTTTCCTATAAGCTCCTCTCACCAGCTTCAGCTTGGCCTTCTCTATTCTTACCTCAATCTTGTTGTCGTGATCGATTCCTTTATTCAATACAAATCTATTGAGCATGTTCTTTTATGTATTCGGATGCACATCGGGCTTAAAGAATGGAATAAACTCAACTCTGCCATAAAGAAGAGCAAGGTCTAGTTAGAATAAAATATAAGGAAACAATATTGAGGGGGACAGATGGATCGAAAGGAGAATTAATTGCACTGGAGGAGGGAAATAAGGAAGGTTAGTAGAAAATGAAAGTATTACATTGATAAATGCATTTATTTATCCAGTGAATATTTAAGTTAGTGCCCATTGCTATTCTGACGCCTGAAGATATAGTCACGAACAAAACTCTCATGGAGATTACAATTCAGTGATGGGAGATGAAAAACACCACTAGATAACAAGGAAATATGTGACAGCCTTCATCTAGAACAAGGGTCTGCAGACTGGCATATTGGCCAAATCTGTCCTGTCACCTGTTTATGTAAACAGTTTTACTGAAATAGATCCATGTTCATTTGTGTATATGTTGTCTATGGCTGTTTTCCATGCTACAATGAAAGAGTTGAATAATTGTATGCAAAGAACATGTAGCTCAAAATACTTGTTCTCTGACCCTTTAAGAAAAGGGTTTCTAACCCTATCTAGAAAAGTCAGTTAGATAAGGGAGGAGTGGTGAAACCTGGAGAGTAGTGAGGAGGAGAAGTTTCCTCTTTAGAAAGGTTGGTCAGAAGAAGTCATGCTGATCAGGTGACATTTGAGCATAGATTCGAAGAATTGCTGGAGCTAGCCATGTGGACACTTGAGGGAAGAATATTCTAGGTGGAGAGAAAAGCAAAACCAATGGTGCTGAGGTGGCCTTAGGCTTGGCATGTCTCAGAGTGTGCCTTAGATGAGCAGAGTGAGGTGATATTAACAGGAGAAGAGGCTGGGCTACATAGGGTGTTGTCAGGTCCAGATGACAAGAGCATGGCCTTTACTCAGGTGACCTGGGAAGCCTCAGGCAGGTTGTGAACAGAGCAGCAGCATTATTTAACTGCTATTACAAACGGCTGTAGGGGCCAGGGCAGGAGGAGCAGGGTAGAGGAAAAAACACTCCAAGGGTGAGGGCTTGGACTGCGTTGCCAATGTTAAAGATGGTGACAAGTGGCCAGATCTTAGGTATTATTTAGAAGTATAGTAATAATTATTTCCTAATTATCTGAGTGTAGGGTGAAGGAGAAAGGAGTCAGTGATAATTCTATTAAAAACAAAACAAAACAAAACCTTTTTATTAGGAAATAACTTCAAACTTATAAAATGGTGCAAAATTACTTTAAAAAATAGAGGGGTTCCCTGGTGGTGCAGTAGGCCTCAGTGCTCTCAATGCTGCAGCCTGGGTTTGATTCCCAACCAGGGAACTACCCCCTTCCTGCCCCCAAAATAGTTACACTTTTTACCTAGTCTCATCTGTTAATATTTAACCCCATTTGCTTCATTATTTGTTCCGTCTTCATACACACACACACACACACACACACACACATTACACACGTGTAATTTTTATCTTGAATTGTTTGAGGATATTTACATTTGTATGGTTTTTTACTCCTAAATATATCAGTGTATTTTTAGAAATAGAGATATTCTCATAAATAACAAATAAATTAAATGTTTTTCCTTCTTTCCTCCCTTTCTCCCTCCCCCATTTGTGTGTAGATGTTTGAGCAACTTATAGAAGGTTCTTAGTAATCCTTTGAGATGGGGGATAGACTAAAAAGAAGCAGGAGCTATTTTAGGTGGCAGAGGAAATAGTTCAGTTTTTGACGAGTGAAATTTCAGTTGTCTATTAGACACACAAAAGACTGTGTAAAGTAGGTAAATAGACAAGGGTTTTGGAATTGTGGAAAGAAATCTAGATTTATAGATGTATTTAAGGTGCTAAGAATTTTGAGATCATTTGGGAAGTAATTATATGCAAAGAAAAGGTCTGAGTTCTAAAAGTCACTGACAATTTAGACATCAGAGAAAAAGGGAAAAACAGGTAAAGGACACAAAGAAAGAGACTGCTCTAAAAACAAGCATAGAGATAGTCCATTATCTGAATGAAGTTGTGGGAATATTGAAGTTTATTTTAAATTGGAATTATCCCAACATGTTCTTCCGCTGATGAAAAACAATCTATTCTAATAGAAGAAGAAATGATGATGCAGGAGAGAGGAAGGAATCCTTAGAGTAACACCTTGAGGAGGTGACAGGGGATAGAATCCAGCACCCATGTAGAAGCCTTGGTCTCCTGTAGCACAAGGACATTGTCCCCTTGTTACAGGCAGGGAGGTGAGGATGTGGGGAGAGATAAAGTTGGATGGTAAATTTGGTCAAAAGTGAGTAGAATTTTTCTCATAGATATTAAGCACTCACTGAAAGTGTGGGTGAGAAGATAAAATGTTACATGCTTGAGGAAAGAGGAGGTGAGAAATAGTATTTTAGGAGGTAGGAAAAAAGTAGATGGAAAAAAGCTATGTACAGGATTACTGACAGCACTGAGGCCTCGTGTGAGTTTAGTGGCCATTAAAGCAAATCGAGACAAATTACCACTCTTGTGTCTTCTCCGCTGGCCTTCAGCCATCCTCACAAAAATGTCAGTCTGGATTGAACCAGGATTGGGGTTTTGCCAACCAGTATGAAAGAGGAAAGGACCCTAAGAGTTTATTCAAGGGAGTGACTGTAATAAAGAAGCTGTCTTCTAAACTGAGGAAGGAGAGAAGTGACACTGTAAAGGTGGCGAGTGGAGTAAAAAGGTGGTGAGATATGGGAGTGTGGGCTCTAGTGAAGGTAATAGAATTCCCAAGACTGGCCATTAGAGAGAAATGGAAAGGTTAGATGTGTTGTTTAGAGACCAGGTTCCTGCAATTGAGCTTGTATTCAGAGGAGAATGTTTGGGTCATAAGCCCAGATCACAACGTTCTAAATCAGGGGTGTCCAAACTTTTGGCTTCCCTGGGCCACATTGGAAGAATTGTCTGGGCCACACATAAATACACTAACACTAACTATAGCCGATGAGCTGAAAACAGGTTGGTGCATAATTTTGGTAATGTTTTAAGAAAGGTTACAAATTTGTGTCGGGCCACATTCAAAGTCATCCTGGGCTGCATGTGGCCTGTGGGCTGTGGATTGGACAAGCTTGATCTAAATGCTGTAGGGTGATGAACGGTATCATGGTATCATGGAGGCAAAACTTGCTATGGGCTTTCATGGAACAGAACATTATGCAGGTATAATGGGGAAGGGGGCCATGCCGGATAAAAGTTCTCAATGGAGCCCATATCTGAGTCTTGAGGATATACTTGTAGTATACATTTGAACTTGAGGTTTTTGTGGATCTTACTATTACCTCTAAAATACAGAGTTGAAATTGTTCTCTTTTTTTTTCCTTCTTATCAAGCAGGTTATTTCATTTTCATTTCATTGAATAGTTCATTTTATGTGTTAGATGTTCTTTCTTCAGTTGCCTAACTTTCAGATAATTACATATTGCAATGTCATGTTTTATAATAAATATAACTCTTTCTCAAGTATGTTGGTATTTGAGTCTTAGGTACTTGTTGTGGAGGAATTATATAATCTAAAGGATCTTTCAGTCTTCTTTGATATAAGTCCTACTTCCTTGAAAAAAGCATATCACCTAAGGTACTTTTTAAGGACACATTATGATCACAATGGTAAAAAAATTATTTAATGAAAAATGTATAATTATTTTTAAAAGCAGAGTAGGTATGCCTCAAACTTGAAACTACGAATGATGTTTGACAACTAAGCACAGTTGTAGTGTCAAAGTCTCAGAGATTGCTCTGGTCTCGTCTAAGTAGTATTTAACTAATCACATAATTAGAGAGCTTCATATTATTGTGTTCCATCAGACCATGTAAAACTTTATTTTATAAAACTTTCTATTGAGCCACTTGAGGAGGAAAAAGTGAGGTAGGCTTGGTTTACTGAGTTAATCCATTACAGAGAACATAAAAGAGTGTTACCATTGATTATAGAGAATAAAAACCAAGGGTAAGATTCAATAAATATACATTTACAACCAATTACTTTTAGATTTTAATTTAATTTGGTTCTTTGCTTGAAGCCAAACTTCGTCCTAAACTAATGGATAGATGTTTCACTTGTGAAACTTTTAATTACTTAGTAGTTCTCTCAGAAGAGAATCAAGCTCATGTTTTTTGCCTCTCATCATAATCCTTGGATAAAGAAGGCAAGCAGGATCCTTTTGAGAGATGAGGCTTTTGAAGGAAAATGCATATGTAATTGGTTGTGTGGTTTGGATGAGGAGGAAAGAGACTTAAAATTGGTGGGCCTCATTTAAGGTTTAAAATGTAAGTTTTAATCAAACACAGATCTGAAAAAGCATAAGGGTCAGGGCCAATGATTGGTTGTAATACAGCTCAGAGAATGTATTTCCAGTGTGTTGCATTATGTCTAGAGTTCCCTACTTTAGCCAGATTTAATGTAACAATGCAGGGAAAAATATCAATTGAAACAAATATTCAGCTAAGGTGTTCTTCTCTTTGCATAAAAACGGAAACAACATACTAAAATAACTTAATTCTAATTGCTTGTTTTTCCTCTAAAAGCATACTTTTATAAAGCAATGTTTTTTATTAGTTTATATAATGAGATTTTGTCTTTAGGGCAGAAACTGAGCTATCTTTTGAAAACCAACTAAGATACAATCATTATTTCCTTTCAAAAACCTACAATACTGCAGCGTATAATAGATGACCTAGTCATAGTTATTTTTAAAGTGTCATTTTAAGATTTATGTCTTCAAATAACTGATTCATAAGGATGAGGAAATCATCAGCTATTTAATAAGCATCATTCAGTAAACATGCACTGAGCACTTACATTTCTACATTGTGTGCTTGATACTGGGAATGACAAGGGATGAGCTTTGCTAAAGTGAAAGCTGCATTCTAGAGCAGGGGTTCCCAGCTGGGGGTGTCTGTCCCCAGGGGGCAATTAACAATATCTGCAGACATTTTTGATTGTTGAGACTGAAGTAGGCATCTAGTGAGTAGAGGTCAAGGACGCCATGACATCTCTTACAATACACAGGACAGCTCCCCCACAACAAAGGAATATTCAGTCCAAAATACCGAGTGCCACAGTTGAGGAACCCTGGTCTAGAGGAAGCGTATAATTTGCAATTAGAATTCAATAAAATACATCTTAAAATGGAGTTGCCATGTGTAGTGTGTTCTCACAGCTCAGAGGAGGCAACATCTAATTTTGGCAATGGTGGATGGAGGTGGGGTTGTGTGTAGTCTTCCTAAACAAAATGTCCTCTTAGTCTGGACTTGAAGGCTGAGTGAAAATTTGCTTGACAGATGAAGAGAGGTGGAGGAAATCACAAACAAAGTCATAGAAGCAAGAGATATTTTATAGTGATTGGGGAATGGCATAGTTACTATGACTGGAGCTTAGAGCCATGTGAAAGTGACATGGACCAAAGCTTTGTATCCAGGTGACGGGGTAGATGGTGAAGAGTTTGGTGTTAAGTGATCAAGAGATTAGACTATCTCAACTTCCAGTGGAGAACCCTTGAATTATAAGCCGGGCAGTGACACGATTACCCTGAGTCTTAGTCGTTTTGACAGTTGTGTGGATCATGGCTTGGAATCATGATCATTGGAACCAGTTAATTGTCTAGAGCATGTGAGAGATAATGAGGTAGGTGAAGAAACGTTGAAAATATTTAGAAGGTACAAACAGCAGACCTTCATAATGAGCTTACTGTAATTAGCAAAGAGGAGAGGGGAGTTGGAAATATTCCTGAAGTGTTCCGCTTAAGATATTGAGTGGATACTGGTGTCATTACATGAAACAGAGTCAATGCTGATAAAGATGCTCAATTCAAGTTTGAACCTGGGACTGTTAACAGTGGGTCATTTGGTCAAAAACAGAAGGTCTGGGAAAGGAAACTAATTGTTTTTGAGGGTGTTCAGGGTAGTTGTATAAATTTAGAAGGAAAGGGAGTCAGTGACAAATCTTAGGAATGCCAAGACAGAGGTGGCAAAGGATCCATAGTGAGTTCACAAAGGAAACTAAGAATTGACCGGAAGTATAGAAAAATCATGAAAGAGTACTGTCAGTGTGGTAGACTGAATGTTTATGGTCCCACAATATTCTTATATTGAACTTCATTCCCAATGGCTATTTGGAGACAGGCCTTTGGGAAATGATTAGGACATGAGGGCACGGACCACATAAATGGGATGAGTGGCCTTAGGAAAGAGACCCAGAGAGCACCTTCACCCCTTCTACCATGTGAGGACACTGTGAGAAGATAGACCTATGTGATCCAGGAAGTGGAACCTCATGAGACTGAATCTGTTGGCACCTTGACCTTGGACTTCCAGTCTTTAGAACTATGAGAAATTTCTGTTTTTAAGTCCCCTGGTCTGTAGTATTCCATTATAGTAACCTGGATAAACTACAATAGTGAAGAAATGCAATTAGGACAGTTTCAGGAATTACACTATCCTTAGTATCAAAGAAAGATAGTCGTCAACCTGATGGGCCAGTTGAGTTGGGCAACACAGAAGTCGCTGGTCATCTCCCAGGGAACCGTTCTGGAGGCAGTAGGATATGTCAGAATACAGTAGGATTAGCACGCCCCAAGGAAGGTGGGGAACAGGAGACAATGAAGACAATGCATTTAAAGGAAATTTGTCTGAGAAATGGAAAGAGAGGTACAGAAATAGTGACGCTTAAAGTTGGGATTGACGTGGGCGTGCTTATCTGCTGAGCATGCAAGGCCAGCAGTGTTGTATTATCTCCTTTCATTTTTTACAGTTGTTGATATTGCTATTTTTGAGAGATTATAATTGTTACTAAGACTGAATTGAACCAACAACCTCTGCTAGACATAATACCAAGAGCATAAAAGGATGTAGACTTGATTGAAAACATTCAACATTTCAGTTTCCTTGTAACAAAAGGGACATTCCTTTTAGATTAGATGAACCTCGGTGGGAAAGTAGTTCACAGTGGAGACAAGCAGCTGAGAGAAGTGTGGGTGCAATTTTTTGTGGGGGGACAAAGAGGTAAGCTCTGAATTGCACAGCAGGTGGCTAAATGGAAAGTTCTCTGTTTTAAGACTTTTGCTAGTTTTAGCAACAGAATGAACAGAATAAAAATTAGAAGCACAATCCAGAGAGTAACTTCCTGCTTGGCATGCTGAAAACTTTTAATTATAAGTGTTTGGTTGGCTGTGGGAATGCTATCTGATAGGAGGCTCTGTAGAAGCATCTTCACCTAAAGTGAGAAAGAAATGGTTGCAAAGGGAATTTTAAGATTATATGCTCAATGTGTAGCTGTTAAAGGAGAATTCTGCGTGATTTTCTATAATGTAGTTCTTTGTTACTCATCATATAACATTATGCTGTTTATTATATTCAATCATTTTTATTAATATTCTTCCACTGGCTTTTTTAGATTCTAATTAATGAATGCAATGTTCTCTCTATCCCAGTAACTGTCATACTTAAGAGGAGTCTTAAGTGCTGGACACAGTATAGGCAACCAGCAAATATTTGTTGACATTGAACCGAAAACTACTCACTAGAATACGGAATTAACAACGGGAGGAGAAGCAATTCAGATATGACAAAAAACCGAATGTACACATCTGGCATTTTTACTGGTATGATTTAATTAAAAGCCTATGTATAAAGCAAGTCTTTATGCACCCTTTCAGATCTATTGTTAAACGCCTCCAGGGAATCAGCAATCATTTATTGGGTGTGATTTAAATTCCCCAAAGGAAATAGCAAGTTCAGATTTTAGAAGTAGACTTTAGTGAAATCTATAACAGAATCAAAGAGTTACTCTTATTTTATAATTCAGATTTTTTCCTTTATTGGTTCATCTCTAAAATGGGCGAAGCATGACCTGCATCACAGAGATGATACAAAATGTAAACCAAAATGAATATCGGTGTGCTCCTTCTGCACTGAGGGATAAAAGTTGTTTATTTTGTAAAGTATTTTGAAAAACACTTCAGAGACAGTGTTTTTGTATATTTGAAAGAGTAGAAAAAACGTGATGGTGATTCATCATCCTCTTCAGTTGGAAAAATAAGTATCTTTAAAAATTATCTATGACTAAAAAAACAAGACTATTTGAATATTTGGAATATAATGGCTTCATTATAGTCAGTATTTTTAAAAATTAAGTTGAATCACTCATAATCACTTTTATAGGTAAAAAAAAACAACAACCAAGTAACAGCAATTTCATCTGGTTGAACCTAACACAAAAGCTACATTTATCTGAAAATAATTACATTTCAAATTGTAACATACAATCTGCAATATAGTGAGTGGGCTTCTATGCATTCTCCTGTAAGCCACTGGCTTAAATAACATGCTTTCAATATGGAGGTAGGTATTTTTCCTATTATTTTAAAATGCTCAACAGAAATTCTCTTAAATTATTGTGTAACCTCTCCATAAATCGAGAAGTGATGAGGACACTTTTTTGAGATAGAGCTAAAGCTGGATCCGAAGAACCACAGGCAGTGTTCAGCAGAGTTCATCGAAATCCATGGCAAAGTTTATTTGGATGTTAGAAATGTCTTTTAGAGTGATGCCCGTTAAAAAAATTGAAACAAAACAAAAAAATTCAAAAGCCTTATCTTAGTAGACAGTGTCTCCTTTGAGAAATACTATTATCTTTTATTCATTAAACAGAACAAATCAAGTTCCAAATGCCATATTGAAATTACTCTGCTTTTGTTGTTTTTTTATTATAAGAATAAAGGAGTCTAGTCTTTCTTTCTCTTTGCCTTTGAGTGTTGTTTTATAGAGGAAGTCAGGCATTATTTTGTTTATAATTAAAGACTATGTACTAAAGCACAATTTGAATAAGCAACTTTAATTAATCAAGGGGATAAAAACCAACAACCTTCTATACCCATATTTCGGTTTCTAAGAACGAATAAAAAGGGTTTTCTTTTTTCCCCTCTGAGGTTAGAAGCAGGTCAGGTCAGTAATTGGAGCTGGCTAGTCATCAGCTGGTTTGACCTGCTAGGCTAGAATTTTCTTTACTACGGGAAAATGTAATCAGAAAACCAGATGTATCCCCATCCTGAGACTGGAGCATAATGAAAAGCAGGCAGTTCATTTATTTTTTCCAAGCTTTTCAGATCTTCATTCAGCTATTTGGGTCTTGACTTTGCACTATACTGAGGAACTACAGTGAGAGGCATTATTTAACTGAATCACAGTCCAGAGATGGAAAAATTGAGATTCAAATGCTCTCATTGTCTTCAATCTTCTATTTCCTTCTAAAGTTGATAGCTATTATGTACTTTCGCCTGAAAACAGGGGACAAACTAGATATTTCAAATAAAGCTAGGAGCCTGTCCATTACAGGCTTATTCTGATTATAAGAGCTTTCTTCTGAGGTCCTATAGATTATGTGTCAGTGATTGGAGTGGAGTGAATGGGAAATCATGTCTTTCTGACAGAGTGGAGGGAGGGTCTCATTCAATTTGAAGATGCATATTCAATGTAACTCTTATTTTCTTAACACAACCGACCTTATTCTATGTTCAGCCCTGTACATTTATATGTCCTACTTTTCATCCTAAAGCTTTGCTTGTGTTTCCCCACTCCATTCTCTATTAAAATTCATCTGTGTATCCTAGTTTTCATAAAAATGAGGTCATCTAGAAGTTAATGTTTTTTAACCAAGTTTTCATAGACAGTCTTGTATGTCATGATACTGTTGGAATGTGTTATAAACAGGATTGAACTGTTTTTTGGACATTAACTGTTCAAAGGTTCTCTAACAAAAATAATGAGAACAATATTTATTGGAAGCATAAATGAATAAAGAAAAGAATTCAATTTATGAACCCATTAGTCTATAGGAAGACATTTTAAAGACCACAGTTAAGGAGGAATCCTCACGACAAACTACAGAAGACTTTTCTCTAGAGTTCTGAAAGGCTTTATCAAGTAGGGTGAAAGGGTCAGTCCTGTTCTTCTACCTCCCTAACTAATTTTCAAGGAAATTAGGTCAGAAAACGATCTGAAGAATCAAGATGCTTAAGTATCATACATGTATGAGTCAAACTGGAATTTTGCCTAGGATACAGAAAAGAAATCTGGGATTCTTTAGGTTTTGATTGTAATTCAGTGAAGGTGTTGAAGGAAATAAGTAAAGCCTGGTGGAGTCTACTCTTTTATGTGGCTTGGATACGGTTTAAAGACTAGAGAGAGAGAGAGATGGGATATAGAGATCCAAACACGAGATCTGTAAAAATAGTTGCCGAAAATACGGAGTATTCTCTCTGAGTTATCTCAGACATCTCAAATAGTTGTTGGAATACTTGGGGCGCAGTAGATGAGTTTGCTTGCACGTACAGTAGATATCTGATCAGAGGAAGGTTGGGAAGATCTTTCTCACTCTTTCAAACATCTTGCACTAGGAATCATTCCTGGAAATACGGAAGAGGAAAATATTAAGGAGAAGAGTTGAAACAAATCCATTCTTACCATCCTTGTTAAGCTAAAAGTCTGGCTGCTCTCCCCCAGATCCAAGATAGAAGAGGGAGTTACCTTTTTGGGAGTATTTAAAACTTCAGTTACCAAATAAAATGATTTATTCTAGGTTGGATTAGGACAGTATGTAATTTTATCCTATGAAATTATTCTATTGGGGCGGTTGTGGTGGAAGTTCTTTGGTTCAGTGTTTTCCATGTGGCTCAGACACTTGGAATGAAGGGGAAAAGATAAAGGGAATTCTCCACATGGTTTTTGGTGATGTCCATTCCACCTTTGCTTCTGACCAAGGGTAAGCTGCTCCCACAGAATACCCTCTCTTTCAACCTGACTGCTGCTCTTCTCAGCATTTCATCCCCTTTTACTCTTGTTGATTTTCTTTTTCTTATTTTCCCCATTCCCCAGTTTTCCAATGCTTAAAACCAGACAGGTGGGAAGGAATGAGTGAAACTCTCTAGTGGTGGTTGGGAATCACTTACCACTTTAAGGGCCTGGTTAAGTAGATACGCTGCCTGCAGGGCAAAATGGGCTTATTGTAGAGAAACGTTTCACCTAAAGTTTGGGCCGACCCTAAGTGGTTTAAAAATAAAGTAAACTATTTCCCAGAAAGAATTTCTTCATGTTTTCTTACTTGGAACACTGATTTGAGTTCTGAGCAAATTCCCCTTTCGCTTTGTCAAAAATAAGTTAAGTAAAGAATGAAATGGAGGGACAGAGAAGCTAGGAAAAAGCCAGGACACTGAAATGAGCATCCTGATATAATTCCCATTTCGTGTGGATATTTTCCAGGTTCTTTCTCTGAATTATGTCTTTTCTTGGATTGGATATAGGAGAGATGATCATCCCATGAAATTTCTCTTTAACCACTTCTTCTTACATAGGTTCTCTCCCTTTCCCTTCTCTGGACCTAAGATTTTAATATTTCCTATTTCTCTATATCTTTCTCCTCCTCATCAAAAAGGTGCCCATCCTATATACCATTCCCTCAAAGTCCTGCTTCCTTAGGTGGACACTAAAACCTGAGACTCAGTCAGGCTAAAGCAATGATAAAAAGCTAGCTCCTTGATTCAAACCTAACTCTCAGGAAAACTCATAATAGAGGGCTTTGTAAGGCTTTGTGAAATAAGGGGGGAAACTATGCTATAACTCCTGTGACTTGGTTCTTCAAATTCTATCTCATAAACTACTAACTTGAGCCACTGTCATTAATTCACTTTGTCCTTTCAATCTCCTTCCTTCCTTCTTTCTTTTCCTCCTTTCTTCCCTTCTTCCTGCTTTTTCTTTAAGTTCTCATTATTATTTTTCATCTCACTAATTAAAGTCCTTTGTCTTGTAAGGACATGAAAAATATGTAACTAAGCCATAAGTTTTAGTCTACTTTATTCACTTAATCTAGACTTGAGACTGTCCCTAAAATAAAAGATGTCAGATGTGTACAGGTATGTACATCAGACATCTAACATAAAAACTACACTCTACTTCTTAAGGGAAACATGAACTACTGAATTATGTTTAAAGCTGAAAAATGTAGACAGGTCTTCAGTTTTGACTGTTTAAACATTTTTTTTATTTTATAATTTTTAAATTTATTGGGGTGACATTGATTAGTAAAAATTACATAGGTCCCAGGCAATTCTACATTACATCTTCTATGTGTTGTGTTATGTGTTCATGACCCAGAGTCAGTTCTCTTTCCATCACCATATACTAGTGTCCCTGTCCCTTCTCCCCCACCCACCTCCCCGCTTACTCTCAGGTAACTACTAAATTATTGACTGTGTCTATGAGTTTTATTTCTTTGTAGCTTTAGATTTTATGTTAACAATCAAAAATTTCTCGATCCCTTTCCCTTATTTTACCCAGTCATGCATCCCTTCTCCCAACTCAAAGAAGTTTTTCTAACTGGTACTGGTTTGGTGGTGATGTATTTTTTTTTTTTAACTTTTCTTTATCTGAGAAGCTCTTTATCTGTCCTTCAATTTTGAATGCTAGCCTTGCTGGATACATTATTTTTGGTTGTAGGTCCTTGGTTTTCATCACATTGAATATTTTCAGCCAATCCCTTCGGGCCTGTAAAATTTCTGGTGAGAAATCAGCTGAGAATCGAATGGATGTCCCTTTACAAGTTACTACTTGCATTTCTCTTGCTGTTTTTAGAATTTTCTCCTTTTCCTTAACTTTTACCATTTTAATTATGATGTGTCATGGTGTGTTCTTATTTGGGATCATCTTGTTTGGGATTCTCTCTGCATCTTGGGCTTATATGTCTATTTCCTTTGCCAAGTTAGGAAAATTTTCAGTCATTATTTCTTCAAATGATTTCTTGATCCCTTGCTTTTCACTCTGTCCCTTCTGGTGCACCTATGATTCTAACTTTCTTACATTTAAAATTGTCCCAGAGGAATCTCAAACTATCTTCATTTTACTGGATTTTCATATCTATCTGTTGTAAAATGGATGTTTTCTGCTGGCTTTTCCTGCAAATCACTGCTTTGGTCTTCTATTTCATCTAGTTTGGTGACTTTTATTCTGTTCTTCATTTCCATTAATGTAGTCATTATCTCTCTTTGGTCCTTTAAATGATTTGTAAGTCTCCTTAAATGCTTGCTATCTCTCTGATGAAATTACCATTCAGTTCCTTAAACATTTTTCTAATCATTGCTTTGAGCTCTATTTCTGATGGGTCATCTGTCTTCATCTTTTTAAATCTCTGGTTTCTCATTTTTGCAGCCTCTCTGGACCCTCGCTGCCACAGTTTCTTTCATGTTCGCTGCTGATACTAGGTGGGCAGAGGTCTGTGGGGGAGGGGCATTTGTGACTTTGCTTTCTTCCCGTGTCTTTAGGCTTCATTCAGGGATGTTGGGCATGATTGCGCCTTTCTGTTCTCAGTTTGCCCCATGTATGGATTCTGCTCTGAGCCTTGGAGTCAGTCCTGTATGCTGGTCTTTCAAACCATCCTGGTTGTGGGCTGAGAAACTCACACAAAGCTCCCTCTCTCTTCCTTCCTGGCCAGGGCATTCACTCTGCAGTTCCTCACCCCTCAGCTGCTCCCTCTCCTCTGGGAACTGGAGTGAAGTCCAACTGCTACAGTTTGTGGACCAGTCTGCATCTTCTGGGCCCAAAGTGAGGTGGGTGCAATATCTCATGCCTCACTTGTAGGCCCCATTTCCTCTGCCCTGCAGACAAATGAGGCCTGGAGTGCTCTCCTGCTGCCTTCTTCCTCCTCCCTCCCACAGCGGTAGAGTTCCAAGGAGGGACCTGTGCCAGCTGCATTCCCACTCTTCTTTTTATTTCTCTTGTTTAACCCTCTGCCCACCTGCAGGAAACTTAATGAATGGATTCCTTAGCTATGACTATGAGTTGTGTACAGGGTCCTTGGTTGAGGTACAGGTGTTTTATTAGTTATAATCTCCAGAGGTCCTTCTCATGCTGCCATTTTGTTGTGTCAGGTCTAAACATTTTTTCAAAGATCTTAAAAATGAATGTTTTATCTTAACTGCAAATACATTGCAATTTCTGCCACACTGAGCCAGGATAAACAATCTCTTTAAGGATGCAAATCGTTATTTTTTTTTTTTAATTAATTCTGTGTCCATGTATGGGTTTAAAACCAAGAATATCTTTGAAAAATGATTGTTAAGAATTTAAAGAATAATGAAATAGAGGTAAAAATGGGTAAAACCCACGATTCAATATTATGATAGTGCGTGACTAAATCTTTGTGAATTTCATGTAAAATTAACCTTTAACAGTTTATGAAAAAATAGACATTTTAATATCCTATACACAGAAAGCTAATCAACAAAATTTTTTTTCCTTAAAATCTATGTTTAGTAATTAAAAGAATAAACTTGTGACGAAAGAATGTATTTAATTTGAGTGTAAAACTTTTCTTTAAAGCTTGTACATAGAAGAGTAAAGGTAATTCATTCAAACTCTAGAACTTATTTATATTAGTTTTTGGGAGTGGAGATGGTAGTTGCTTTTTCTAATAGAAAATGTAGTCAATTCACTTTCTCATTTTCTTTCATGAATAGTATCAGGGAATTGTTTTAGCTTCACTTCTGAATCAACAACATGCTCATACATGGCTTTCGTTTGCTGAAGGTGAGTGATAAGAAATAACACTAGTATTTTTAGCATTTGAGTGTAATTTTGTATTTTCAATAAAGTTATAGAACATTATATAATTAGATAAATTATATAATAATTTAAATAAATATATAAATAAAAAAAGTATATCATGTTACTGTCAAAAGGGAACATATAATAATACCACAAACTAAATGAAAATTTGTTTGATACATTTAAAAGAAAAAGTAAATATAAAATAAAAATATTAGTAAAATAGGGAAAGTATTGTTCCATATTAAATAATAGCTTAGGGACTTTGAGGGTACTGAAACTGAAACTCCATTGAGTTTTATCCATTGACTTTTTTCCTTAGAAAGGAGATATTAATATTAACTATTTACTCAGTTGATATCTGATATTTAGCTACTTCTATTAATTCCACCTCAGGTCACTTACAATTACTATTTTTAATCATATTGCAATTGACATTGGTCCGTAGCTTCTCTTTCCCTTATCGGGGTTCTGTTTCCTAGAAAACCACAGAGGGGACAATGCAGTGGAGACTTTGGAAACAGTTGGGGTTAAAGTCACTGCTGCTGCTCTCCAAGGCTCTCATTTAGGGACTAGGGAACTCCATGGAACAGCAGGTGGGTGTATTTTCTGTTAACAATCATGAGGCAATAGGTTGACCAATACATTTCACTCACCTCAGTGTGAAATATAGTTTAACAAATAACCAATGAAAATTTTTTTGTAAACATTATTGATTGGGTTGTTACATGTTTGTACTTGGGTTTACTGAAGCATAGATTTAAAAAGTATTATCCAAAGTTGTTATGAATATTGGGTTTATAGGATTTCATAAGGAGGATATTTCTAACGTATTTCTTTTTGGCATAGAGCTACTACATGATTGAATATTGACTCCTATGTTAACATTTCAAGATGCTAACATTTTCTTGTGTTATTTTTTTGGTTTGTTTTATGAAGTTTTTTTTATTATTGTTAAATTTATTAGGGTGACATTTGTTAGTAAAAATTATATAGGTTCCAGGTGTACAATTCTACAATATATCATCTATGTATTGTGCTATGTGTTCATCACCCAGAGTTAGTTTTCTTCCCATCACCATATATTTGAGACGCTGTTCCTTCTATCCCACCCCCTCCTCCATACCCTCAGATAACCACTAATCACTAAACTATTGATTATGTCCATGAATTTTTGTTGCTTTGTTGCTTTCAGCTTTGTGTTCCACATATGAGTGGAATCATATGGTTCTTTGTTTTTTCTGCCTGGCTTATTTTGCTTTGCATGATGGTCTCAAAGTTCATCCATGTTGTTATAAATGGCCCTATTTCATCTTTTCTTATGGCTAAGTAATATTCCATTGTGTATATATACCACAACTTCTTTATCCAGTCATCTAGCAAAGGACACTTGGTCTGTTTCCATGACTTGGCCATCATGAATAGTGCTGTAATGAACATTGGGGTACATATATCTTTGCAGATTAAGGTTTTCAAATATGTGGGGTAGATACCCAGAAGTAAGATTGCAGAGTCATTTGGTAACCCCATTTTTAGTTTTTTTTAGGAACCTCCATATTGTCCTCTTTAGTGTTTGAACCAGTTTGTATTCTCACTAATAGTGTATGAGGGTTCCTTCTAACATGTTCTGTTTTGCTAAGCAGGTTGGTATATGGAACTTATAGATAAGGAGGATACAAATGGAAGAGTTGAAAATAAATTGTTAATATATTATCTATTATGTCTTTTCAATGTGAATAGAATCTAAGTTTTCTTTTTCTAAACAAAATTTTAAAACTTATTCATGAAAGTAAATACTATCCTTCAAATACCTCCCTTTAGAAGATGTGGAATTTGTTTAATGTTTGATGTTACTCAAATCTTCTCTTGGAATTGCTTTTTGAGTCTGTTTATGAACCCAATAACATAATCATTCTATTTCTTTTTGAATACAGCACTTAATTCAACCAAGTGGTATTATACAGTCTGATTACTCATATTTATTTACCAAACTTGCCTCTGAAGAGACATTGTTCTTTTTTCTTTTTTTCCCTTTCAGAAATAAGACCCACAGAGTGTGAAGGTTGTTCACCATTGACAATAGTTCAAAGAGAGGCCTAGGAAGTGATTCAAAAGAGGAATTCCAAACATGAAAATTCTTTTGAGTGATGGCAGCATCACGAGAATGCTATTGTCATGAAGTTTCAAGTGTGAATGTCCAAGCAGTCCACATGTCAGTCAGACCTTCTAGAGTTGGAGTGGGGGCATTTTTTCCAAAATACTCAGGGAGATTGGAGCAGCAGTGCAATATCAGACCCCAGCACAGGGGTGCTAGAAGAGAGATCCCAAAATTGAATGGCCTAACTGGGGAGGCCCTAGCCCCTCTCCTGGTATGAAAAGGGGACCAGAATGTAGGACTTGGGGTGGCAGAAACTGGTTTGAGCTGCTAGCTCAACCCTCAACCCTGACTGAAAACCTAAGTACTAGTTTATGCTGACATCCATGGCCCTCACTAGGAGGTCATTCTGCAGAGACTCCATCTCCAACTTTACTACTCTATTAGCTCTGTGTTAAGTGAACACTTTGAAGGTGACTGGCACGGGCTTATGTAATGCCAGTAGATTAAGTGCAAGTCCTGGATTCTACTATACCTAACTCTGTGACCTTGAATAAGTCACTTTACTTGCCTGAGCCTCAATTCTTTAATTTGTAACACCAAATAGTTCTAGAGGTTTTTTTTTTTTTAACTTTTGCAATTTTATTATATTCCCGGTATGATTAAGTACTTAATGAGCAACAGTATAAAGAATCTTTATTTCAGAAACTCTTGTGAAGGAAATAACAGTCTTTTGCCTTTGGTATAGCACCTAATACATCATTTACCTAGATGATAAAAATCCAGAACATGTGAGATCAACCTTGATAAAAAAAAAAATTAGGGCCCACTTAACTGTTCATTGCGGTAGTAATTTTAAATTTCATATGTGCTTGCTTCCAGTTTGTTTTTAAATAAATTTCTACCTCGTAATCCCGCTAGGTTATCAAGTAGTTGAAAAAAATATTTGATTCATAAAAGCTCACAGTGGGCCTAAATGAATTACAGGCACATCTTACATATGTATACTCTGGTCAGAAAAGCTTTCTTTCCAAAGTTTCAATTTTAATAAGTCTTTTGTGAAGCTGGCCTTGTATGTGACGACATTCCCCACACGTCATGTAGATTGGTATTTCTTTTTTGAAATATGCCTGGATTGTACACCCTGGCATGCTTATAAACTAAATGCAGAAATGGCACTGCAGAAATAATTATTTCATGCACGCATCCGCAACTTATTTCCACTGTTTAACCTCACACACATTGTTTTCATTTCCACTCTTCACAAGACATTTGTTCTTTTCACTGTTCTCTACTTTAAGTGGATGAGGTTCATCTGGTTTGTTGATGTTATGATATATGGAATTCTCATATTAATGGTTCTAAAATCATATGGGAATACTTTACACCGTGTCTTTGCCATGATGCAGCATTACCTTGTATCATACAGAATGAGTTAACATGATATTAAATTACTCCTTTTTATGTCATTCACATTTTTTATTTTTTGAGGACCTTTGTCTTCCTATTTGTAAAAATGTGTAACTATGACACGGAAAAAGAAAAACCTCATAGCATTTCTTTGGAGTTTGACCTCTATATAAAATTAGGTGCATCAGGGTATTCAGGGTTTGAAAGAAGGGATATTGAAAAGTGGCATCTGAGGATGTTAATTATCTTTGTTTTATCATTCTAGTCAGATAAAACACATCAATGGGTTTAAAAAAAAAAAAAGACTATCAGAAAATGCTCTGAGCTTTCCAAATATTGTCATCTGGCTTTTCTGGACTATTGATTTTGCTGCTAAAGATAATGTGGGTCAGGGATTCTTTTGCTAAGTAAAAACAAGCAGATCATCTTGGTAACTTCTTTCAACCAACTGAGACCTAGTATATTTAAAAATAATCACAATTTTATCCAGGAGTCCAATTGTTAATGACTGTGATTGTATTTTTCTTCTTTCCTTTAAAATCTTAATGTTCAGTAAAATATGCAAAGGCTAGAGAGCTGGTTCTGAAACGTGAGTGCGCACCAAAGTCACAGGGAGGGCTTGTTAAAACAGACTGCTGGATTCTGTCCCAGAGTTTCTGATTCAGTGTATGTGGGTTGAAGCTGAGACTTTGCATTTCTAACAAGTTCCCAGGTGGTGCTGATGCTGCAGGCCTGGAGAGTTTACTCCGAAAACCACTGGAGTGAGTCGTGCAAAGGAGGGTAGAGAGAAAACTGAAGGACAGGATAATCAGAGCTCTACATGAATGTCATTTCTACTTTTAATGTAGCTTAAAATAAGGTTCAAGATTCAAAAATGCCAGAAGCTGAATTCAAATCTAAATCAGAATTAAAGAACATATATTTAAAAACAGATAAAAGACAAACTGCAAGCTCTGGAGAGTAGAATCTCTTTTATTTCCACCCTGTAATCATTCATATTTGATGGCTGTTGCTGCAAGAATCCTCTGGAACCATTATAAAGGACCTGTGAGCCGAAATCCCTTCAGTGAGCGTGCAGGGGAGAGGGCAAGCGAGTGACTTCCGAGGAGAGAACGCAGGCCAGGATGCCACACACGAGCTTCAACTCCTGTGCTTCAGTGTCAAAAAACGAAGAGACACAGTAAAACACCTTCGCTCCCCCTTAGAAAGGGAGGAAATAATCTTGTCCTTTGAATGTTCCAATGTAACATCAATGCCTAATGAAGCCAAGCATAGATGCTCAAAATGACCATTTAAGGAACCTAAAGGGCTCCTGAGTAGGCTGACCAGATGTAACGTTTTAAAGGGGACAGAAAGCAATGGTACTGTCCCATTTCAAACAGTGCATAGGGCCAGCCTAGTCTCCTGGGCTAAACTCACAGCATCAGTAGACTGACGATGCATTCGGTTTGTTATTTTCTGTTCTGTTTAAAACAGGGTGCCTGGTCAGCCTACTTCGGAGCGCGCTGAGCAGAATGTTAAACCAGATTAAATTCATGTCTATATCTAAAGAAAAGTGTTTCTATTAGACAATCGCTGAGTCTATGATGGAGTCAAAGAGTCTTACAAGCACATGTTGATCCTTCCAGAGAAGAGAGGTATACCGGCTGAGAACTATCCAGTGTCCAGTTCCAATGGTAAGTGTCCCAGGTGTGATGCTGATGAAAGTCGTCTTAGCCAAGTAGCCTCTTGTGTTGTGGTCCTAATGACAGAACTCATCCTTTCTGTGAGTGGACATCTTGGTGCTTCCTTTCCTGGCACCATTAAAATAACCAATTCTTACAACAGAAGAATTGGTTCTTAATCTGTGCTCACAAAGAACATTCTGATCATGGTCTGGCTTCCTCTGGGTCAGTCTGCCAATTTTAAGTATTTTGTTTCTGCAACAGTAAATTCTCATAGTTAATGAGTAAGCAGACTTATTATATAGTAAGAGCTGGACATAACTGTATCAGATTTCCTACGCAGTAATTCTAAGTATCTTAATGAAGAGGCTACAGATTATGCCTTGGGTTTTCCCTATAGCTTAACCTTAGGGACAGAATGTGCTGGTCATGTTGAGTCTGTTGTGGCAGTTTTATTTCTCTGAAATTATTACATTGGCATTCTTGCTTTTTATACTTCAGTCTAATGAGCTTGGAAAATGTACTGTGCCCTCAAGTAGCTGCTTGTAAAGCTGAGGACCAAACCTTGGACCATGGTCAATTCTCCAAGCCATTAATGCCCTGCCCAGGGCCTTGGTGGTAATAATTAGACATGACTGCATGGTGAGAATCAGCATTTAGTTTTCTATATATACTGGGTATTATTATGGTACAAATTACTTAGCTCTATTGGGAGGCTCGGATAATAGGTACAATGTCTGTTCTGACTTGGAATTTAATAAACTTCATAATCTAATGCAGCTTCTGGTTAGAGATCTCAAGGGAGAAATGCCCATGTTTAAAACAGTAAACATTTCTGCCAACATGTAAATTATACTTATTGACTGTTGGCACATGAGTTTACTGCCATCATTTCCTCATCTTCTACCAAAGCATTCCCTTTGCCTCTAGCATTCCTTACATCTATTTTTTGTTTGTTTGTTTGGTTTTTCATCTTGTGTCCTCACTAAGGTTAGCTTCATGAGGGTGTGATCTATCTGGTCCCACCCTGAGCTTCACTTAGTGCTCTGTCAGTGGCTTGAAAAGTCCTGGTAGTTTTTGTATGAGGGGCTACACTGGGGCCCATAAATGGCCATCTATATGCTGATGACTTTAAAATCTGTATCTTGATTCCAAAATCACCCCTAAAGTCCACATGAAATCAATGTAACTCTCTAACAGTCATCACCACCTAGACAGTAACACGTCAAAACTGAAGCATTAACTTCCTTTCTCCAGCCCAAGAAAATATGGAAAGAGCACTCACTAATTCAGTATTCAAACCACAAATCTTGAAAATATTTTTCCCTTCCTTTCTGGCCAGACATTTAGTCACTTGGTCAAGTAATCTATCCTTCCAACAAACCTCTATTCATGGCCTCTCTACTCATTTCTACTCCCTTTGCATAAAGTTTACCCCATTTCTGTGTCCTTCTCAGGCGTCTCTTGCTCCTTAATCTGTTTGTTCCATTCATGTCCCACTATTGGCCTTTCAAACAGGCATCTTCTTTTGTAATACATCAAGATAAATTCTCCATCTTTCCTATGTTTACAAAGATGTACATTTATGACCATCACCTTTAACTACAGCTTACTCGTTGATCTCTCAGCTTAAACTGTAACAAACTGGTGGAACATTTTCTAAAATTTCTAAAATTTTCACATTCCTGTGGCTGTTGGCCTTTATAAATGCTGTTCTTATGGCCTAGGGATGTCTATCTCCCTGTCAACTTCAGGACGTCTTATGCAATTTTTCCAAGATAAAGCCTAAATATTGCTGCTCTTCCTATAAAGCCTCTCTGACCTTGCCCAGGTGGTAGATGACATGCCTTGCAGCTCAAGTTCTCATCGCTCCATGGCCATGATTTCATTAGTGCATTTATCTCATTGTACTACAATTTCTTATTTGTCTTTGTCCCTAGGAAGTGATATCCTTTAAGGAAAGCAGTCAGTTTGATTCATTCAGCTTATCAAGTGCCAACACATTGTAGGTGTTAGAGAAGTGTTTGTGGATTGAAGGAAGAACCAGTGGTTATGGCCCATGTTTAAGACAGGCCTGGGTACCTGCCATTACACTGGGAACAGCTTGTCCAGTGGGGGAGCCAAGTGTGGGTTGAATACTGGCTCTTTCACTTAGTAACTGACTGTGGACTCAGTATGTTGTTCTATGCCTGAGAATTCTCTTCTGTAAAGTGGGTCCAGCAAGAATACCTACAACAAAGGCTCACTGTGTGAATTAAATAAAATCACATAGGTAAAATGCTTACAACAATGGCTAGTACTTAGATAATATTTATGTCATGCTTACCATCATTAATATGACTTGAAGACATTCCCATAGAAAAAAAGAATGCAATCATTTAATTCCATAACTATTTGTGGGAATATATATATATATATATATAACTATTTAGATAATAGTGGAGGACACAAAGTAAGTTCTGTACTTGTTTCTGTTCTCAGGAATGTTGGTAAGTTATTCCCCCCATAATTAAACATATTTGCAGTGCCACCATTTGAGAATGGTAATATACAGAGCCCAGCAGAAGAAACTCCCCTTTGAAAGTAGTTATGGTAATGTAGTTAAGTTATTGTTATGTTATAGAATTGCATACTTATGATTTTGGTACAGATTATTTGTGCCGGACCCTGTATTTTATTCATTGCTTTCCTCATCTGTTCCACAAATATCTGTCTATGACAGACACTGGTTTAGGTGTTATGGAGAGAGCTGGGAATAAGCCCGGCAGGGTCCCTGCCATTGTGGGCAGAGGCTTATAATTTAGTGGAGAGAGAACATGGTTTTATTAAAATGAGTGGTAAGTAGTCCAATAAAGAAAAGTGGTGAGAAGCACAAGCTGGAGAATTTATACTCGTTCTGGTCCTGGCAGCAAGTCTGCTGTGGGCATGGAGCCCCTCTGAGAGGCTGCTTTCTCCATGGGGGAGATGTAATGTTTCACATACTTCTGTGTGCCCCACTGCAATGTCCAGATAGTTCCAGTGCTCCAAGGAAACTAAGGAGGTTACAAGTATTTAAAGGGAGCAAGATGTACAGAAACTCAGTCATGGGCTTGTGTGTATTCCTTCTATCTCAGAGATGACATGGCTGAACTATCTAAAGCTCCACAAAATAAGAAGGAACTTCATTTATTTTCCTCACCTAAAATCTGGAATCTAACAGTCATTGAATTATAAAATTTGTTGATTGAATGAATGCAAGAGAGATCTTTGAAAGTTAGTCTTAAGAATTTGGAATTAGAGGGGTTAGTGTTATTAGAATATTCTGAATAGAAGAGGGATAGAACAGATGCAGGGTTTTAGTTAGATTAACCCTGAGGGGATATGAAAAATGGATTCACAAGTAGAAACCAGCAGCAGAAAAACCAATGATGTGGAAACTGTTAAAATCATTTTAGTATCAGGAGGGGGCCTGGATTGGGGTAGATGCAAGGGATTGGTATGGAAGGGGCAAATAGAAGATGTGTTTTGAAAGTGCAAATGCCTGTGGTCTGATTACACCAGACTGACCAAGAAAACAAAATTTAAGATGGCAGAAAGGTTCCAGACGGGCAACCCCAGCAGCACATGGGCTGAGGCAAATGCCATGGAAGTATTCTAGTGAAAAGGCAGAAAGCACCTTCTTACCACTGATAATACCCACACTTTTTTGTTGTCCTGGTAGAGGTGATGGTGAGTCGGGGTGCAGACATGTGCCTGGCCTGGTGTACCTGGTGGGGCTGTAGTGATGATTTAAGGGGTGTCCTTGCCTATTGGGTATGGGCACTGCTCTGATTAGGGGTGCCCATGCCCTACAGGCAGTGGACAGTTTAACTGTTATTTCTGCCTGTCCCCATGTCTTACCTTTTCTTTAGCTACTTGCTCAAGGTGTATATACCACTTTCTCCACTCTGACGTGTATCATGATTTGTTGTGAAAAGAAAATAATGAACTGTACATACCAAATATATCTAACTTGTTTAGCACTGACATGTGCCAGACCAGAAAATTGCTTAGATTTGGATAGTTGAAAAGTCAAAGGAGAAAAGAATAAATATGTTGAAGACAGACTACTGTTAAGCCATTTGGATACAGAATGGCTTGAAAGAACAAAGAAATCAACATTTTAAAGGCATGGTGTTTTTATTTGTTTCAGTGGGAGAAAACCAGGCTCCGGCTGAAATGTCAGTGGCTGTTTCATCTACTCATGTTGTAGACTGAATGCCCCAACTCTGCCAGGTATATGTTGAAGCCTTATCTCCCAATAAGATGATATTTGAAGATAAGCCTTTTATACTTAGGGTTGGATAAGGTCATGAGGGTTAGAGCTTCATGATGGAGTTAGGGGCCTTATAGGAAGAAGAGAGAGCATGGAGGAAAGGCCATGTGAGAAGGTGGCCATCTATTAGCCAGGAAAAGCCTTCTCACCAGAACACATCCATGTTGGCACCTTGATCCAAAACTGTGAGAAGATAAATTTCTGATGTTCAATCTGTGAGTCTGATATTGTGTCATTGCAGCCTGAATAGACTGAGATTCCATGTTATCATTAAGAACATACTAATGATACTAATCTGTCTAAAGATAATTATATTTTCAAAGTAGATAATGGTAGAGTGTACAAAATATGTACACATATTTTGTATCCTCTTGAGAGATCTGAAAATTGTCTGCTGAATTATCATCTCCAAATAGCAGAGGAGGTTGTATATACACTTATTTATTTATTCAACAAATATTTGGTGCCTTCTGTGATGAAGGTAGCATGCCAGGCCCTGGGGGTCCATAATGGGCAAAACAAAGAATTTCTGTTCTCACCAAACATACAGTAAAGTGAGGCAGAGGTCATAGCACAAAGGGGTGTGTATCCTCAAAGTATGAATTTCCTTTTACAAATTCACATAAATGTAAAGTACATCTGTGCTTGCTTTAAAATAAATATTACATATACTTAAAAAATACTTTATTTTCTATACACTATTTTAGGGCCACTTTGTTCATGGCCAGAGGGACATTTTGACCTCAGTCTTTGATTCCCCCCACCACACACACTTTCTAGATCTGTATCACTGGAGTTTGAGGAGGGTCAAGGTGTTGGACGAGGGGGCCATATTTAAGTCAATTTTTGCCATCTGTCCCGAGGGTCATTGTGCCCCCAGGAAAGATCCAGGTCACTCCAGGGTCCCATATCTTACTTGGTTCTTGGGCATCTTCTCTAGGTTGCCCATGGTACCCTCCATCTAGAACCATCCCCAGAGGTCTGTCCCTGGACTGCGGCCAGCTTCACAGCTCTGCCTACGACAAGCACCCAGGACTCACAGAACTCTCTCTTTGCCAGCCTCTCACCAGTCAGCCTGGAGAATCTCTTTCCCAATCTCGAGAAAACCTTTCTTCAAGTGTTGTTGCAAGAGAATTTTTCCTACCTTGAGTATCTTTGGAAACGAAATGCTTTTTTAATTTTTATTTTATTTATTTTGTCTTTTTTGTGACTGGGAACGTGTATAGCTCTTTGGAAAGCAGGCTCAGCCCACACTATCGACTTGCATAGTGGGAGGAAAAGGAATCTGATACACAGGGAGGAAAACAGAATACAAGTGACTCTCTTGTTTAAAAGAAAAAAGAAATCCTAACACAAATGTTTTTCTCTTCAAATATTCTAGGAGGCTGTATCATGTTTATCGTGTGATTTTTGATACCTCTGATTTGCAAATAATTCAATTTCTCTCATTCAAATATTTGTTGAGCACCTCTGATGTGCCAGGGACTCTCCTAAACATGGTGAATACTTTGGGAAAAATAACTCCCTGCCCACAGGGTCTGTATTTCGGAGCTGAGGAGCAATGACTGAGAGAAGCTAGGCTGGCTAAAGTGGCCTGACTTCTAATGTCATCACCTGGTCACTTAAGGAACTTTAATGCTTTTCCAGGTTGAGCAGAAAGCAAAGCACGTTTTATTTGGCTGATTTTTCAGCCAGTTAATGAGATTTTGAGTAGGACAGTGATTAGTTGGTCACCCAACATTAGCAGTAAAATTAAATTTGAGGAGGGTTTAGACCCCAGACCACTTTTTAAAAGACCTTCCCCTTCCCTCACTTTTTGGGGAAGGAGGGGGGTTTACTTATTAGAAAACTTTTGTAAAATAATAGCTAGTGAGGAAAATATTTCTTCCAGTCTAAGAAAGTTGTCTTTCTGTTCTTCCTTTTCTTTTTCTTTACCCTGGGGGCCACCTCCTACTTCAGTTCCACTTCACAGTGTTTGTTAAGCAGTTATTGTTATGCATTGCTAATGCACCAAACAAAGCTTTAAATAAAACAACAAGGAAAATCTGAAAGGCACAGAATACACAAGGAAAATATTCTCTGGGTAGCCTTCATGTAGATTTGCTAAACCGCTGGAGGGAAACAAACTTTAAAGTTAGATTATCTGCTTAGAAACCCAAAGAAACAGAGTTCTCTCTCTCCTGGAATGGAGAAGTAAAAATCTAGGCCACTTTAAACCAGCAGGAGGAGGGCGGGGTGAGGACAGGACTCATAACTTAGTGTGACAGGCCGTGGGTCAGGGCAACAGCAAAGGAATCCCCACCCCAGGGTGTGTGGTTCACAAACAAAGTGCTGCCCTGTTGTCTTCCAGGGGGAGAGTCTGGCCTTTTATCCTCTGCAAGCTCCCCAGGCGCTGGGAAGGCCGAACAAAAGAGGGGATTTCTTCTGTGCTTGCCCAGTCTCCCTGGAAGAGGCGTTTTGTTCACGTCTCCTTCCCTTCCTGCTCCCCCTTCCCACTCGCTCGCTGCTGGTGGATGATCCCTCATTGCCCAGGTCAGCCAGGTGTGTCAGTGCCAGTGCGCCCCCGAGCACGTCCCCGGGGGCGCCGCGGCTTCCGGTTTATAGCATTTGCCCATTTCCTAAGTCGGTCTGTGAGCTCCAGGGAGGCATCTGCTAATGGACTGCCAGGGCCCTCCTTCGTGCTGTTTCTATCTGACTCATTTATTCTGATAGGTTCCTATTTTTACCTCCCTGTGAAAAGAAAAAAAGCCATTTAGCAAAAGAAGCACCCAGATAGGGTTAAAGGAGAGGGCAAAAATAAGATGATTAGAAATTGCAGTGGGGACCATGTCTAACCCCTGAGCCAGGGCTGGAATTCCTGGCATTTGTCACCATGGCAGTTATCGTCTCAGGTGCCCAGTTTGCTTTCAATAAACTTCGAATGCATTGTCCTGTTTGAAAGACGTCATCAATTAAAAAAACAGTTTGAACTTTTATTCCATTATCACAACATGTCCCCAGTCCCTGATCTGATCTTAGAGCAGGACTGTAGGCAAACAATGGCCACTGAACTCTCACCTCAGGCTTCCCAAGCGCCCTGCCCCCGCGCCCCTTTGCAGTCTGGCCGCTTTACACATGCAGGGCATGTTTCCTTGTCACAGACTGCCGGAATGCAGAATGATGAAAATTAATGCTATTATTAAAGGATTTTTCAATTAAATGTGCAGTTTAAAGCCAGATGCTGCTTTCTTAAAGGAAGAGAAGTTTAAGTAAAAAAGTCTGACAGATATTCGTTCCATCTAGCGTGGCAGAATTTATAGTAGATTACAGTCTTTGATTTCTGTGGGCTTGGGTTGTCAGGTCCACTTGCAAATGGGCTGTGGGAAAGAGTTGCACTTTTGTAATTTGAAAACATATGGGACATATGGTAAATATTACACCCATAACTGTTACGATGTTTTGCTTCCTTTAAGCCCTTTCTTCTTCGCCTCCAGTGGGTTATTTGCAAGAACCCCATTACCTTTCTGCCTCTATTTTCCCTTGGAGTACAATTTGCTTTATTCTGATATTTTAGAATCCCAGTGAAAAAAATCTAGACATTAAGTGTTTCTTTTCTTCCACGTGTGACACTGATGTTAAAGCCTCTGATCCTCTCTTGAGCTAATGCTCATCTGATTTTCATCTCTGTGTGCAAAGATATAGAGTTATAGACTGTTTTATTTTAAGTTTTTGGCATTTTATAGAATTTTGCATCATACATGCTATAAAAGCACTTTAAATCCAAGGATCGATTTAAAAATGAATCAGATTAAAAGTATCACACGATCAACTTAGAGATATTTACTGATATTTACTTAACAGAAGAGATGTAGGCTGTTTTAAAAGTAAATTTAAATTCTAGAATTTTTTCTGAGACCACCTCGCCGCCTTATGTCTGTAAGTGGGTCAGTTGACTAGATATTGCCAAGTACTTGTGCCAGACAAAAAAAAAAAGTAGGATACAAGTCTCAGGATTTAAGTAACTATATTGTACTTATAATTAACAATATGGTATTGTGTGCTTCCAAATATCTTAAGAGGCTCAATCCCATTTCAAGTATTCTTACTACAAAACAAAACCACCACCATCAAAACCTACAAAAGAACACAAGGAGATTTTGGGAGATGATAAATATGTTTAGTATCTTGAGTGTGGTGATGTTCTCATGGATGTATGCATATGTCTTAACTCATTAAAATGTATACATTAAATGCGTACAACTTTTTTTTTTGTATATTAACTATATCTCAACAAAGCTTACAAAAGAAATATAGTATAATCTGATAAAGGTTATTATAGAGTGCAAAGGCCTATGGGAATGCAAAGGAATGATTAGAAAATCTTTACTGGGAAGATAAAAATTTTCTCATCATTTGGGGATAAGCCTATTAAGGATGATATAAGAGGCAAAGATGAATAATTTGAGATCACTACTGGGAAAGGCTACCAGATGAATTTATAGGCTGCTATGTAACATCTCCCATTGTGAGATGGCCTGCTGGCTTCCAAAGTTGGAATGGTCAAGAGTGGACCAAGATGGGCTAGTGATCTCCTTGAATATGAATTCATGAGTACGTTAGTTAACACTAGGTAAAGGACAGAGCATGGTGGCTAGTCATATCTCCAGATTCTCTAGTTGAGTCTGTTGATCAGCTTTTAGAATTACTGGAATTAAAGTATACTGCAATTACAAGAACTATTCATGTTTATGGCAGGGCTACCCACCCATACGAAACTGCAGGCCACCTCTCACCAAGATTACTCTGGCAGTAGGCTAACTTGTCTGCCCGTCTCAGCTAATCCCCTTTCTTTGTTGAAGTGAGGGCGATTTTTCTAAAATGACAAATCAATTCATGTAGCTTCCTGGTTGAAATACTTTGGAAGCTCCTCATTGCCCCCAGGAAAATGCCTGAGCTCTTTAACACAAGATGCTCGTGATTAGATTTTTGCCCCCTTTCCCATTGCATCCCTTCCCATCACCTTTTTTACGTGGATGCAGCTACATTGAAACTCCTTTTCATTTCCTCTCATGTCATCCTTCTCCCATGACTGAGTTTTCAGGTGGACCCTCTCTTTCTTTTACATTTCTCACCTGCTTTGATTCTTGCTCTGGGACTCCTAGCGCCACTTTCTTCCTAAGAGGACTTCCTGAACATTGCATTCTAGCCCAGGAGCCTGCCTTTTGTGATATCATAGCAATTATTGTGCTTTTAAAATAATTGTCTATTACCTCCTAGACAATGAGTTTTGTGAAAATGCTATTTATCTTTCTCAAGCTTGTGTTCCTAGAACCAAGTACTATGTCAACAAACAGTAAACTGACTATAAACATTGTTGAAAGAATGAATGAATAAGGGAAATTGAAATTGTATTCTCCTTGAGGTTCTAAAATAAACAAAGACTGAGGAACAAATTTTACAAATAAACAATAAAAAGAAGAGATTCTGACAGGATTCTAAGGCTTTTGCTAAAATTGTTAAATAAAAATTTTACTTTACAAATTGTAGGTGAGATTATAACTAAATTATCTCACAAAACATTATTTTTAAATGGTTTTTTATTGTTGATATTATTAATTTCTTTTAACTATTTCCCTCAGATTCAAAAATTAGCCTAAAAAAAGTCAAATGCTTCAAGCACCATTCTAATGTTAACTCTAAAATATATTTTGCCTGCATTTAGAGCTCATTTAATTGATGGTAATATTAATATTAACTAACTAGAACTAATAACTAATATTAACTACTTATAAGTTTAGAAAATGTGTTAGAAATTGAAGTAGCATACTAGTTAAAAATGTTTTTATATATATTGTAATAAACAATGTTGAAAAGAAAATTTGCTTCCTGAATTGTCTAGAATTCTGGTGGAATGGTGAGCTATGCCACTCCTGATGTTTCAGGAGATCTTTGTTCTGCCAATGGGTTTCTAGGGAGGGGAAGTGTCTATAAACCTTCTAAAGGCATATATACATGTTTCTATTTACTTATGTGCTTTTCCTAGGGGAAGAGTCTTTAAGTTTCATAAGCTTTTAAAAGGGCTCTGAGATGTCCCAGGCACAGGAATGGCTGAGTTCTGAAATTTGCCAAATTTATGGTAAAACATCTGACCACAAAATAAATATAAGTATACATGAACAGGAAATAGGCACAGTAAAAGTTACTAAGGCTGCAAATAAAAGTATAGAAAGTAAAGGTTTTATTGCTTCAAGTGGCTGTGGGTATGATAAGGACAGGTGAACGTGGATTGGCACAGCAGAATAAGCATCAGCAAGGTCCTTGATCACATTGTTAAGGACATCGTTTTGCGTAAAACACACCAGGGATGTGGCAAGTGATAAAAACAAGATGTAGACCTACTATAGATTCATGTAAACTTTAGTTCAAAATGCCATGGGGACATGGAACATCCATGAAAAAAATGATTGAGTCCCAACTGGGAGATTCGGAAGGCCTTCTGGGGAAGCTGGTTTGAGTTGGTTCTCCAATAGATAAACTGAAGGAGAGTGACAGAAAAGCATTGCAGACAAAGGAAATAGCTTGATATAGACCAGAAAGAGAAGAGCAACAATCTGTTTGGGGGCAGGGAGTAGAGCGATATGGCAAATATACGTGGTTCTGGGAAGTGGAGTATAATAGAGAACAATACAGGAAAGATACAGGGACCAAATCAATATTCGAATGTTGGGCTAGGTATTTGCGCTTCAATCCATACCTGGAAGGGAGTCAGTGAACTTTGTGAGTATAGAATAACATGATCACATTCTTGTTTGGAAACATGGTTTTTGAAAGCAGTCTGTAGGACAGATTGGAGGAGGAAAAGACCGAAGAGGTCTACAACATAGATCAGATTGAAATAGACCAGGTGGAACACGATGAAAAGCCTTATGAGAGTGCAGCAGTGGAGCAGAAAGAGGGAAGGGGTATAATCCACAGAGAAATTTGTCAGGATTTCATGTATGATTGGATGTGGTTGTGAAATAAAATGATACATCAAATATGATCGTCAAGTTTTAACTTTAATTTCCTGGGCAGTTAATGATGTCATTAACTAGAGAGTGGAATACAGTTAAAAACATTTTTTTTTTCTTTTGAGGGAAGGCAGCTGTACTCTATTTTGAGCATGTTTGGAAAAGTCTAGTTCACAGCTGGAAATGTAAATGTAAAAAGATGCTGACTTGAGACACGGACAGGGAAATCATTTTCAAACCAGTGATAATCAAGTCATATAATAAAAATGTTAGTGAAAGAAGACCAACAAAAGAAGAGGGCTGAGCCAGAGGGTGTTAAATATCACAAGAGTTCCCCTGGGTGGGAATGGAGTGGTGGCCAGTGCATTATGTGATTGGGGAGGCACTGTTATTTAAAGAATTCCAGTAGAACCAAAGCCAAAGTATCTATTTTGTGTGTTGTAAAGATAACAAGGAAGTGAGTAAGTACAGGTAACAAACAGGGGTAAGTACTTTTTAAAAAGTTTGATGGTGAAAAGGAGAATTACAATGACATAAACACTGGAAAGATTCTGTATGTGTTGCACAGGGTTAGGTTAAAGGAAATTTTGAACTCGTTTGAAGGCTGAAAGATGAAAGTTAACAGAAGAGAAACTGGAGACTTGGGAAAGGAGATGCAACAGTCAATAAAGCAAGGTGCTAGGGCAATGTGCAAGCCCTCTGAAAAGAATGGGTATGAGATAGAAGATAAGAAGGAAAAGATTGTGAGCAATGAAATTGGAGTCACTTCAAAAGGCAAGGAGCAACAGATTCTTTCTATGGCTCTGAGCCCCTAGAGCAAGAAAGTTTTGCCTGCACTTGACAACAACAACTTCATTGCAAAACAATAGCCTGTTCAGATTTTAGAAGTGTTACCACATCAAATTTTGCTTGGTGCAAAGAGAGATCGTGTCAAGTTGGTTCTCATCTGCTTTGAAAGCACACACTCCTTTAGCATTTGTGTTTTGATAACCGGGACTCAAAGCATCCATCCTACAGGTTTTAAAAAAAGTTGTTTTAAATATAAAATATTTGTTCAGGCTCAAGGTAAAACTCTGTCATGGTTTTTATTAGTATACCATAAATCAAAGTCTACACTCAAACACCTCCTGTAAGAAAAATGAAAGTTCTCTGGGAACATTGTGGTGGTTTCTATAAACAAATTTCATTGAGTTTAATATGACAGTCTCCCAGATTGGATTTGTGAGTCCCCATTGTGATCTACCCTAAGACAAAAAAGAAGGCATTCTGGTAGCATTTATTTTATGGCTTTTATCCCTAAAAATTACACTAAGGTTAAGTCTAGAAATAGAAAAAAATTCTAATTTATACAACTTAGTTTATCCTGAAAAAACATATTGAGCTCTTATTATAAACAAACACTGCTAAGAGCCGTGGGGCCTACAAAAATGGAATGAATATTGCAATGTGAACTACCATTTTTGTTATTTTTTGGTGTGTTTTTTTTTTTTTTTTTGAGATGTAACCATCTGGCAGATAGCGCCTTAAACATTTTATCCTTTCAATAACTTAATATTGTATCATTATATTTCAAATGAGAAAACTAAAGCTCCAGCAATAAAATAATTTTTCAAGTTCACACAAAGCTACTCAGGAGTAGAAAAGGGATTTCTGTGCTAGAATGTGAGAACAGGTTTTTAATTTCTAGAAATTTCACAGCTAATGGGTAAACAGAACTATTATTAAAGTTTAAATGACACAAACTTACTGCTATATACAATTTAAAATATAAAAGTACTGAAAATTTATCATTTCTAATTCTTTGGTTACATTTTACTATCATCTTTGCTTTTGAAGTTATTTCTACTTTATCTGTATAATGAGAAGGCTGCATACTGGTGTGCTTTTGTTTATCTCTTTCCAACCCTGCATTCAGTGATACCACGTTGGCTGCTTGAAATTGGCCAGGATGGGAATATTTACACCACAGAAATTGGCATACACTACAAATGAGGGCTCTTCCTCCACCCCACCCCACACACACTCCCAAAAGGTTAGTTGTTAAACATTTCCCAGCATACCCCTGGATTTGCACATGGTCTGCTGAGTTTCAAGTCTATACCTGTCTAGTGAGGGGGAGTAAGAATACGCACAGGGATCACCACACTGCCCCGGCCTCGTGCACGAAGTGCTGTGAGTCCATATGCCTTTATGAAACTTCATAACAGACAGGGATCTAGGCACAAAGACAAGTTCAGAGAAAGGTTGATGAAGGAGTGAGCATTTGCTTAAGGCCCTCAAAGAGAAGTCCAATTCAGACATGTGAGGCTGTGTGGGAGGGAATAGCATAGCTGAAAGAGCATAAGCGACAGAAGACAGTGATACACTCACACAAGAGGGGTGCAAGGGAGATGGAACGTCTTTTGGTTTGAAGGAAGCATGAGGCATATGAGGCAAGAAGCTGGGGGGTCTGTATAGTGTAATGCCCGGTGATACGTTAAGGATGTTGAATTTTTCCATCAGGCATTTGAGGGGATCTGAACAGGGAATGACAAAATCAGAGCTTTGTGTGACAGTAGCACAGGGGAGACTGAAAGTAGGATTGACAATTAGGAGAGATGGTGTTTTAGAAGAAACTTAAAGAGGTTCCACAATCATTGATTACTGTAGAAATCAGGAGGCGATGGGAGACTCCCTTAATGGGTGACTGCTGAGATGTGAAGAATCAGGATGAAGTTGAAGATGATTCCAACACTAGAGTCTGGAAAACTTAAACCAGAACCTGCAAACCTTGTGAAGAAATATTTCCTCAAACAGCTCAACACCTGATTTTAGAAGTCAGGAGCTGTCCTATACACCCATCCCAGGAAATGTGGCCATCTTCGGTTACAGCTGCTCATTATTCCATTAAGAAAATGACAACTTATTAGGCACCCTCAGAATATTTGGCTTTGAATAGGATACTTTCAAACCAGGGTGACTAGTCAGAAATTGTGTTTGTTTGACTTAATTTGGTATATTTTTCTTTTGGGGAAAATGTAACTTCTTTTCATTCTAGAACCTAACATTCACCTTGTTTTATTTATATTGGTACATAATATACTAAAAATCATTCTGAGGAAATATTCACTCCAATATAGTGATGTAGTAGAAAAATATACTTGATTTTTATACACTGCACATAAGATCGCGTACCTTGAAGTATATGCAATACTTAATATAATTTGATTTTGTGATTTAATTTATTTTCTCTTCTTGAGTTTAAATTTGGAGTCATAGAATCTGATTTTGTCATAACTCTGCAACTTTCTTGGTTTGATATCTTGGACAAATAATAGTTTCAATTGTCTGAAACATAGTGTACTCATCTAAAAAATGAGAGTAGTCAAAATTCATACTTCCCAGTGATTTTAAAGTATCAAAAAGAATTTTATATGTAAAAAACTATTCTATATATTTTAATGTGCTATTTAAAAATATTCAATTTCTCAATTTCATCGCAAAAAGGAATATTATTGAAATGTGATTCTGAATTTTAGTAATAGGAAAAGAAAATGTGAGATCCATTGAGGTTGTTCTTGAACATACAAATTTATCAAACATTTTCAAACCTGCATTTTGGTTTAGGTTTCTCTGAGCTGGATGGCACTTGGTTTATCATGGGCCATAGCATATGCATCTTAATGTTTATATTTTCATTTAAAATCTCTATTAGGAAAGGTCATGCTGTCCCTTCACCCTTATCTTCTGGGGTTCTTTTGCATGTTATGTGGAAGAAGAATGCCATGGATGGCCATCGCTCTCACATTCAACCCTCTCTTCTCCTGGGCAAGTACACACAGCTGACCTTCACCTAGCCACACCCCTCCCTAGAAGCCTGGGGAGCACATGGCATTTTGACACAAGCTGGGATTAATTTAGGATCAAAGTTGTCCCTCCATCTGCTTCTTTCCAATGATTTGGTATGGTTTATAGTGCTGTGTTCGTTCATTGTTATAAGTTTGTTTTAAAATCTACCCCTTATTTGGAAGCATTTTGGTTTTAATGTGAGTGCCACTCCTAGGACACTGTAACTCTGTTACAGATCTGTTTGTACTCCTGCCTTGTAAAGTCAGAAGGGCATTTCCTTCTCTCTGTGCCCTTTACAACAAAGACACGTCTGGGCAGAGGCTACACTGCTTTGCTGGTCGCATCTGCTCTACAGACTTGAATTAACATCCCTCTTGTAATATATATTACCTTATTTATGTGGTTAAATTATTTTTCAAAATCAGGTGATTTGACTACTTTAAGATTTGAAATCCTTTTACATGATGGATTTTCCCTTTCCTTTCAGCAATAGGCTTTTTGAAATAAGTCTGACATCTTTGTTATTTTTCTTATTGTTAAGCTGCATTTTAACTGCTAATATATTTTCTTGAGACAAGTAATTGCCAAGCAACTGAAAGCATAAAGGGAAATTTGTACTATGCAAATGAGAGGCTTAATGCATTAATTAGATGGATTGGAACATTGTATTTCCATGTGTTTCATGCCTTAATTCTCAAACTGAGAGTTGGAACCACTGGGAGGGGAGGGCTCTGATGGAGTTCCAAGTGAATTTTGGAAACCCGAATGTCGGAGCCTTGAAAAGCTGTGTGGTCATGGTAGGAGCCAAATGAAGTAGGAAAGAGTGATGGATTCTCTTGAGACAGTGTTATGTTATAATGAGACAGGACCTCAGCATTCTAAGTGCTATTAGGTAGACATGGTCTCTAATAAATGAAAACTGTATTTATTTTTACTTTCCACAGTGATAGGATGAACCAGCAAACCCCTTTCCTATTTTATCAGAGGGAAGCCCAGAATCAAAAGAATTTAATCAGAGCTGGCATCCTGAGGCTGGCACTATTCCTTCTGGATGGCAAAGACACCAACCAGTGACAGCTCCCAAAGTGTCTCTTGTAACAGAGCCAAGCCTCCGTCAAGGCAAGAAGAAGCTAATGCTTCTTAGTCTAATAATGGTTGAGGGAAGTGGAGTGGGGGAGAGTGTTTTTCCGTGTTGTGAGGCTTAACTTAGGTTAATAGGAGATATCTTCCATTGTATTTTTTTTTTTTTCACTCATTCACTCTTTACTGAAAAGGCTTATCAAGTACGTACTACATATTGTGTGCTGGGGGATAAATTGGGCAGCTAAACAGACCCAGCCCCATTCTTGTGAGATTTAGTCGAATGCTAAGTAATACACTCATATCTGTGTTGAATGTGCAGTCACAAACTGCAAAAGGTGCTTCCAAGGAGAGGAGTGAAGGTCCACGAACATATGTTTCCAAAGAACTTGATGGGACGACCAGAAAGGATTATCCAAGATGTTGTCAGAACAGAAGATGAAGGGCAAGTTCATGTACATAGGTAACAAAGTTAAATGTTTGGGGTAGGTGGTGCTGGTGAGTTCGTGGCAGAAGAATCAGCAAAGAATTTTTGACGAATCTGGCAGATCAATGAGGCTGCAGATGAGTGCAAGGGACCAAGTGGTGAGGCTAGAGCGGTGTGAGGGTAAGACCTTCAGAAGCATCCAGACAGGAATGGAAGACACACATGTTCTGTGTATGTGAGGACACTGTAAGTTATGGGACCGAGTTCTTGTCTCTAGGGAAATGTAATATTTCTTCTGAAAGTGTGCTGATGTTCACAGACATGGCATCCCGGTATAGTCTGTTGGTTAAGCTTTGGAAGTGGGTTTCTGTTATGTGAACACCTGCGTACCTGGTCACCAGACTAGGAATCTCCGAGTCACCTTTTACTCCTCATTCTCCTCTCACATTTTCCATCAGTCACTGAGTTGAACACGACCATCTGCAAAATGTGTTACAAATTCTCCTCCCCTCCTTACAACACTTCCTGTTTGGTTTCATCACCTTTGATGAACACTCATTTCAATTTATTTTCTTCTTTTGGGCAAGGCTTGCTTACTTTAAATCTATACAAATTAATTTAACGTAGTCATTGTACCACTGATAATAGGAAAAGGCCCATTTGATGCAATTATTTTGGCATGGGGACAGAGTGAATACCAAAACATCAACATAACTAACTACCTTCCTTCCTTCCTTCCTTCCTCCTTTTCTTCTTTCCTTCCTTCCTTCCTTCCTTCCTCCCTTCTTTCCTTCCTTCCTTCCTTTCTCCCTTTTATTATCGAAGATAGCTTTCAACAAACACACTGATGTCACCCTGAGCATTACTTGTCCTTAATTCTTATGACATCCTTGACCATTTCATACCATCCCCTCTCACCCTGCACTTCATCCTAACTCTTGGCTTGACTCTTGCTTCATCCCAGAAAATAGATCTTCGCTCCATCTACATAATGCTCATCGTTGTCTCATAGACAGTCATACCTAAAGAATAAATTTCAAACCTCTAAATGCAGCTTTAAACATTTCTGTCACCTGTTGCCATCGCTGATTCTCAGATCCCTCTTCTCATCATTTATACTCTTACATCCTAATTTATCCAAATCAGCCTATCTTGCTGGACCTGCATGCCTTTTTTTTCATCGTTTCCTTTGATTACAGATGCCAGAAGCAGAATTATTTCCAGAAACACTGTCTCTGTTTCTACTGAAGCCTCATTCCGTTGTCTGCCCGTATCACTGCTAGAAGTGTGTGCATTTCTCACTCCTGCATTCAGCGTTAGGCACATGGGGCAGCTGGGACAATGGTCCTCCACCTTTGGATATCCTCATGCATTATAATTGTACAATTTTGTTTTGAAAGTGTAATATTTTTTCTTAATATAAAAGATCACCACCTATGAGGATTTTAGCAAAATAATAAATTGGCATGTAGAGAAAAAAAATCTCCTATATTATAGTCAGGTTAATTTTGTGCAAACTGTTATGATAATATGTCTCTGAGAAAATGCTATTACTCCCCACCCTTGCCCTGAATAAAGAAAATACCACATGGGTCTACTATACTGTACTGGAAAATTATTTTATTGTTGTTGTTAATTTGAAGCCTGGCAGGATATCTCCCTCTTAATTTGTCATTTATTTTTATTTTATTTTATTTATTTATTTTTGCTATTCTACTGTTTGTACAATTTTCCTCAGGCTATGGAATATTGCAGAAAGGGAAAATAATGTCTGAAAATATCAAATCTTTTAATGATGTACTACTTATACTTATAAGGGGTTTAAAAAATCTGTAAGATTGGCATGTAATTTATATTTGTATGCATCATCCTTTGAAAAACACCTGAATTAAAGGTGTTGGGGAGTGCTTAATTCCTCATTATTTTTTGGTTTAAAAAGAAAAAATATTTAGTTTTAAGATGAATAAATCTATTTAAAGGATTTATAATACTAGTTAAGAAACTAGTCAATAAAAATCATAAAAATGGAGAGATTGACCCTTTTGGTTAATTACAACTACTTTCAGTATAAGCATTCAAATGTTAGGCATCTCTTCTATAGTCTTAATATTTTTAGGTATTCACAAAGTATGATTCTAGTGGAACACTAAAATGAAATTTTGGCACTACGATATAAGGCAGTATGATATAAATATTGAAATTATAGCCATAAATGACATAAAATGTCACTTAAATCTATACTCTTGGTAATCATCTTGGTGGCCTAATAACATACCAGAATTTCAGTTGGGGCAAGTCAACTCGCCCGCTTTGAAGTCACTCTAGAATGTATCACACACTATTCTTTTCATTTAATTGATCAAGGACATTTATACACTTAAATAAATGAAAATTTCACCTGCCTAAAACAAAGTAAAAAAAAACAATCCAATCTCCCACTCTTCTTAGAAACAATTAGATTTGAAGAATTAAAAAGAAGAAGAATTGAGAAAGAATCAGGATCTCAGAAATCTGATACTGGGGATCTTTGCTATATTTATTATTTTTATTTATTATTTTTTATTTTTTATTTTTTTTTAGTACAAGACCAATAAACTTACATAACATTGGTGTATTTTGTTCTATATTGTAATTTCAAGAGTGAGCACAATGCTTTGTTACTATAAACTGGCCGTTATTGTTTCAAAACAATGTTAGAAATGATCTATTCAGTGAGTAAATGAATGAAGGACTAGATATGACTAGATAAATAAACAATTGTTCAGTTCTAGGTTAAAACATTTTTTGACATTTTCATTGAATTATGTTGCTGTCATGTTCACAGAATTTGAAGGTCAGGTTTGTGGGTTTTTGGTGCAGTGAATTTCCGGAATGAAGAGTAAGAAAGCATGTTTACATCACCTTTGTCATATTTTATTCTACTTGAATTAATATATGCTCTTCAAAACAGTGAAGAATTTAGCTCATTATATTGCTTATTAGATATAATGGATCTATTGGTTTACTGATTATAGATGAAAATAATTTGTAACATTTTGTTGCTTGAATGTAGGATGGTATTCCTTCTATGGTGTGATATTTGCCTGCAAAATTTTAAACCCTTAACATTTGATTTAATAAGACTAAAAGATTGTTCTTCAGGCAGATTCTTTAGACCTACTTGAGAAAAGTAATTAAGGATCACAATTAAAGACAACGCACTTACTTCTACTCAGTCAATAACTAAACTGATCAAACAATCTGGCTGCAGATGTATTCACATGTTTGGAGAAGTTCTAGAAACATCGCAAATGGATTGCTCTGAAACTGTGCTTAATAAATGGTAGAAGAATGATTTGGGTGAGGGTTTCATACCTATGCCTTAACCAATCATCATTCACTAATGTGATCTAATTTTGAACTGTCTCTATTAAAGACTGACTCAAACTTAACATTTATTGTTCCATAACTAACATTTTGCATTTTTTTTCACTTTGTCTTTTTTTGACATTACTGATTATTTTTTGTTTACCCCTGAACAGTCCAGCATGTACCCCCATGGGTACACATACCACCACTTGGGAACCGATGGCACAAAGATCCTCACTTTGTGTCATCACTCCTTCTAGGCAAAGTGAGCAATGAAGATGTTCTGTTCAATGTCTTTCTGCTGCAAAAAAATTATTGTTTCATGATGCTCCCAAGACATCCCTTTGTGGGGCAGGCATAGCCTGAAGATCAACACATAAACGAGGCCAGAACTTCTCCTTTTCACTCAAGCAGACATAGTGAACTTACTTTGATAGTTAGGGTTCTCTAAAGAGACTAAAGGATGAAGGGCTACTAGGAATGCCTTTCTACTATATGGTTCAGATGATGTTCTATTTGCCATGGGAAACTTGAGTATCCTGACCAAATGGGATCCCATCTATTTCTATCAGGACCAATTTTTTTTTCCTCAAAAAGGTAATGGTTATGCCTAAAAGAATAAAGATGTCCTAAGAATTGAATATGTATTTCTTATAGTCACTCTGATTAAATTCAAAACATTCCTAATACTTTAAATCACTTGTTCCACATACAAAACATCCCATATGAAAAGATCTAATGGTCAAATTGAAGCCAGAGGCCCGTGCCCTAGATTTTTTAAAAGTGGAAGAAAAATATTTGGCTTTCTTGACTCCCAGTGTATGAAGAATAAATTACCAAATATAAATTCAATTTCAATGCTGAAAAATAAAGAAGAGTAGTAAATACCCTGTAGAGAGGAATAGCTTTCAAACGTGTTTGAGATACATTTCAGGCTACCATATTATAAAATAATTTTAAATTGGTTGATCATACATACCATTTAAAATGGGACAGTATTTTTTTTTCATATTTCTCAACCTTCCCATCATTTTAATATAAATGTCAATTTTGTCCCATTTTAATTTTTTTGTAACAAACTGAACATAGGTTGATTATTCATCATAAGCCTCTATGCTAATCAATGGGTGCAATAAAACTACTAGTGTGATGAAAGAGGAAGTTCCACTTACTTTATCCAGTCAGGTCATGCTCCTTGAGCTAGTGACAATTAGATGCTGCCCCCTGGCTTGTCTGCAGTGGCAGGAAATTCAAGAGGTGGGCCCTAAATCCCATTCAGCTTGTGGCAGCCAGGAGGGTCTCTATGCACACAAATTACCGAACAGGCTCACCTGGCTGTTTGCTTCCATTAGGTTAGGAGTGTGGGAGGCAGTGACTGTCTTACTGCCATCCCTACCATCATTTCACTCCTAGATATCCTTTCTGCCCTACCTTCACTTTGATTCAGACTTTTCAGACTCATATTTTAGCTCAATAGGCTTTAGCAATTTTTTTTTTTATTATTACTGCAGAACTCTCCAGTGGGACATTAGCATATACCAGCTTGTAATAGCAACTTTTTATTCTTTTAGGTGTATGTTTATGATCTTTTGCAGTCTGGTCACTGCAGTCCTGTATTAGAGTGTTCAATATGGTATGTCGTACAGATTTTTTACTGCTTATGTGGTATTATACAAGTATTTTATTGATACATGTATCATATGAGTGTTTTTTATATTCAATAGTTTTATTCATTTTCCATGTTGTTTGGCAGTGAGTTTAAGTGGTTTTTCAGGTCTCTTATAGTCTAAAAATCTAGACTTAAGTGTTGAGACAAGGAGGGATATGTTAGTTGTAAAACAAAATTTTGTCATGAGTGTGAGAAGTTTTATGATAAGGTGTTGAAAGACCAAATTTTGCTGTGTAAGTTTTCTTCATCAGAGAAATATTCACAGTAAGATCATGATGAAATACAGTCCCCCTCTACATCTAAATTTTTATATGAGTTCTGTCACTGAAAAATAATTGTTAGCTCAATATGTTCATGTAATAAAACTTCTGTTACCATCTTACTTTTCATGAATATGGAATATTACATAACCCCATCCCATTTTTGTCATCCCAGTACCCTGTTTTTGTCTCAAGGAAATATGATCAGGATAGGAAGAACCAAGTACTTTAATAAAATCCATCCCCCTCCCACAGAGTAGGGGAAGGGAGAAGGGTCCAGGAAAAACAGTCCAGTCTCTGAAGTTTCACCCAGGTGGGGACCAAGTGGTGGCTCTACAACAAGGGCAGCCTCTCTTGTCCTTCAGGGGTGTTCAGGCCATCATCCACACCCACCAGGGATTTTGGGTAGAATTCTTGTGAAGGCCATGGTGAGGCCAGGTACACTCCTAATGTGAATCCTTGCAGAGAATGTCAGGGCAGTTGGCATAGCTCCATTGTTCTACAAACGAAGTCTTCTTGCCCAGGGCTCCTTGCATACACAGTGTGTCCTTCTTGCATTACTGCCACCTGAAGTATGTGTTCTGCCTCTAGCCAATCTCCTCCACCATGTATCCAGGCTCCCTGAACCTCAGCATCTCCTAGTTCAGCATTTAAAATACAGGGGCCCAGCTTGACCTCCCCAGAATCTGGTTACAGCCCTGCCTTGGCCAGTCACAATGTAAAAAGGCATGACCCTATTGCATTTGTTATACCCCTTCTTGCATGACTTAAGGCAGAGCTTTTTTAAATAAAGTCTGAGCAACCCCTAGCCACCCCACATCAGCCCTGGCTGGTTCTCTATGATGTTCCGTGGTTGTTGCAGGTGGTGCAGGTGCTGCAGGTTCTGCAGGTGCTGCTGCTGCTGTGGCTGGAGGGGATTCCCCAGGGCCACACTGGGGGAGTTGGACTAGAGGTAATGGTCTTTGACTCTGGGCTGGGTGTGGGAGTTGCTGTCCTTGACTCAAACTCTAGGTGGGGTCGGGGAATGGTGGTCCTCGACTCCAACTTTGGGATGGGTCTGGGAAGTAGAGGTCCTCAACTTCCAGCTGGGTCCGGGAGTAGCAGTCCTGGACTTCAGCTTGGGTCTGGGACAAGTGTTCCTTGAATGTGGGCTGGGTGCAGGCTAGGCAGTCCTGGACTTTGAGCTGCATCCGGAGGAGGTGTGCCTGGACATAGGTCTGGCTGCAGGACCTGCAGATTCTTTGACTTTATATCCTGTTCCTTGGGCCTCATGCTGCTGCCTGGAGCACTCTGGATGAACATCCCAAGATGGGAATGAACTGTGGCTGTTGAGGTCAGGGGAATAGAAGGGCCTTACCTGGATGGTGTGAACCTGAACTTTGGGCTTCTTTCTCTTTAACATGAGGTATGTGGCCATGACATAGTCATATGTCTTGCTGTTCAATGCATGCTGGATCCAGTTCAATTGCAACCCCATGGACATCATCTTCTGGGTCTGCATTTGGTGGCTCAGTGTTAGGCTGGAGATTCTCCTCCTCATCCATGTTTATCTATGCATCTGGCATAACATCTTCTAAATTGCTCCTTTCCTTGGGGTTGAGGGTTATTAATTTAGTTAGTAAGTGTTGTAGTTAGGAGCTTCAATAAGAGGGCAAAGTGTACTTCCCCCTCTGTATCAGCTCCTTCAGCTGCATCCAGTCCTTGTCCTTGAAAGGGAGAATCCCAGTGACCATCTTGTAAGTCAGCCCTCCAAACTCGGGATGTCCACTGAAGGACCCTCATATTTTTGGGCCGAGAACATTTCTGGGGCCACATCAAACTGGCTACCACAGAATGCACTTAATTTCCTTTTGTTGAAAGCTACGCTCAGGCCAAAGTCCATGAGTTTCACTGTCATGTAACATTCTCTTGGGTCCACACATGACAGTTACACAAGTACGGAATACAAGTCAAGATTATACTGAAGAAAGATCAGAGGATGAAGACGTCTTGTCAAAAAGAAAATGCCCTCTGTTAGTGGTGCTTAGCAGTGATGACAAAGAAAACATTTAATACATATTAATATGTTATACTTTTGGTGAAAGTTGCTTTAATAAAGATATTTCTCTTAATTATAAAATATAATGCTTTTTAAAAAATTTTTGGAACCCAACTCCTTTTTTGTACTAGGTCTTGGTTTTATATAACACAGATTCACCTAACATGGCATTTTTAAGGAACCTACCAACCATGTTATATGGAGGTTACCTGTACAAACACAATTAGATCATGTGAAGGTGAATTTCTTCAGCAATACAAAGAACTTTTCTTTTTCTCAGAAATAAAAGTTAAGGCTTACCCAGTATGTTTGAAAGTATTGACATTAGAGGGGAGTTTGTTAAAAATGCAGCTTGTAGACCCACCCAGCCCTAAGCATGATAATCTTGAGGTTAGGTCTTGGAAATCTCCATTTTAATTAAGTATCCCAAGAGACAATTACATACATTAAAGTTGGAGAAACTCTAGTTTAATAGTAACTTACAAAGTTTGAGTTAGATATCAAAATAGTCCCAGTAATGGGTGTTCTAAGTTGAAGGGGAACCCAAATGTTCGCTGAATTAATAATGTTCACTTAGGTTTTTGTTTGTTTGTTTCTTTGCTTCATTTTGTTTTGTTTTTAGGTTATTTCTGGAAGCCTCCCAAAATATTTTCAAGGAGATGCCCACAGACAGTCTGGCAGATGTTGTCCCCATCTGGTAGCCAACCTACCTCCTCCTCCCACTTCCTCTCTCACTTGACTGTTTTACTGCCTACCCCACCCCTGGGAGGGGCCTCACCACCACTCCTAATCATGGTAATTTCAATGTTCAAGGAAAGGGGCAAGTGTGTCCCAGGTCCCCTTCTCAGGGTGTTGATTTCTGGGCAAAGGCTCAAGTAGAGTTTCCTCAATGTCTCTGAGCCAAATTTACAGCCTTGGCCATACTAGTAGCTCTGTGGGTTCAAAGTCTGATTGTTGCCCTGAGCAGCCACATCAGTATGTGACCTCACCCAGACAACCACTTGGGGCTTGAAACCAAGCTGCAGGGCTGAGCATGGAGGAAAAATGATCCCAGATTTACATTTTTTTACCTCCCCATCTTGTTCTTTAAAGTTCTACCTTTGCCAAAATTCTTCCTCACCACCACTTAGTTTTTTTTAAAGGCTCTTTTTACATACGACTGAAGATGGATGTGTGTGTGTGTGTGTGTGTGTGTGTGTGTGTGTGTTATTACAGGTAGATGTTAATCAGTGTGTTAAAAAGAAATTTTTTGGTACTTTGAAATTAAGTATAAGTTTTTCAATCATGAAGGTCAAATATGTACCTGATGCCTTCTGACATAATGTATTAAAAAAATAGCATGGATTGTTCTGGAGTAATATCACTCCACACGTGCTGCAATGAAGGAAACTTGAATATGCAAAATTAAGCAGGAGAGAAAGTTGCCAAGTGTTCTTTGTCTAAAATGAGGGACGTGCTGTTAAAGGTATACCAACTGGCCCCCCTCCTGCAAACTAAGCCCTGAGTGGTAGCGTTAGCCAATTTCTGTTGTATAAATATTCCTGCCATGGTTGATTTACACCATCAATGTGGCTTCAGTTGACTCTCAAGATAGGGGCACATCAGCCTATTTGTGGAAAGAAAATAAAGAAGAGATGGAGGTAAATGTCTACTTAAAATATTCCACTCACAGGGACAATTGGCTTCTTTCCAAAGGTAGTATGGGGTCAAAGTTAGGACTTCCCCGGGAACCTGGTTAGGAGCTGCAGTCTCAGTGGGGCAGGACTGCCTCCTGGAGGATTTCTCTTCTAGGGACATTTGTGGGGGCACTTCTTTTGTCATCACAATAAATTGGAGGTCAAGATGATTATTGGCTAGTGGCCAAAAATAGACATTTTGCAGAGGTCAGGTCACTATTGTATAACAAAAAAATACCCTTAGCTTTGCACAAATGTCTAATGTCTTACCAACTAATCTTTCAAGTTAAAAAAAAAAAAGCTTAAAATTATCTAGGCCTAGAATTTAACTCATTTTATTGTCTTATAGTTTTGATGGGGGCAAAATATAAATAGTGGATTTTCTAAGAGTAAAACTCTTGTGTAAATTGAGATATATTTGCATTTTGGGGGCAAAACCTTATGAAGAGCCATCTAAGTTAGGGTTAACAACAGCACTCATGGGACCTGAGTTTAAGGTAACACACCTATATCTCTTGGGATCTGTGACTGTTGTAGCCACCATGTTTCTATGTGGAATGTAAACATTATACACATTTTTAAGAGTAGTGTATATGCAAATATATGTATTATGGATTTTATCCCAGGATTGGAAAAGAGGCATTATATAGCCATAGTAAAATTTACATTAGAAATATTTCTGGCCCCTTACAAAATTGGCCTGAATTTGTGCCTGAGCTAGTCATCCTGAAATCAACTCCAAGATAAAAACATCAGCGTAGCCCAATGGATATAGTAGAAAACTATGCTCTCTGTTCCAAGATAAAGTGCAAAAGAAAACCAGAGTTTAGGTTATTGCCTAAGCTCTTGAATTTCTTTAATGTGATTATGACACAGAAACTTAGTAAAAGCATATATTTTGTGTCAGTAGAAGGAGACATAATCACTACCCATTATAAAAATACATTAAGATAGAAGATGAGAATAAAATAGATATCTATACATAATTATATGAACATTATGTAATATTACCATGACATTAGGAAAAGTATCAAACTCAATTTGGTCATAGAGGGTTATAAAACTTGTGCTAGCATATGTGTATGTATAAATAAGTAAAGAAAGTTATTTATATACATACACATATATACACACATATATATACACACAGAGGGTGCCAAAAATGTATACACATTTGAAGAAAGAAAAAGTCTGTATTAAAATTGTAATACTCAATATATACCAATAACAAAAGATGGATACGAGTCACATTTGACCTCTGCAATTACAAGAGGTGCTCAAAGTGGTTACCATCAGCGTCTAGACACTAATGATTATGGTAAACTATTGATTGAGTAAAGTGTGCCCTTGTATCACTGAGCATGCTGTTTTAATTTCTTTCCAAAGTACCTCCAGTGTAGCTGGTGTTCCATAGTACACCACGCCCTTTAAGGTCCCCCATAGGTAGAAGTCAAGTGTTGTTAATTCAGGAGAACATGGGGGAAAATGAAACAACATTCGCAAATTTTAAATACCACTTCAAAATGCTCTGGTGCTCCTCAAATGACAACTGTGCTTCCGCCATCTACTCTGACTGTCCTGCCTATTGTATGGTGATGCTAGCATTCATATGATTAACATTATCATTTGAGTAAATGTCATACTACACATTGCTATTGTAATTCAATTCAACTTCAAAAAGTAATACATAGGAAATATACAAGCTGTCTGGAAAAACTCCAGCCATGAATGTCTCTATTATTCATATTGCATGGTTAGATACTTTCTGGACACCATACACACACACACACACACACACACACGCACACGCGCGCACACACACACACACACACACACACACACACACACGTATACAGTAGAGTCTCAGTTAACCAGCACCGATGGGAATTGATAGATGCCAGACAAACCTAAGTAGACTGACTCTTCATTAACTGGAACTCAAGCAACTGACAAAAAATATTTTGCCAGTTGCTTGAGAGTGCTGGTTGCTTACGTTCTGGTTAACAGAAAGTCTACTATATAACTATCTATCTGTGAACTCTTGGAGACTAAGAGCCAAGAGTAGCAACTCAAGAAATGTTTTACACATTCAATCATGTTTGAATAAATACTGCTGGTGTGGGGACTATAAATGTTAAATACTTTTTCTACCTTCTAAGTTCTTCTAGCTGGGCTAATTAACAAATTAACAGAAACAAGAGTAACAAGAGAAAATTTAAATCCATATACATGCACATGGGGAATTCATATAGGCATGAAAATTCCAAAGACGGTGAGGAAACAATGGATACATAGGACCATTTGGACAACAGGGTAGGGTGGGTATTAAATTTCAGAAGTGAGAATGGGCAATTTACAGGTAGTTGAAAAGAGTAGAACATGTATGACAGGCAAATTCTTGTTAGGCAACTTGGAAACAATGGGACACAGAGGGGATGTAGCTAATAGGCCCCTGTTAGGAAATCCTAAGGTTTCCTTCCCCAAGCAGGTTTTTCTATATGAATCTCTTGGGCAGGACAGGGTTGGTGGGGCAGGGGTTGAAGGTTTTTTCCAACTTTTATTTCTTGATAAACAGCTTAAAATCAATATCCCAAAAGGCAGCTTCAGAGTGGCAAAATTTTGATACCCTTTACTGGAATTGCTAAATATAATACTTGGATGCAATAGGGGGTCTAACTGATGTTGTCCAGAATAATGAAGACAGCTACTGTAAGAAAGTGCTTCTCAATTTTAGGGTGCATATAAAGCTTGTTAAAATATAGCACGTGAACAAATAGGTCTGAGATGAGGCCAGAAGATTCGCAGTTTTTGGTTCCTAGTGATCCATGTCGGTCTCAGGCACATGCTTTGATGTGTGAGGCTCAGGCTTTCCTAGAGCGAGTCAGCGCCAGTGCTCCTAGGAGAGAAATTACGGCAAATGAAGAATCTCTATTTTTACTTTTTGTTATGTAACATTTCATGTTATGTGACTACGCTTCAGTGTATGCACTGTGTTATTGATAAACATGTGAGTGGTTTCCACTTTTTTGTTGTTGTTGTTGTCATTAACAACTACGGATGAAGACTTGTGTACCTGTCTCCTCATATACACTTACAAGGCTTCCCCTGCCTTCTGCCTTCCCTGTCCTCACTCCTCTCTGAAACATTGTAGGGTTGTAGGATGAAGGTGTTAAAAGTTCAAATCAAATGGTATTCCAAAGTGGTTGTACTGGAAACAGCATGATGTGATGTTTGAAAACTTGTACTTGAAACCGCTCTAAGTGGTTGTATTAAATTTTTCTTTCACCAGCACTGCCCTAGTGTTCCCATTGGTCCACACACTTCAAAATGTAATATTGTTAAACTTTATCATTTTTACAGTCTAAGGGGTATAAAAGAGTATCAAGACTAAATTTACACTTGCATGATTACTAATGAGGTGGAAAATATTATCATATGTTTTTGAGCTATTTGCAAGGGTGTTTCCATCTATTGCTGTAGGATTTCTGTAGAATCATCTTTTCCTTAGTGATATCTTGGATTCTCCTACACATTACAGAAACTACTATTTTTTGGTTACATATGTTTTAAGTCATCTTTTAGTTTATTTTATGTCTTCCATATTTTTTTTCTGCTAACTTCAATTGTACAGAGAAGTCTTAATTTTATTAGAGGCCAATTTTAAAGGGAATGCTTCAAAGTGTTTGTTATTAGGAACTACATTTGCTCTACGTTTTGCATAAATGCCTTTAACTTGTTAAGGAATCCTTATTACTTGCAAGATTTTTATATAAAAAACAATGTTATTTCATAAAATACATTTTCTGCATTCTTCTGATATGCTTCTGTGGTTTTTCACTTTGATCTTTTAATGTGGTGAATTGTATTTATAATTTTTCATTATTTAAAATCCCTCTTTTGCTTTCCCAGTATAAAACCAACTTGGTCATTATTATTATTTGTTTTAATTTCATGGCTCAATTTGGTTTGCTAATGCATTATTTAAGAATTTTGCTTCTAAACTCCTCTTGCCATGCTCTGTGTTGTCTGCATTGGGGTCACAATTTTACAAGCCTCAGGGCAGGAGCTGCAGGGTGATTGCTAGCTCTCTGTTTTCTGGAAGAGTTTATATTAAAGTGGATTAATATGGAAAAGACCTAAAAAATCACTTGGGCCAAATGTTTTTCTTGTGGAAAAATTTTAAACTATTTATGCAAGTTTTTAAAATAAGTTAGAACTGTGGAAAAATTTTAAACTATTTATGCAAGTTTTTAAAATAAGTTAGAACTGTTTAGGCTATTTTTCTTGACTTTGATTTTAAAATATTATATTTTTCTAATAACTTGCCCATTTAATCTACTTTCCAATGTACTGATACAGATTTATTCATAATGTTCTCTTATACATTTAGTCTCTTTATCTGTGAGTGTATCTCCTTTTTAATTTTCTGCTTTGTTTGTATTTACCATTCTCACAAGAAGATTGTTTTATTAGTTTTCTTGAAGAGCTAATTTTCCATTTTGTTAGTTCTTTGCATTGCACATTTGTTTCTGTTTTATTAATTTCTGAATTAATTTCTTTAAAAAAATTCTTTGGACTGATTCTGTTATGCTGTTGCTAACTTAAGATATAGATCCCTTCATTTCTTTTCTGTTGTGAAAGTTTAAGGATCTAATATGCTTTGAAATCCTATTTTACTAAACCCCACAAGTGTTAAAATACATTTCCATGATTGGTTTTAAGTATTTTTTTAATTTTCATTGTGTTTTATCAATTATTTAGAAGTATCTTAGATTTTCCAAATATATAGGGATTTTTAACTTACCTTTTGCTGGCTTTCATTTATTATCTTCTTTTACTTTGTGATTAAATGCTTTGAAATTGAGGGTTTCTTAATAACTAATATGTGGCAATTAAAAAAATTTTACGTGTACTTGAATGAAATGCATATTTTATCTGTGCCAGGTTCTAGGTCAGATCATTTCATCAACATTTTTATTCTTTACAAGTTTTTGTGTCATCACATTTTTACCCTCTTGACTGATCCTTAATTGAGATTTCCCACTATTGTGAACTGGCCCATCTGTCCCCATAGTTGTATCAGTTTTTCCCCTGTATATTTTATACACTTGGATATAGACATGATGTCTTCACTGGACTTTGAAGGCATGGGAAATAACTTGTCACCTCTTTATTCCCCAGGGTGGCTCCTGCTGAATGCACAGATGAATGAATGAATGTCCTGGGATGGTTGAATGGATTTATTAATCTGACTTTTTGTACCAAATGGAATACCACGGTAACAAGAGGTAATCTGAGAGACTGTACAGAAATGGATTATGCCTGACAGAGTTTTCCATTAACTGTTGCTTCAGAATAGGCCAAAGATCTTCGAACATTAGTGAAGGACCTTCCATCAAATCATGTTTACTATCATCATGGGTTTGGGTTTCAGATGAAAGCAGTGGGAGTTCTAGAATTCGGAGTCATGCCTGTTAGTTAAGTGAAAGGCATTTCACACATTTGCTTTTATCAGTTTATTCATGCTGATAGGTGCTTTTAGAGGGAATTCACAGCTCATGAAAGGCTCTGAATGAAAAGATCCAGTGAACAAAGTCTTCTGTTTATCTATAGAATGTGGTTTAGGATGGGTATCAGCAGCCCCACAAATTTCCCCTCTTTGTTTAAATACATAAAGAGAGAAAGGGTAACCAAGATATGTGTGTGTGTGTGTGTGTGTGTGTGTGTGTGTGTGTGTAACTTGAGTTCATTAGATTAAATCAGAATTTGGGTCCATACATAGCTTTAAGGCACATATTTAAAACTTGGGCTGATTTTATAGGGGAAGCTAATTATTCTTTAAAGTATTTGCTATATAAATGTGTGTAAAATTTTCAGAGACACTTAACAATTTTAATTCCGGTCCAGTTGGAAATCATAATTCTAAACATGGTTCTGTTTCAAAGTGTCAAACCAGTAACATAACTGTTTAAGAACTGAAAATGTGACCCTACATTTTTCACCCCCCTTTTAGCATGTGTTTGAATAATCTTACAAAATTTTCAACATTTAATGATTCTGTTTCCGAATTCCTCTCATTTCATATTCTCACTGTTCAGCAGTCACTGCCTATTAATTTGTCATTAGATGCCTTCTTTCAACACCTATGAATCTCCCCAAAGCTCTTCTTAATTCTTGCCTGCAAGGAAGTTATTTTAAATAGTAACATAAAAATTATTCAAAATAGGTATTAGATTTATGCGAAAAATTTTTGAATGAAAAGCAAGAAGTCATAAAATGAAGCTGAGAACTATTTCTCTATTCGTTGTCCTCTCTCATGCTGGGAAAAATACCCAACAGAGTCCATAGACTGTTTTTATTTTATTTTTCTGCTGAATTTTTGTAGTGCTCTAAAAAGAATGAAGGGATTGCTCTTATTGTGTTTGTGAAAAATGGCTTATTGTCTGTTCTAATCCTATTCCTTCAAGAAGACTCGATACTTCTATAGAGTGTGAGCATCTTTTGATGGCACACATACCAGTTTGGTCACTAAATTGAGTTGTAAGAGTTTATTGATAATAAGTAATCATAATAAATGACAGTTTTCTGACTTTAACATCTTTTAAATCTCTTAAATTATTGTCAAAAAAGCAGAATAGAGTTAGAAAAGCTACCACATTACAGAGAAATAGAAACAATGTATGTTTCAGTGATTTGGCTTTATTCTTGGATAGGATATGCTTAAATAAAATATTTTAAAATAATTCAAATATTTAAAAGCCATAATATTATGTATAAATAGTTACTTTAAAATATATTATTTTAAAATAAAGTAGAATGATAAGAAACATCATTTGCTGAAAGAGTTTAGGTTAATTTGAAATTAATTTAACAATAAATTTATGTAAGAATACCATCCTAATTATTTATATCCTCTTTTTGTGGTAATGTCCAGTGGTTTTGTATGTGTAATCCTTTCCAAACAAGATTTTTAGAAGATTTTGGAGGTAGTTTACATAAAAATATGTAATTTATACAAAAATATACAGGATACACATTGTTTTACTTATTTTAATCTCTTTAAAGATTATACTTTTCGTTAATGACAAGGACATATAGAAACTTGCAGTCTATACAAAACTAAATATATTTGAAGTAATAAAGAATTTATTTTATCAAGTTTTAATTTATGAGCTTCTTTTTTTCTTAGGTTCTAATTTTTCTTCCACTTCCCATCTGTAAGAATGGTCATCTTTTTAATTCCAGCCCTCCACTAACTTGAATTAAAATTATTGCTGTTTCTTTGGTCCTATCTTATTTCTGATGTTTGCTATTGCAGCTGGGCCATGGAACATGAACTCCCAGGGCAGTAATTGTCTGACTTTTAATCTTTCTATTCCTTCCTACCCCATGTTGACATCTCACCCTCTTGCCATATGTGAGACCACCTTTGCATTCATACCATCATCACACTTTTTCCTTCAATCTTTGATCTCCCAATTTCCTCTCTTAATTGCTTTCAGAAGTCTCATACCACTAACCATTTTTGATTAAGTGTTCTTGAACCTCTTCCCACACCCTGTATTTAGAATCTGTCCTGTATTTTACTTCTTAGAAGATTATGAGCAGATTTTTTAAGTTGCGAGAATGTCAACTTCATGCATTTTTGGCATAAACATCAAGCTTCATGTTATTATCAACTTTCAACTTAATTTTTCTTTTATTTTTTATTGAGATATAATTGGCATATAACACTATATTAGTTTCATATGTACAACATAATGATTTGATATTTGTTTATATTGCAAAATGATCATGACAATAAATCTAGTTAACATCCATCACCATATGTAGTTACAAATATTTTTTCTTGTGATGAAAACCACTTTAATATTTCCTAATATATATATTTATTTTTGGTTGAGCTGTTTTAACAATTTATTCTACTTTTTAATGCATATTGTCTTTAATATGTAAGTAGTCTTCCATTTACAGAGTGCCACAATTTCATACAACTTTAACCATATTTTCATACACTTAAAACCTGCCTTCGCATTATTTCTCATTTTTGTTGTTAATATTGAAATATTATATAATCTTTCTACAGGCAAGTTCTTAGTGATAACCCCTAAGTATTCTTCCTTGCTTCTTTATGGCTGTGTTGGAGGTGGATTGAGATGGGCCACATTGAGAACTGTAAATGCCCTTAGGGCAGGGATTGTGGCTGTCCTGATGAGGAAATGCACATGGATAGCTTAGTGTCTGTTTTGTAGTCAGTATTCAATAGTTGAATTAACAATCAGAACAATGACAGCAATATAAAGACAGAAGTCCTTCCTCACCTCTACCTACAATACTTGACCTCTCACTTGACACTGTAAAAATAGTAGGTTTGAGTAATAAGTCAGAGTAAATAAAACTGACAAACAAAAACAATTATATTCATAAGAGGAGCAGGAATTTTGATTCCCACTCATTGCAAACAAGAATGAAAAATTCGGTTAGATCGGTGCTTTATTCACCATCACATAATCAGGGACAGAGCAAGATCTAATGTGGGTGGAATTTACTAGTAAATTAATCTATCTGTCTTTCCTATAATTTTCTCACTGTGGCACATCCCCATAAGCCCTCTCCTTACCCCTTCTCCGAGCCCATAGATACCTAAGCCCTCTTTGAGAACTCAGGTTTTGTTCTTGCATCGGATTTTTATAGACTCCAAAGCCAACACTGCTAAAACACGACAACTCTTTTTATGTTTTGTAACAGCTTAAATTTATTAAAGTGAAGATGTTAGGGATTAATGCTTCTGATGACCAAGAGGGGAGAGGTTCCCCCTCATGCTAGAGAGAAATAAAAAGTGGGGGTCTCTTAAGTGTGGAGATGGCAGTGCTCCCACATGAGTAAGGAATTCATGCAGCTGACAGGCTAGCCTCTGGACAGCCTCCCGGGCTAGCCAAGACTTTCAGTGCCTCAGCCATGGTTTGGAGGTACAGAGCTGCAAGATCTAAAGGGCCAGGCAGAAGGAGACACTGAGTGACTCACTGATAAGAACAGTAGATAAATAACTCCAGATCTTTGGTCTTAGAACGCAGATCTAAGCAAATCACCAGGAGAGGGATCCCAGCAATAAGGAGGATTAAGTTTCCTGCCAGTGAGTTCAGATAAAAGATTAAAGTCAGGTGTAAGTTTATTGAAGAAAAAAGTATGGGATTTTTCTTAAAGAGGGATGATTTATTGAGAAAATAATTTGTACATGTTTTTCTCTGTGGCACACCTTCTGCCTAAGAACTCGTGTCTTCTTTATTAAGAGCTACACTTCCTGATTCTACAAAGATTCTTGAGAATCAGACAAAAAAGTTGGGATCTAATGGCATGTTTACAAAAATACTCAGGCGTAAGATATCCCCTCCTCATGATATTTTTAGTCTGTGGCAATGCTACATGTATTCTCTTGTTTGGTGCATATTTCTACAGGAAAGAGCTTTGCTAAGGTGACACTCTCTGAGAGAGAATGGACTAGTTCTGTGGACCTGCATTACTCGATTTTATTAGGGTTAGGTGAGGTACACCTGTTCTGAGTAATTATTTTCAATATATAGAAAGTATACATAATTTGAGACCGGGGAGACAACGAAAGGATTTGTAGACAATGAATGCATTCTACGGGATGGGAACTCTATACATTTTAGGGTGTAGGTCCTTTTAAGTACAACTACATAGTCATTTAGTGCAGCTGCTGCGTTGCTGGGGTCCAGCCCTCCCCAGGGATTGCTGAGCCCTTCTGCCAGCTGGGGCTCAGGGAACGAGCTGCCCCTCTTTCTTAGATTATCTTCGTGGTCAGCTCCATCATTCAAGTTTGCCCACTCTCTCACTTGTACCGAGGCATCTAGTGATCATTTCTAAAGTGTTATTGCCATTCACTGGAGTTCAATCCTTTGTTACGGAGTCATTATTAACTTTATTTTAAAATTATTTGCTTTTCTCCAAGATGCTCAAACTAATACTTGTCAGGAGGCGTGTTCTCATCTGTCGTTCCTGTGATGGGGAGGTAGCAAACGTGACAGCCTGTTCCTGGTAGAATTTGACCCCATGAAGATTGCTTCCTCAGAAGGAAATTAGGTCCCTGCAATGCTTTCTGGGTATTCCAGCAAAATAACCTAATATTCATCCATTTTATTTTCTTTTTTTAGTTTTAGCCATATTATTTTCAACCCTCCCTTCAGAATTCTTTAAGACCAAAAACACAACCTATTAAGAAATCAGTTATATAACAGAAATCAGTTCTAAATCAATAATAAATCAAATTGTGTATGGGTTACCATAAGAACACGAATTTACTGACATTTGTCAGTAATTGAAGTATGCTCAGTCAAGGGTTCTATATTCTGCAATGGTTGCTCTTAGTTCTCTTTATAACATGAAATACTTACTCTTTTCTTTCTATTTGGCTTGTGACATCTCACATCTGATTCCGGGATCAGGTAGACAAAGTCACAAATTCCTTCTGAAGATGTAATCATTTGCAGCTACTTATTCATGGACAAGTAAGTAGTGACTTTATTCTAGGGTATGAGGTCTATAATGTTTTTCAACCCCAGGCACAATTTGATATAGGTCAGAAAATTACTTATGTTCACTCAAAATTCCCTCCACATGAGAAGGTTCTAATTTTGTCACACACAGGGCATAAAACAACTAGCCAGGAGCAATGGAGGGGAAAAAAAGATGTATTAGGAAGCTTTTAGGCTTATTTATCTACATGGCACCACAATTCAATAGGATGAGACAGCAGAGTTGTACTCTTATCAATTGCTTGATTTCTAGTTCATGTGCACTAATCGGCCTCATTTCTGCTTTCTCATAGGTGGTTCTGGACCTACATCAGGGAGGATTCTATTTCTTTATTTGTAACTTCTGATCTCTAGTATATAAAGTGCTTATAAGTTTATTAGCCATTTCAAAGTTTCCTCACTTTCTAGAAAAAGTAGAATAGTTCTGAGATTCTCCATCACCCTTCCTATATCGACCTGGGAGATCCTGTTGCCTAGACGATGTTCGCAGCCAGATACGGACATGACACCTAAAGAAGTGCTTCAGGGTTACTGTGTTAGGACAGGAAATCAGGTCATAGCTAGTCTTTTTTTAATAACATATTGAATTCAAGTAACTGAATATTAATTCGTAATTAAACATTAAAAAATGTCCTAACTGTTGTTTTTCTTTGTACTTGGGTTTTGTTACATCACGCTTACCTGTTTGTTTTTCCCCACAGTGAGATGTTTGTATGATGATAGAATATACCCATTCCATTTTATAAAAATCCTTGCCTGTAAATGTCTCCGTGTAAATAATATATAAAGATCATCTCTAACCAACAAATGGCTACATTCTAACATTTTTCAAGGAAGTATTATAGAAAACATTTTCCTCTAGAAGTTATCATACATGCTGGTTGTATCTGTAGTCATCCCTGAAGAGCTTCCTGAATTGTTCCTGAATTGTCACACTGTGTTGATAGACCATCACGTGGTATCACCAGCTGTCACAAGGCTTCTGAGGGAAGGGGATCTGGGTTCCAATGTGAAGCCCCCAGAATACCTGTGCCAGGTGTATCTGTGCTAATGGGTTTAGGAGCTCCTCCTCTTCGCACCGTCTCTGAGCGGTGACAATGGAGGTGTCCGCAACCCCAGAAATCACTTGTGCTGGTTGCAAAGCAGGGGCTTCGGTGTGACGACGTTGGGACTGAGGGGTGAGCCTCCCAAGGGCCTTAAGGCGAAGATGAGGAAGAAGGAAGTCCTAATTTAGGCATTTGTAAACTCTCAAAGAAGACAGTTAACTTACTGGTTTTCTCAGTAAGCTTTTTAATGACTATTTCTTTGTTTCCTTTCCTTCCCCTTTCTCTCTTTTTTGTCTCTTTATCTCTTTCCAGTAATGCCAGTCATGTGCTTTATATTTGACTGCAAACAAGTACTGGTCCTGACCTATTTGTACAGATTTATGGAGGTAGGGCACTATTTAGTGTGACTCTCCTTCCATTCCTGTCCCTAATGTGATCCCTAGGAAATTTCTGAAGGTTTTGCTTTTTTTTAAATTTCTCTATTTGTGGTCAGTTAGACTCCAATGAAACATTCGCAAGAAACAAGAGTGCTGCTGCCCGGGTTTATTTTCTCTCCTCATCGGTGACAACGGTGCACTGACAGGGTGGGAGACAATTTCCCAAGGGTTGCTTGTTTGACTGCGTGTCTTGTGAGCGTGGCACTGCCTGCTCATATTTCTAGAATATTCTTTCAAGAGTGTTTGGACACAAAGTAGTCTTTGAAGACAGATCTAGTGTCTCTTCCCGGAGCCAAGTTCAGGAATAATAAAGACATCTCCCTCTGGCCTACTTAGTACCTGTTGCAAAAGATTTGGGTACCTTGAGCTCAAACTTCCCCGCCTGCTAACACAACCCACTGTCGGGGCAGCATCATCCGGACCTCTTTACACTTCTTGTGGGTGTTGGGGCTTGGAGAACAAGCACAAATGTCATTTCTCTGGCTACATTGATTGCAGTGAATAACAGACTGCTTTCTCCTTGATTTCAGGAGCCTCGTGTCTCTTCCCTGTGTCCATGAAACTGTCACAGATGAACTTGTTAATTTAAAAGCAGGGCTAAAGTTCAGATCCTTTCTAATTCTTAACACTGTGTTTCCAAAGGGGATTGTGCTGGGCTGTAATGGTAATGATGAGGTGTGGGGACCTGAGGGAGAGGAGGAAGTAAAAGAAAGTCTACTGTCACCATCCCCTGTCCTGCTACTGCAGCCCCTGCTTTGCAACACTATGGAATAATGTGAAAAACAGGGACAAGATAGGAAAGCAGAAGATGGGGGCTCTAAGGAGTGTGGCCAGGAGGAGGCTGGGAAGGACATGTGTGAGAGCAAGGGAAACCCAGAGTAGATGCAGAAGCAAAGGAAGGACGGCTCACCCACCTGCCCTCATGTCTTTTGTTTGTGAAGGACACTTATGTTCTGTTAATCAACTGTCTTCAACTTTATATCATGTGTAGAACCTGAATAAATGACACTTATAGAGCACAAGGATGTTTAGAAAATGACGTATTTTTAAAACACATTAGGCCTGGGCTCTGTGCTCCTTGATTAAACATATACTGTAGTTTAATATTTTTTTTTCCTTGAAACTAGTGGTTTTCTATGGACCAGTGACAGAACAAGCCCTTGGTCAGGGTCCATGTTTAGACAACAATGAATTAATGGGAGCCTCCTCTTGCAGGCTTTCTCAAGTTCAGGAATATTAGTTATTTTTATTTCTTAATATGACAATCTGTTCATTGTTCCCTTTGAATCTGTAAGCCAGGGAGAAGGATTTTCTTTTTGTTTATATCCAAGTAGGAAATTCTAAACTTTTCTTTTCTTCTTCCCTACACATAAATATATTTCTTGATTCTAATATTTGTGTAAAGAAAGCAAAGGAAGTTGATTCGGAAATAGGCATAATCCAGGTATTTAAAAATGTTCAGAGTTTCCCCCATCCACTTGAAACAGGAAAATGTCACAGTTTTTACTAGGTGCCTAAATTAAGAATAAAGTCCTCAGAAAAGTAGTGCAGCACCGTTTATGAGCAGCTAATGTTTGCATGGCTCTGGGACACACACTCTGTTTTTTATTCTCCTTTAACTTCAGATAAACTGACCAGCTTCCTTTACCCCTGGTCCTTGCTTTGTCCCTCAGTTCTCTTGAGTCATGAGTTTTTGCCCCCATCATAGTCTTTGAGTGTGATGATAAATAGAAGCTCTATTTAAGATTGTGGTTTAGCATTGGGGTGGCAGTTCCTGAAGAATCCTGTCACCTCTGTCAGCATGGAATTTTTGTTTCCAATTATAATGATTCTCTAAATAATCTGAAAGAACAATAATTAGATCTGGGTTTATTTTTTACTTGCTGTGTGTGGTCTTCTTATCCCATAGTCTCCTAATTTAATCAAGTTAAGTTATTTCTAAGCTCCTAATTTGTACTTCTTCTGTACTAAAATGCTGACATTTTTTTACCTAATTCTGTAATTTTTGCCATCACAGGCTTATCTACCTTAGACTTTTCTTTGGGGGGATGGGAATGGGGGTGCATCCTGTCATTTTCTCTGCACAGCTGGTTCTATCTCCAGACCACCCATCTGGATTTAAGATTTCAGATTTTCTGTTCCATAACACAGTCTAGGAAACTGGAACAAATATTTAATTGATAGGGCACATGATATTAAATTGACCTCATTAATTGATCAATTCAAATATACTTAAATGAACCCTGGGATGACCTCCCGTGTATTCCAAACATCACTCAATATTTGATTATTTTACACCTGTCAGCAAGATTTAGGATGTGAAGGATTTCTGAGTTTTTCAGCAGGTAGGGTTAAATCTGTGAAAAAGTATGTCTCAAACAAGTGTTGTATTGAAGCAATAGTGGAACCACAAATATGATTGCACCTGAGTGTGCATGGAGTTATCTAGGCCTCTGCAAGAGTTGCAATACATTAGTTTAGGCTTTCAAGTGGTTCTTCTCCAGACTTGCTTGCTGGTGGATATGGAAACATACATCGTTTCTTTGTGTCTGTCAAATGAGGACTATAATATCTATTTTGCTCAAGGGGTGGCTATTAAAAAGATACAAATGAAGAATAATATAAATAAATCTTTTCAGTAGAGTTTATATATTTCAGTGAAAATTTATGTAATCAATATTTTAATAGCTTTATTGAGATTACAATGAACACATTATAGTATTCACCATTTAAAGTATAAAATTCAGGGGTTTTCAGTACATTTACACATATGGGCAATCACCATCACGGTCTATTTTAGTCCATTTTTATCACCCCCCAAAGAAACCCCATACCCATTAGCAGTCACTCTCCACTAATTTAATTTCTGTGTCTATGGATTTACTTATTCTGGATATTGTGTATAAATGAAATCAAATAATATGTGGTCTTAAGTGACTAGCTTCTTTCACTTACTGTAATGTTTTTAAGATTCATATATGCTGAATATCTTTATTGCTATGTGGTATAGCATCGTTATGGCTACCACCATTTGTTTACTAATTGACCTATTGATGGGCATTTGGATTGACTGTGGTTTTTGGCTATCATAAATAAAGCCACTTGGTATTCTATGTGCACTTAAAAAGAATGTTTACTCTGGTGGTGCTGGGAGGAGTATTCTACAAATGTCAATTAGATAAAGTTGATTGATAATATTATGTAAATCTTCAATATCCTTTATGTATACTTGTTCTGTCCTTATTGAAAGATACTAAAAACTCTCATTTTAATTGAGACTTTACCTATTACTTACTGCAGTTCTAGGATTTTTCCTTTATGTATTTTCAAGTTCTATTATTGTGTGCATAGTCATTTAGGTTGAATACCTTTCATAGGTCTGAGGATATATACCAAAAGGAAAAGAAGCTTCTGTGCTTAACGGATATTTCACCAGATTTTATTCATAACTGACTTTTCTGACAGTTTTATCACACAACAATAAAATACCACAAAACTCAATCTGTTTGTAGAGTCAGTTAACAACTCGACTCTCCTAGAACTAAGAATTAGGGTGGCTACAATACCTCATTTTTAAAAATTTCTTGTACCAAAATTTTTAGAAGCAATTTGATGCTATATTTTCTTCTCTGAAAAATCAAACAAGCCATAATTTGTTCTGTGAGACAATACACAATTTCTCAAATTGGGAGTTTAATTTATTTGCTCAGTTCTGAGAATATAAACTCCATACATAGTCCTCCTTCCAAGAATCCAGGGAGAATATGAAAATTTGCCATGCTAGGTGCAATCTCCTTTACTACTATCATTATCTGCCCATCTTCACTCATAGCCTTGTCCTCTGGTATTGTCCAATCCAGGTCTCTATATGTGGTCTATGTTGTAAGGTGATATAGAAGTACAGTAAAAAAAAGAAAAATAATAAGAAAAAACAAGTGTTTTAAAGTTGATGAGACTTAAGCTACATTTGTTCAAATATTCTACTTACAAATCCAAGTTTAAATCTTCATTCACTTTATCACCTTTACTTGAAGTACTTTTCTCTCTTCTTATAATGCTATCCAATGCATTCAAATTCTATTATTGGCCCTGGCTACCCAATAATAAATGATGAGAGGTGGGTATATAAGCTCAAAGTTCAGATGTTCATGCAAAACAATGGGGGAAAGATGACATTCATTACATTGTTCCTTGTGACCTGAGTGGCTACTCTTTTACCACAAAAAACCCTGAATCACCAAAGCAATCCTACATAAAAAGAATAAGGCTGGAGGCATCACACTTTCTGATTTCAATCTATAATGCAAAGCCTCAATAGTAAAGACAGCTTGGTATTGGCAGAAAAACAGAGACATAAACCAATAAAACAGAATTGAAAACCCATAAATAAGTGCACAAATATATGGACAGATAATTTTTGACAAAGGAGTGAAAAATATGAGATGGGGAAAAGGACATCTATCTCCTTAGTAAATGGTGAGGTGTGGGGGGGAATTGGAAAACCACAAGCAAAAGAATGAATCTGTACTGCAAACTGTCACCATATACCAAAATTAACTCAAAATGGATTAAAGACCTCCACATAAGACCCAAAACAATAAACTACACAAGAAAACATTGGTACTAAACTTACAAACCTCAGGGTCAAGGAAGACTTTATGAACTTAAACTTAAAGGCAAGGGAAATAAAAGCAAAGAGAAATGAATGGGATTATATCAAACTAAAATACTTCTGTATAGAAAAAGAAACCGTCAACAAAGGAAAGAGCCATCTGAATGGGAGAAAATATTTGCAAACAAAGCCTCTGATAAGGGGCTAATATCTAAAATATATAAAGAACTTGTACAACTCAACAACAAATAAACAAACAATCCAATTAAAAAGTGACATGAAGCAGAGGACATGAAGAGCCACTTCTCCCACGAAGAAATACAAATGGCCAGCAGACCTATGAAAAAATGCTCATCCTCATTAGCTATCAGGGAAATGCAAATCAAAACGACAATGAGATACCACCTCACACCTGTGAGAATGGCTATTATCAACAAGACAAGGAATAACAAGTGCTGGAGAGGATGTAGAGAAAAAGGAACTCTGGTACACTGCTGGTGGGAGTGCAAACTGGTACAACCACTGTGGAAGGCAGTGTGGAGGCTCCTCAGAGAATTGGGAATGGAGCTACCATTTGACCCAGCAATCCCCCTTCTGGGTATGTATCCAAAATATTGGAAAACCTTAGTCTGCAAGGATATATGTACCCCAATGTTCATTATAGCACTATTCATGGTGGTCAAGTCATGGAAACGACCAAAGTGCCCTGTGACAGATGACTAGATAAAGAAGCTGTGGTACATATACACAATGGAATATTACTCAGCTGTAAGAAAAGGTGAAATATTGCCATTTATGACAACATGGATAAACCTTGAGACCATCATGGAAAACAAAATAAGCCAGACAGAAAATATCAAGAACCGTATGACTTCATTCATATGTGGAGCACAAAGCTGAAAGCAACAAAACAACAAAATATCACGGACTCAGTCAGTAGTTTAGTGGTTAGTGGTTATCTGAGGGTACGGGGGGAAGGGAAGGGAGGGAGAGGACGGGGTCTCAAATACATGGTGATGGAAGGAGAACTGACTCTGGGTGGTGAACACACAACACATGGACAATGCTTTGTAGATTGTAAACCTGGGACCTATGTAACTTATACTAACCCATATCATCCCAATAAATTTAACAATAAATAAAATAAAGTTAAAACTTCCACAGATGTTTACTTTTTTATTTTATTTTATTTTATCTTATGGTTCTGTTGTTTTAATCAAACTCTTCTGTATCAGAGATCTATTGGTAGGTTCTTTCTCTCTCCCCAAACCATGATGATTGGGAATGATTAAGAGAAGTTTTAAGACGATTCTTTACCCATGCCCATGAAGGCTAAGATGGAAATATCGAAACACAAAAGCAGTTAAGAACTACATCAGTATACTTAAATTGTTTCTTTTTAAATAATTCACTCCATGTGGAAAATAATTACCTTTTTATTTCAATAGCCTTTTCAAGTTGTAATTTTAACCCAACATATCAATTTAAATTTAATTTAAATAGTATTCACAATGATTATTTTTTCTGTGTAACATAACCTAGAAAAATACTATTGAGGCAAATTACTGGGAAATCAGTAAAGCTTTCTTTTTTGTGACGATAAAGACTAGAAGTCTTCAAGCAGTGGTGCAGGAATAAGAACCAAATTCAGTGGTGACATGAAAGCAACAAAAAAATTATAGAAATTGGCTTGGAGGTGATTGTAAAATGCCTGTAACTCATAGGAACATTGCATGATTTGTCAGTGCTAAGAGGGTACAGTAAGAATCTAAAGCCATTTAAAATTATATTTATATAACTAAGAAGGATAAATACATGGAAGAGTTGTTTTGTATATACATATAGACATAACTGATCTTACCATTATCTCATCACTATATTGAAAAAATATTTATCTTAAAGTCAAGTCCATTTTTCATGTTACCCGTAATGATTCTATCAGGAATTATATGTCCCAATTTCTCATCATTGTTATCTTAGCCTCAAAATGTATTTGTATTTTTAATCTGACTTTAGTTTTCTTCTAATTTAGAAGATGCCCCTCAAATTTGGTTATCAATAGCAACATTGAAAACAATGATATATAATCTGTTCAGATGATCAGTGACCATAACCTAGAGACTAATGATTAGCCACTTAGCATACACCAAACATTACATATTGGTGATACCTCAGTAGAGCTAAGTGTGAATTAGCCAATTTGGTCACTAACTGTTGTGTAAATTAGAACAACAAGACACGATAGTGGTGGAAAACATAAGACAAGTTCATGATCTCCCAGAACATTTCTTTGGTTTAAGAAGCAAAGACAGTTACCTGAATATGTACACGTATAACAGATACAAATTACAATGTAAGTGAAACACAAAGCATGATGGCAGCAGTACATCTAGAAAGTTCAAGAGTTCTGAGACTCTGAAATCACATCGGAGTAACAGAAGGGGATGCAGGGAGCCTCAGGAAGGAGTGATGGCCCAGGCTTCGAAGGACAGCAAACGATGAGGGTGAGGAAGGCATTTTAGGTATTGAGAGAGTAGGGCCTAGGGGGCACTAAGCTTGACTTGTGTTTGGATAATAAGCAAGAAGACCAATTTGCCTGACACTGAAATTTGGTAAATAGTGAGATGGTAAGAGACAGAGCTTACCATCAGGAGGGCCAGGGTTTGGAGGTTCTCAGATGCATGGATGCAGTATTGGAGCTTAAATTCTTACCTGTGATTAATTATGACAGACAATGTGCAAGCTGTGACATTGTTAATGCTTTAGCAATCTCTATTGACCACCCTTTCCCTTCTACACATAAAGCCAAAATGAGGCCAGAAAATGTTACAGAAACATCTCTAGATTGAAAGTCAGGGTCTCTGGATTCTAGTACCACGCCTTTAAGATAGTTATTTAACATCTGCCAGTGTCTAGATTACACCAAGCCTCATTAGAGAAGGCTCTCTCTTACTATTTCCCCACAAGCCTAAGTCCACCTTGTACAGTTGGAACCAGTTAGTAACTGGGGGTGTGGTGGGGGTGGAGTGAGGGATGATGACAACAGTTTCGAAGCAGGCTTGGCTGAGGTGTGCAACGAGCCTCAAATCTAAGTGAGGTTTGAGGTCTTAACAATGCCAAGAGAAGAGAGATTTTAATTAATGGAATGAGAATTACTGTGAGTAGAAGAATAGTTTGGTTATTTGAGAGTGACAGGAAATACTGTGATTCCAGTGGGAGATTTTATTTTAAAGGAGAAGAGGAGAAGAAATACCAAGAAACTGGGTTTCCAGGGTCAGGTGACAGGGGCAATGAAGTTTTCTCAATCTATTTTGTGAAGCCTGGTCTTTCGGAACACTCGTTTTACTTCTTAGAAAGTACTGATTACCCAAGTCGTGGGTCCACAATGTCTTTCTCAGAAGGACCAGAGAGGAAATATTTTAGGTTTTGTTGGCCAAGGGCAAAATCAAGAATCTGATGTAGGTACTTATATAACATGAGAGGATACATATTTGCATAATTTTATTGATGAAATTCAAACTACAATTTAGTACAATATTTTGTAACACAAATCTGCTTATGAGAAGAATCAAAACTTTTTGAGGGAAATGTCATTGTCCCTGTTGGAGTTAGCGTTCTCTCTCATCAAATTGAGAATGACGTGCATCTGTACAAACCACTCTTAGTGTTCAGGTCCTACGAAGCAAAACAGACAGGGGCCAGACTTGGCCCAAGGGCCACAGTTTGCTTACTTTGCATGACCTTGTATAAAAGAATAACATTTACTTTTCTTTATCACTTTATAAGAATGAAATAAATAGAATCTAATGGTATTACTGGTAGAAAATAAATTGAATTTGATGAGGTCAGGTTGTGGTAATAGGATGACACCTAACTTCACAAAGAAAGAGCAGAGGAAACTCTCTTTCCCTTTTTAAAATGATTCCGTGCAGCAAGTTGACAGTGCACTGTAGAATTGTACACCTGAAAACGACGTAATTGTTGATAACAAATGTCACCCCAGTAAGTCTAACAATAAAAAAAATGATTCCATGAAAATCAAGAATCAGAATAACTAGAAACATCCTTTGATACCGAATTAGAAATTTTATTTTATCCTCAGCAATCATGGAGCAACTGATCTGCATTTTTTATGCAAATTTTCATGATTATTAAAGTCTGAAAAAGAACAAATATTAGTCAATTCCATTGACCTCTTCCTGGTACATGGCAGGACACGAAAATAATCATCTAAATGCCACAGTTGTTGACATAAATATTATTGACTTGTAGTTTACAAATTGTGTTTGTGTGTGTGTTAGGGAAGGACTGAAAGCATAGAAAAGTGAAGAAAGGAAAAAGAGCAGAAAAAAAGTATGAATAACAACTATATAATAAAACAAGGTGGGGCAGGAAAAGCTTGGAAACTTTCAAGCTTGTCCAACCTGCAGCCTGTGGGCCGCATGTGGCCAGTAAAGCTATAAAAGTGGCCCAACACCATTTTGTAAACTTTCTTAAAACACTGTGAAATTGCTTTTTTTTCTATTTTCTTTTTCTTTCTCTTTCTTTCTTTCTTTCTTTCTTTCTTTCTTTCTTTCTTTCTTTCTCTCTCTCTCTCACTCTCTCTCTCTCTCTCTCTCTCTCTCTTTCTTTCTTTCTTTCTTTTTTTAACTCATCAGCAATCATTAGTGTTAGTGTATTTTATGTGTGGCCCAAGACAATTCTCCTTCCAATGTGGCCCAGACCATGGAAAACATGGCTGAATATTAGCAGATGCAGTGGTAATGTTATACAACTCTTAGAAATGTCTGAATCTCACATTTAGTAGCTTTATACATGTACACAAAGTGAGAATATTAATATGGGAAGAACTTAGTTCATTTATCATGAACAATTGTACATTGAACTCACTGAAGTTATAGGTTATTAATCATCAACATCACCAAGACTTTTAAAACTCTGCATTACAGCTACCCCTGGTGATGCTTTTGACTGCGCTAGCTCGCTGTTTTGTATTCTATTCAGATCTGTTGTTCTTTCTTTCTAACTTTGTTTTTAGCACGATCAGTTTTGGCTCCCTTTGTTAAGAATAAAAGCTGCAGTGAATGAAACCTCTAAAACTGACAGAAACTAACTCTGGATGAAGAAACACTTGTTATTTTAAATTGAAATTTCCTACCCTGTATGGTCAAGATCAGGAAAAAAAAAAGTTGTGTTGTGTGTATTCACTTTATTTTGTGTTGTGTGTGTTTAACTCTGTTATAGCTGAAGTTACCCTGTTACAGTCCTAAATCTTCAGCAGATGTTTACTGGGCATTTGCTGAGTCTGTAATCACACTAAGAACTGGGTTATTTCCATAGCTTTTGGAAAAGTAATTCTGTATTCCACGATATTTTAGTCTTGACAGCATTTCCTATTATTTTTAGGTGATGCATCACTTGGATATAGATATACCAAATTATATTTTCATAAACATGACAACTATGAAAGTAATTATATTTTTCTTAAAAAATGAGAATTTCTCTATTTTCACCTATATTCTATTTCGCTTAATGAATAAGCTTTCCAATGACACTCATCTATGTATTTTAGTGTCCTATAACACATTTAAAACTTCTCATTAGTTTTCTTTTTTCAACGCCTTATTTTTATTCCCTGATGTGCTAGTTTTGATTTATTTACTTTAAACTTTAGATGACATTAAAGAAAACAAATGTAGGTTACAGTTTTCGAGCAATTTTAGGAAGCTAAAAGTCTTTGAGTTCAACTTACCAAGCAATGAAGAAATTTTCTACACCAGACCTTTAGCTGAACACATTGGATGGCAAAGAAGCCTATCAGGAATTATATTCCATTTTAATGACTTTCATTTTGATAGAAAGGTAGAGAGAAGGACTGATTAATTTAGAATTGGATTAGTTAATTCTTCGAAATCTGACATAAGCTTAGACTTTTAGGGTGCCTGGTCTTGACGTAGGTATTTGAATATCACTGCAAATACAAATATTTATATCAATACTCATTTGTGTGGCTTAAGTCATGAAATCAATTAAGCTTTATGATCATTAGTATTCCTGTGAAGTTAAAATAAAAGTTTAATAATAATTTTTTAAAAAGGTCTAATAATCCAGTTCGTGGTTCCCAACATGTGCTTCATCATAGAATCACTTTGGCATGCTCAAAAATGCCACACACATCACAACGAATATGAATTAATTTAGAATGTTTGGGGAATGGGAGTCAGGCATCAGTAATTTTTTCTGGTGAACTTTATTTTTTAAAGCAGTTTTAGGTTCACAGTAAAACTGAGCAGAAAGTACAGAGAGTTTCCATATTACCTCTGTCCCAGCATAGGCATAATTCCTCAAACCCCTCCAGAGTGGTACATCATTGATGAGCCTACACTGACATATCATTAGATACCCCAAAATCCCCAGGTTATTTGTATGTGAGCAGAGTTGAGAACCACTGATCCAGCCGGTGCACTGGTTTGCAGTATTTGGCATTTACAGCTCAAGTTCATGCTACTTGACCAGAAATCTGTGGGAATAGTCAGTGGTATTAGTGTTAGGTATTTGCGATATCACACCAGGATAGGACAGTGAAATCTACCTTGACAGAGAATGTCCAGACCATAATCTTATTATGAAAACACACTCCTTACATGTGACTTTGCCTGTTTTAAATATGAATGAACTCTGTGTGGATGCAGGCATTCTACTTTAATCAGCAGTGTTTACACAAAGAATTGAGTGTCCAGAATGGACTTTGTCATCAACATTTTAAGTTATTTTAAAAATCCTTTGCAAAAATTAATCTTTAATTTCAAAGTAAAGATAAAACATAGAAAAAAGCAGAATAATAAGATAGTAGGTGAGGATTTAATTACTTCAATGATCCCCAGTGAGATGTCTATCAGTGTCCTGAATCCAGTGACTGGAGCACGCCTTCCTCACTCTCTTCTGTCCATTTGTTCAGGTTATAATAGAATATGATAGGTTAAGTGTCTTGTTAAGTACAGAATTTTATTTCTTACAGTTCTGAGGGTTTAAATTAAAAATCAAGATGCTGGTGTATCCAGTGTCTGGGGAGAGCTGCCTCCTGGTTCTCAGATGGCCTTCTTCTCATTGTCCTCACAAGGTGGAAACCAGGAGCAAGAGAGCTCTCTGGGTTCCCTTTTATAATATAATAGCTCATTCCCATTCATGAGGGCTCTAACCCCATGACACATCACCTTCCAAAGGCCCCACCTCCTAATCCATCACCTTAGGGGTTAGGATTTCAAAATAGGAATTTTTTTTGGTTGGGAGGCAGAAATGTTCAGAACAATAGCAAGGATCATAGATTCAGTGAGAGGTCATGACTAACAGAATATTAATCCCTGACCTACAAGCATTTAGTTCTGGAAGGTAACATGGAAGATGGCAAATATTTTCTTGTTCTCTATTTTCTATTCTTTGGACTTTGTATCAGCCTCTCCAATTCATTTTGTAGTAAGACAGAATATAGGTACACAAACAATGACTCTGTGAATGTTTTAATTAGCAGCTTGGAAGTTGTTCTTCTGAATATCAAAGTTGTATTTAATGAGAGCTGTGGAAAACACACTTTCTATATAGACAATTGTGGGCTTGTTAGCTTTTGGTTGACCATTTGGTTATGCTCCTATGCCTCAGATTTCTTACTTACAAAATAGATATAATAATGTTATCCTCATGTGTTTATCTAGAAAATTAAATCAAGCAGCATATATGAAAATGCTGTTGATCCAGTGAAGTCTCCATTTCATTTTTAATTTTTGCTTTAATAAATACTCTGTGCTAGATGCTTTTCCAAATCCTTTATAAATTTTCATGCATTAAGTATGTGTAACAATTCTATTGAGTAGGTACTATTATCATCATTATTCCTAATTTTAGAATATGAGAAATTGAAGCACAAGCAAACTAAGGGACTTGCTCAAGGTCACACACCTGTGTGGAAGAGGTAGTATTTGAACCCTTCTGTCAGTGGAGTCATGTTGTTTTCCTAACTACAGTGGTCTCCTATGCTATTTCTCAAAAGCTGAGGGGAAATTATTAAAGGGGACCTGTGAACAATGGATAAGAATAGTTTTCTCTGGTCTGATCATAGAATCTCTACAAGACTCAGTCCTGGATTGCTAGGAGAATTCTTATTCTAGAGATGGTGGTCCCACAGCTGTTGGCAATTCAGCCCTCTAAATGTGTCAGGAAGCAGCTGTTAGAAGCTGCTGAGTGAGCAAGGAGGATCTCATTGCATAAGAGGGTGACCTAGTACCAGCAGGGTGACAAAGGCTTGTCGGTGTAGCAGCCCGGGGCCCACAAAGGGGAGAGGGCAAGACAATCTCCCCCTATTTGGCATTTCTTTCTGGGAGAAGGTTTTGGATGCAATAATTGATTCCAAAACACAAAAGAGTATGAAGACATCTTGGTGTATATAGAAATCACACTCACAAGCACATGTGCTCTCTTCAAATGGGGATTTAATTTAAAGCTGATGATTAATGGATATCTTACAATCTGTATATGTATAACAGTCATGTAAACTCTATATGGGGTGAACAAAACAGTCATTAACTTGAAGATACATTTTCTTTCTCCGTCAAACTTTCCAATGTTTCTTAAACATGTTGTTTATGTAAAATTTATTTATAGCAGATTTTCACCCTCACTCAGTAATCACTGAAGAGAGATATATGTAAACAGGAAATGTCTCCCTTTAATTCCAGCTAACACCTTTGTTATTTATACCAGCATTCATAAGTCTCTCTTTATGACTTAACATCTGTGCCTGGAAGAATGGTTTTGGTGGCAGAAATGAGTAATATATTTTGGACCAAACAAAAAAATAGGATCAATCATGGAAGAGAAAAATAATCTTGTCCCATACATTAAATATAATTCAGAGCAAACTTACACACTGGGATACAAATTGACACAGCGATTTAAAGCCCTTCTTAACTCACTTATAGTTGGCGACCTAAGCTGAGAGTTTGGGCTGTATATCCACTCTTGTGGGTGATGTTATGAGCTTTCAGGGGCTCTATAATTTATCTCATTCCTGTTTGTGAGAAGTTTGCATTTATGACAAAACATATTTGCCCTTATCCATTCTATTTTTTAAAATTATCCACATTTGCTATGAAATTTCAGTTCAGTTAACTCTTATTTTCAAATAAACATCTTCCAAGTGGCTTTACTTCCTTTTGTGAATAAACTTACTTTTTAAATAAAACACATATATTCTCTTAGCTGTGTTTTTGCTAGAACAAAGCAAACTGATGTAAACGTGCTTTGGAATGAAAATTCCAGCTTAAGCCAAAAAAGTATTATTTTTTTACATTTATTTAAATATAAATCTAATATATGAGGGCTATCTGGGAAAAAAATCTAGCCATTATAAATCTAACAAGAATGATTACATGGCTGGATACTTTCCAGACAGCCCTGTGAGTATGCAGCAGGAAATTTGAAAAGTATATAAAAGCAGAAAAATAAAAATAAAATTTGCTTGTAATCCACTTCTTGGAACTTCTCTTGACATCAACAATCCAGAATAGGGTGTTGGATTTGGGAGATATAAAAACTGCAGAAATTAGTTGAAATAAATTTTTATTATAGTTCATTCACTAGGCCAAGATTTACAGCTTTAGATAAAATACAAATTACAAATACTAGGAAAAAAGAAAGCAGCACATGTCTTTCAAGGCACTCTTTTATAGAGCATTCATATTTTATACTTGTCACTAGTATAAAATATTTCTTGAAATTTACAAATCCCATTAAAATTTCAAGAGCATCTGTAATTTCAAAAGGTTAAGCTAACTCATTTGAACGTTGTAGCAGTTGAGAGTGATTTCAGTAGTACTGGCAAAGCATATTGGGAAGAATTACATCTGTTAATTATCTTTCCTTTTGTTCCAATACTCTAATTTTGAAAGGAAAACATCAAGATTACTAGTGATGATACATGAATGAGTACTACGCCAAGGAAGCAAAGGGAAGGACACAACATGTTTATTTTCACATACCAACTTTAAGAAACATTAAAATAGACTCTAAAATGATGAATGAATTATACTTTATTCCATGTTGATATAGATAAATGTGTCCTTCAGGCTAAAACTTGCAACAATGCTCTAAAATCCCCATGCAGTTGAAGATTTTTGTTTTTAATTTTAGAAAACAAAGTTGTATATTTGGGTCGATCTTGAATTAAAGGCATAGAGTGGTCCCCAAAGTGTAGGACAGCCAATTCCCAATACTGAGTGCTCCCTCTGTCTTCTACTGCTGTTTGTTCATGTGCTAGTGGCTTTTCATTGCTGCTTCTTGCATCTTAGACTTCTTCTCAGTCTTCAAAGTCTCTGTATTCTGCTCTCTCTTTAAAAGTAGGTACTCCACAAGATCCAGTTCTTAGACTTTTAATCCTCCCAGGTTGGAACTCATCCAGGTTGGGACTATATTGTTATTAACAAATTGATGGTTCCCAAATGATTATCTTTGGCTTTTCTCGTCCCTCCTTTATTTCTACCTATGAACTGAATGTCATCTCTAAGATGTCCTGAGATCACCTCAAATACTTCATTTTTTAACAGTTCGTTTCCACCCAAACCTGTTTTCATCTTCAGATGACACTGAATTGCCAAAAGCTCAGCTTTTGGAGGATGATTAGAACTGTTTTCAGTTTTATGTTGGTAAATGTTTAACAACCATTTTTCTCAACAATAACAATAACCTCTGATATGTAGCATGTGATTATGATGGGGTAAAATTCCCACCATGTTGATTTAACCTGTTGGTGAGCATTGTTGACCATAGAGTTATGTAGCACAATTCATTGTGGTGAGTTGGTACAAGCCAGCTATAGCATGCCACAATCTACTCTGAAATTTTAATTCTGGTCAACAGGGAAGAGCTAATGTAAGCAATCAATAAATGCTACATTTCAATAAGGAAACGTAGGAACATTCAATGTAAGTTCTACATATATCTCCAGGACATAGTCCTATATAGAACCAAGTCTTAGATATTTATTGGGTGGGAGTGAAAGAGTGAGCTTTAATTTCAGCAATATCGTTCAAAAAGTATCTCATGAACCTTGTATAGAAATTGAAGAAAGACAGTCTGGATAACCACACAATTTTGTGGATAAATAGCTCATAAAAGTATTCATTTTGTCAGTCTGGCTGGGGGTCTCTAGTGGAATGCCACCAGGCTCAATCTTTGATCCTCTCAAAATGTATTGTATAATTATAAATTTTGTCATTATCCAAAGAATGGAGGAGTAATTATTACAGAGGATGACAGAGTCAATATTCAGAGAAAATTTTGACAAAGAAAAATTATGAATCATCGTAACAACAACAATATAAAAATGCAACAATGGTGTCAGACTCTGCATTCGGTGAAAATAAATCATTAATAAAAATATAAGTGTGACCAAACTTGACAATGTTTGCTGAAAATAAGTTGTGCATGTTTTAGTTAGTTGCAAACTCAGTACAAAGGAATTGAGGAAATACGGTGATTGCTAAACTAGCTAAAGTATTCTTAGGTGATTTTAACCCATTTCCCATTAAGAAAAAAAAGTGCAGCTTGTTGCCACGTTCATTTAATTTTGCATAAACATACTTTTTGAGGCTGAAGCAAATCTGGTTTTTAATGTGAAAATAAAATATAAAAACTGTTCTTGGAGTTATTTCTAAACAGAACTTGTCTCTAATCCTAATGTAACAGAAATGTGCATGATGATCAGTATTTAATAATATTTTTTCGTGTGGTAAATTTCAAAGTACGGACAGTTGGGGGTAGGGTTAGGACTGTAATTGCAAGTTATCTCAGGGTAAATGCTGCAGTCACAAGCACCACTGGCAGTATTCTCAAGGCAAATGGGAAATGGGTTAATAGAAATGCAGAGCAGAGAAATGTACAACCCTTTGACTGGCCCGTCTAGCATGTTTGGAGAACAGGTCTCCAAACTAGAGAGTCCAGGGACTTCTACATTCTGCCATGACCCTTACACAATAGCCCAGGAAATCATCTCTTCTTTCCTAACAGGACCTGCAACCTCATACCATTTCCATATATGTACCTACACTATTCCATTTGACTATAACTTCTCATTCTAATTAAAATCCCCTATGTTTTAACTGTTACTCCTTTTTTAAATGTCAAAATAAGAAATATTCAAGGCTTCTACTCTACTTCCTCAAAGATGCTTATGCTCTTATTTAGCACTTATTTATTTTAGCTTTGACTTGTAGTTAATTTTTTTTTATGTAAACATTTACTGAATGCTAACTTTATGCCAGGCACCATGACACACCTGGTAGCATACTTAATTTCTGCTCTAGAAGTTAGTACTTAGAGATCCTGTCTCATCCTTGTCATTGGATGTTTAGTGATTAGCATTGCTCAGGAACGGAAATCGACTTATTTCGAATGAACATGAAATGAATTAGAAAAACAATGAAGTAAAAAAATGTCATAATGGAATTGCTACCAAAAATCATCTTCTCCCAGGTTTTTGGGCTCTTTTACCGGTGAAGGTGGCTTGGTTTGGACTGTGTTCTTGACCTTGAATCTCACAGCCATGCTTTTATTCATGGGCCAGACACTGTATTAGACTGTGAAGGTTCAAAATGTTTTATTCAAAATTTTTTCCTCCAGACATCCATTTTTAAATTGTCAGACCTTGACAAAATGCTGATTGTAGCTTGAAAATTGTTCTTAGAGTAAGACAATCCATTTTAAATTATGTACTTGCCCTTCAGTTTGTTCTTCAGGCTTCCTAAGGAGTCCAAAAGCACCCAGTAACAATCTGTAACTGTATTTTTTATGGCTGCCAGTGATAAAGCCAGTTGAGAATGCTCAGTCTTGCCAGGACTATTCCTCTACTTTTCTAGTTAGTTCAAATAAAATAAAAGCTTTGGTGAAGAGAACATCATCTCAAGAACCTCTTGGAATTGAATTCCCAGGCACCCCAGTAAACCAGGAAATCAGGAAGCCCAGGGGTGAGTTCCAAGATAATTTGGCCACCAGCATTAAGCCCAGCTACCAACAAACATATTGTGATGAGCTGGGTGTGTGCACATTTTCTCATTCTGTTCTATTGAAGTGAATGTTTACAGCAAAATAGGAAAGTATTTCCTTAATAAAAATCTTCAATTTATTTATTTTATGTCAACAGTGAGGTCTTCACAAAGGATATTTTTAAAATGATAATTTTAATAGTACTTCATTTACATAGTACTGACCTGTTTACTTGGGAACTGATGATTACTAATTTTGAGATTTAGAATAAATATTTTAATTGGGTTTTGTGAACAATAAGGGAGTGCCTTATTAAATATAACTACTATGCAATGGAGTTGAATTAATAAGAATGCTCAGGTTTCTTTTAGCCTTGGATGTTAAATGTTTCTTATTTCTTAAGTCATGGTAGATAGATTGGCATCTCTTCATGGCAGTAAGTGTATGCTAACATTGGGTGGATAAGTCTTTTTGTTTTTGTTTTTGTTTTTTACTCTGGAATACAACATGTCTTTACCCATATTATCGCTGTAATATTCGTTGTGCTACTGATAGGAAGATGTCAGATAGGATTTCTAGCAATTTAGCATCTGAGAAGTTGGATCACAAAGCAGTTCAATGACTTGTCTAAGGTTGTGACCCAAATCAACAGAAAAGGAGGAACATTACTTTAAAGTTGGTGCTAACCCTTTATAGAAAGCTATGATTTCTATTACTTTATAGTTTTATGTTCACTATAAAAATATGACTAGAGAACATTTTCTCTCTTGTGCAGCTTCCATTCCTCTTGCTGATGGCAGCTGTAATTCTTGGTGTTTAGCTCAGAATAAAATTTAGCTCACAGTATTTATAGAATTCGCCTTTGCAGGATATTGCCCATCCCCCTACAGCTTACTCATGTACTTTGACTAATAATATTTGAAATGGAGAGTAAATTATCCTGGGGAATAATGAAGAAGATTGAGAGACTATATCATTCTTAGTGTACAAAAAGGCAAGCTGAAATGAGGAAAAAGAAGAATGGAACTTTGATTGTTAATAGATGCTTAAAGACTATGAGATCATTGTTAAACAAAATTTTGGTTTGCACGTGCACCGTTTTCTTTAAGATTCATTCAAATGAAATGTGAGAGTTTGTGTGGATGTATGTGTGTGTGCACATGAGATGTCTGTGTGCATTGGTTTATGGAACCATCTCTGTGGCTTTTCTGGGTGTTTGGAATATCTTAATAAATCAAGCTACTCTGTCATTTTGTTATATAAATCAAACCAGAAATTAAACATATTCAACTTCAGTTTGTTTATTTTTTTACATTGAGGTGAAACATAAAAAGTAATTAACCTAAAGTTAATTTGAAGGGCATAATTATGATTTTAGGCCAAAACTCGGTGTTTATAAAACACATGTGTCTTTTTTCATAGGAAGCAGGAAATTAGAACTTTTGGGAAATCCACTTCTCTTTAACTAGAATGAAGAACTTGTGAGTTGGCACTAAGAGCCAATCTTCCATCACTTAACATGAAGACTACAGTCCAGCTAGTGTAAATTTTGGGAGAACAGTGTGAAAAATCAGTCTTAGTAAACATTTAGGCCATATGACTTCAATTTTTGTGGAAATACTGGTGGCATTATTTATAATCTAGTTTTGTATATTCTTGTGAAGAAACCCAACATATCCAATATTATTAATTAGTAAATTATACAATTTAAAAGACATGCAGTAATCTTGATTTTTGCTCTTTTGATTGAGGTTACTCTAATTTATTTCTCCATGCTTGCTTTTTTGGTATAGAATTTTATTTAACTTGAGGGGTGTGTATGGGTGTGGTATCACTATATTTATAATGTAAATGCATAATTGCTCAGCCACCTTGTTTATTTTTCACGGTCACACGGAGGGGTATTGAGATCCACTGTATTTTCTGACTCAAGTATAAACTGTGATTGGTCTTTGAGTTTGTTAGTAATTGAATGCAGGTTGGTTTGTTGGAATGGCAACTCTAACAGTGCAATTTTTCATAAATGAAAATCCTCATAGCAAGTATAAGTAGTTTGCAGCATATTATAATCACAGGGTTCCATAATAAAGTGCTAATTGTAACTTGGCTTTAAATATTACATTTTGTATGTAAATTGGCCTATGGGGAGTTATTATTTGGTATACCATTGGTAGGAACACTAACATGAGTTTGTAATTTGTTTGAAGTGGTGCACTATTATTACTAATATATTAGATGTAGTTTATAGAAAAATATTGCTGTTTCCTATGGAAGAGAAAAATATTTTGTTGTTGTACTTTGAAGAAAAAAAAAGACTGGTCAGATTGAAAATCCAACAATTTCATATAGATAGAAGAGAACAGAAATCTGTAGCACATTATGCAAGTAAAATTTTATTCACCCCAAATTATGTGTTTCATATCCTCATAGCAGAGGCTGTTTCTATTTTTGAAAAAAAATATTCTGGGGCTGGTATTTTTTTTTCTTCTTATATGCAATTAATTTGAAAATTACAGATAAAATGGCCTTCTGACTGGTTTAGGTGGGCAGCAGAGCTGACGTTTATTTGAACAGTAGTAGTTTACTTTAGAGTTGCCTCAAGGGTAGTCATCTGGGTAAGTGATTTGTAGTACGAGTATGTATACATGCATGAGCTACTAGGCTGAAAATGTGACCACTGAATACTCACTGTTACTTGATGCAATAACAAATAGAGTTGTGCAGGAGTGTATGGAGAGTAGTGTAGATAGAGAAGTAGTGATTCACATTTGTCACCATGCTCTACTTGTACTTTTCTGAATTTGAGTTAAAGGGATCATTTTATTACATGATGATTATTACACATCAGGAGTATTAAAAGATAACAAACATAATAAGAATTGATTGAAGCAGTCCAGCACATTCTCTAAAGCAAGACTGAAGAAGCAGAGAGGGTAAGAGGTTCTCTTCCCAGTCTAGTGGGTGAGAGTGAATTGGGTCAGGATTCTTCCCAGCCTAGTGGGTGAGAGTGAATTGGGTCAGGATGGTTGGACGTTAAATCGGAACCCCTATCTTGACCTGACTGAACTTGAAATACTGCCACTGCCAAGATGTCTACTTTACTGAAATTAAGTTTCTGCTGAGCATTTGGAAGTGTTCATGTCCTAGGTCGTTAATAGGTCCAGATATTAAATAAATCATGAAACACCTTGCAAATATTAGCCAGTGAAAATGAACCCTTTCAAAGTGGTTTTGCTGGCTTTGTTTCATTTTCATGTAAAATATTATATTTATTCACCATTTGAGTCATTGATTTATAGCATTTGTGATGACTATGTTTTGATACTACTATTATTTTTTAAAAAAATTACTTTCAGGTAATTATAAAAACACAATAAAATAAAATTTTACTCTTCTAGAATATGCTTATCTTTTACTGTATCCGCATATATTGTGTGGAAAACATTCAGCCGTAAATGACTTTATTTTTCATATCACATGGCTAGATACTTTCTGGACAGCTCACATATCTGTGTTCTACATACTCACATGGCCAGGCAAGCAAACCTGGCCTATGTGTGTCACAAGCTCACTTAGGGGAAGTATGTGGTGTGGGATGCTCTTAGCCAACAGGCAGGAGGCAAGGGAGTTCAGGAGGTAATTGATTTGAAGAATAAATCAGCAAGTTCACACTGAGGCTGGAAAACAAAGCCTCCCTCAGCATTTTAATAGATAGGCAATCATTAATTTTACCCCAAATTACAAGCATGCTTATAATGTTTCAACAGCTGTTGATTAATTGTTCAACAGCAATAATGGGAGGATGAGAGAATCTTGTTGATGGAAAGTTCATGAGGGTCAGCAAATCTACGTGAAACACAGCTGTCTCTTCTAACCTCCAGTGAAACTGTCAGTCCATAGCTCTGCCCTGAACTTGTTCTTATGGGTTACAGAATGCATTTTTTATCTTTTCCTCTTTTTTTTAATAAACTGGGCTGACTTATTATAGTTGTTGCATGATTTTTTTAATGTGAATTCACTTTGCAATTTTAATATTCTTAGAGGGTTCCAAGAGTAGAAAATCATGGTGAATCTATTATATTTACATTTCTGATGCAACAAGTCATGGAGATCTGTCTCTCTGTTGCTGTCATTGGACACTACATTTAAAGAGGGCGCATGGTGTGGTACCTATAAGTTGGTATTTTTTTAAGCATTTACCCTCTTTGAGTCTCAGTTTTACTATCTCTAAAATCTGCATGATAATTCTTACCTTGTCATGGTGTTGGAATAATTGAAGAAGAAAATATATATAATCTCTGAATATAGAAATTACTTCATTAAAGATATGCAATAAATATTCCTCTACCCTACTGCCTGTCTTTCAAAATCAATGCAAGATTAAAGAGATTGATTTCAATTGCTGAAAAGCAAAAGAAGTTAGACAAGAAGTACCTTTTATTTCTCGATTGTGTTACTTCCTTATATGCATACCATTCTGATCTTGGGAAAAATTAAACTAATTATAAAATATTGTATGGGAGAGACCAGAAGTATCTATTTCCCAAAGTTTTTAAAGAATATATGTGCATCTGTGTTTAGGACATAGAAATTACTTTATGTAGTAGCTTAAGTTTGCATCTAACCTTTCTGGGTTATTATAAAATAAATACAAGAAAAAATTATACCTGAGAAGAATATTTAAAAAAATATTGTCATAACTATGTCAACCACAGTGCCTGGTGGAATTACCTTTTAGGACTATGTTAAAGGGATACTAGAGGAGCTGAAAAGCAATATGTGGCAGATAGGTAAATTTGAATTTTAAGTCACTGGGACAAAAGATGCTCCTCTAGCATAATCACAGCTGTAACTGTGTAGGTAAAGAGAAGATGCCCGTATCTCCTTTAGCCATCCTGACTTCTATGTAACATTTTTATCACAAGAGATCCAGCTCCTCTCTACCTAGCAATTGAAATTGTTTGCAGGATGGTGTGAAAAACATCTGGGCAAGAAGTCCTATGTGATTACCGCTATAGCAGTTATATCACAAACATTTCCTGGTTACCTGAAATGTGTATATTCCCATGACTTTTTTTCTTTTAATTCTTGGAGTTGAGTCAGTTGTTAGGGGATTATACTAGTAAATAAAACAGTTATGCTTTAAATTAGAAAGATGCAAATGGAGATTCTCAATTTATTGAAAATGTGTATCAGTGAAGGCAACAATGTCTAAATCTTCTGTCTTCGAAGATGCTGTATGTCAGGACTCACTAAGGTAGGCAAGCTGCTTTGAAGCACAGGCTCGGTCTTTAAGCAAACATTGTTTAGATTAACTATCCAGAGAGACATGACTAAATGCCATACGTTTTCCATGAAAATATATCCCCAATTACCAAAATATCATCCTCATTGGGGTCTAACCAGAACCTGTTAGCGCAGTTTGGATTCTTTTCATATACCTTCTTAAAATTTTTGTTTTGCTTTTTCAAACTTAAATTTAAAGGATTCCCTAAAACATAATTCTGTAGTAATTTGATTTTGCCAGTCTTATGGCATTGAACATGTTTTACCTTGAATGAGAACGTCACATTAAAGCACTGTGTAGACTCTAAAGTATAATATAAAAATTAGTTTATGATATCATTATTTATATGCCTGGCGTATTTATTACTGGATTTCAAATTACTTAATGGAAGTGGTCGTAATTTTGTTTTTGTCTAGAACAGTGCTTCTCAACCTTCCTAATGCTGCGACACTTTAATGCAGTTCCTCAAGTTGTGGTGAATATTGTCAGGAAGTGAATGTTTTAATTAGCAGTTCTGGTTTAATGGTGGCAGTGTTCAGGGTGTGCCCAATGGAAAGGGGTGCCGAGGTGAGGTGTGGGAAAGGTCTTCGCAATTGGGAAAGTTTAGGAATAAAGACCAGGATACTGAGTGGGTTATCCACCAGCACACGGAACTTACTCAGCATAAGAGCAGGAGCTGGGATGAAGAGGAGGATGGCGAGCCAGGTACTGGGGTCCTCACTGAGGGAAGGATGGATTGCAGGTGATCGGAGGACTCATCTGAAGTCAGGGGTTGTGGAAGGGTAGACCAGTTGGGCACAGTAGAGCTTTAAAGGAGCAGAGATCTTTTGATAAAGGGAGAGATGATGTGATGGTCTGGGAGTGGTAGAGGGGAATAAATTAAAATATCTGATAAGAGTTTGAGGGTATAGGAAAGTTTGTTGATTACAGAGCTGTGTCCAGAAGACATAGTAAAAGGTGACACATAGGTCAGTATGTAGGTAGCACTGGAGTCCTGAACTTGGGAAAGTTGTCCTGCGTGAGATGGAGGCTCCAGCAACCTGGCAGTCCTTGTCAGGGTCTTCAGTGGGAAGGTGGACCTTACTTGATTCCCGATTCCCCCCTGCACACCCAGCCAGGGACTGAGATGAATGATGCTTTCCTCTTTCCAGGTCACTCTGGTTGCCATTCACCTTGCAAATCAATCTTCTTAGATACAACCTTGACATTTATCTTTGCCTTTTCTAAGGGTGGTTGCTCAGATTCTGGTGGGAAAAGTCTGGGAGGGGGCATTCATGTCACAGCTTTTGCTTGTGCATTCTTGGCTTTTGCCCCCTGCCTTTCTTCTGAAGTTCCAGTTTGCCCGGTGGATGCCCTGGCATGGGTTATTCCAGTGACTAGGACAGTCAGTGGTGAGGGGATGTACACATTCACGGCTGCTCTCCGTCATTGTTGTACTGTCCCATCCTGACCGAGCTCTGGCCTCACTGGGAGTGACTTTCTTCCCTTTTCACATATCTTCACTGTCTTTAAACTACTGCAGACAGAGATAAGTCCAGGATTCAAAAAATCTAACACAGAGAACGATCTTTCTGAGAATTGCATTCTAGCTGCCAAAAATTCACAAACATTTGGAACACAATATTTATAGTTAAGGAGGTACAATTTGTGTTTCAGAGTAAAACTAGTTGTAACTTTATTGTACAACAGTACATATTCATCACAAAATGTAAACAGTGTAGAATATTACTTTAAAAAGTAAAATATAATTTGATATTCCACTTCTCTAAAATAATCTCATCTTTGGCACTTCTTCTAAAAATCTGTTTAGCCATACATACTTTTATGTAAGTGACAACATTAAATTCCTGATTATCTTGTAACTTCATTCTCTATTTATAATATGATAGTTTAAATAAATAAAATATGTATTTTAAAATAAGTATATGTTATATGACCAATTTTATTGGATAGATTATTTTTAAACCAATTGGTTAATGATGAACCTTTGTATTGTCTTTAATTTTATATTATTATAAATAACACTGTGATGGGCATTCTTGGTCATATACCCTTAAGAAACTTTCTAATTCTTAAATTAAAGATAGTTAATATTAAATTTTTGTCTAAATGCTAAAATTTATGTTCAAGAGGATGTGTAAATTTATGCTACTATTTATGTAGGTGTCTTTCTCCTCACACACTTAATAATACTAGTCAGTATTTTTAGCTATTTTATATCTATTAGCTAAATAAATAGTACTGCATTTTATTAGTTTGACTTACTTGATGTTGGGGCAAAACTTTAAAAAGTCTACTTATTGGCATTTACCTTTCTCCTTTTATAACAGAATGGCTTTTTAAAAAATGTTTTCTAACCATTGTTGTGTCCTATGGTATTCTTTTTTACTTCTTACTCATTTAAGAGCTTTTCGTACATTAGAAAATTACAAATTATTTTCTGGGTTGTTTATCAATTATACTTGATTGTGTTATTTTTCTTTGGTACAGAATTTTCAAAAACTGCATTTTTAACTCTATTGATAGTTTACTTGTTTGCCATGTTTATTCTTGTGAGTTAACATTTGTAAGTAGCCAGCATTTAAATTAATATATGAGTAATTTGCCTCTGTATTTTTTATATTAGTTTATAACTGAGCTATTACACAATTAATCATCATCTCTTTCAATGGAACTGGTTTCCTATCATGGCATCCTAAGTATGATCATGGCTGGGAAATTCACACACACATACACACACACACACACACACACACACACACACACACACACACAGGAGGTCTGACAATTAAGTGCATGAACTCATCCTAGAAAAAGTGAGACATACCTTATTGCTGACTATCCCTATAGTCACCCTCAAAGTACATCCCTTGGGAAGCTGTGCATCAATGCCAGCACCTAGTCCTTGCTTCAAAGCAATTCTGGAACTCTTTCTGGAATGGCCATTAGAGCTGTCGTCATATTACCCTTGATATCCTGAATGTCATCAATATGTCTTCCTTTAAATATTTTCTTTATCTTCAGGTAAAAAAAATGTCATTGGGGCCTAGAGCAGGTAGGGTGGGTGTTCCAATACAGTTATTTGTGTACTGGCTAAAAATTTCCTCACAGACAGTGCCTTGTGAGCTGGTGCATTGTTGTGATGCAAGAGCCATGTGCTATTGGTGAAAAGTTCAAATTATTTTTGTCTAACTTTTTCATGCAGCCTTTTCAGTACTTCTACATAGTGAACTTGGTTGACTGTCCAGTTGGTACAAATTCATAATGAACAATTTCTCTGATATCAAAAAAGGTTAGCAACATTATTTTGACTCTTGATTTGGATTGATGGAATTTTTTTGGTCCTGGAGAATTGTCTGATTTTTATTGTGCACTTTGATGCTTTGTTTTAGGGTCATAATGGTACACCCATGTTTCATCACCAGTGATAACATGGCCCAAAACATTGTTATGCCTCTTCAAAAGGTCTTGGCAAACTTTAACTTTCCTTTGCATTTGTTCATCGGTGAGCTCCCTTGGAACATTTTTGCACACACCTTTCTCATGTCAAGAGTGTCAGTTAAGATTTTCTTAACTGTTTCTCTATCAACCTTTACTTGGTATGCTAAGACTTTCATAGTCAGCCAATGATTTTGATGCACAATTTGATGAATTTTTGCAATGTTTTCATTAGTTCTGTTCATTACTGACTGCCCTGACCGTTCTTCATCAGTGACATGTTCTCTCTCCTCAGAAAAATGTTTAATCCACTTGTGCAGTGATAGCACTTCATGGTGTTATCCCTATAAATTTGGACTAACATGTCCCTGATTTCATTTCCACTCTTGCCAAATTTAACAAGAAAGTAAATGTTTGTTCTTCACTCTAATTCAAGCTCTGACATTGTTGTGATGGCACACAAAAACACACAACAATAATAATGAATGCTACTCAGCAAGACACTGCCACATGTTGATATGAACACAGCTGTAAGACACAGATATAATAAGTTTATGAAACTTTAATGAATTGTTCATACAGTGCTGCCAATAGAAGTGCATGGTGGCAAGTTTTCCAACATACTTATCAGACCTGATCTATCTATCTATCTATCTATCCATCTATCTATCCATCTATCTCTACACACACACACACACACACACACACACACACACACACGAAGGAGAAGTTGGCACTGAAAGACTTTCCCTACTGACCTGTGGGGCACAGTGTGGCAGAAATTTTAGGTTTTTAGAAGGGTGGTTTCATTGCAAAGCTGACTGTGCTAAATGTAAATGAATTTAGAGAGCATTATCTTCCTGTTGACCAATTGCTGATAAATTAACCAGAATTTCTTATTTTAAATAAATGTTTTTGATATTTCATTGGACACTGCTGAAGGTATGAAGTGTTTAAACAAAGGACTATGAAATTCTTAGTTTATTGCCACATCTTAAATGTGCTTTAACATTGCCTAGGGACATAGCACCTGCACTAATGTTTGGTATTGCCAGGGTTCCCAGGTTCACTTCTAGATCATTGCATAGATGAGTGGGAGAAAAACTAGTCAGACAGCATCATGTATCTATGCCCTACCTGCTTGTGAATTGTGTTTTATAAGACATTTAAGCAAGTCACAGCTGTTCGAGAAACTTTGATGGCATGGTTTATTGTTGGTTGATATTAATATTATTATTGATAAGAAGCATTTAATTGTTCTGGTACTTTATGTGAATCATCTCATTTAATCACCATTTCTCAGTTAAGAAAACTGAGAATGGAAAAATGGGGTATCTTGGTTCAAATCATCTAACTAAATGTCAGAATGACACTTTTAAACAATTTATAACACCCAAGCCTACATTCTTCAGGATTACTGAAAGAATTCTGAAATGAGAGCATCTTTGAAAACCATAAGTCCCTTTAACAAACCTGGGACCCAAGGTCAAAAGAATGAAATGTACTGTGTTATCTATATCCACTAGGAATTTGTAGCAGCTGAAGTACAAAATAAAAGCTAGTGTTGGTATCAGAAAATTCACCAGAAATTTGACAATATTTTTTGACTGTTAGAAATTTTTTGGCTACAAAATAGGAAATATTTCTCTAAAGCATAGCACTTGAGAAAATGTGACATGCTATGAGAAAACTGGCAAAATAACAGTCACCCAGATTATCCAAAGTGAGGTAAGAATAGCTGATACTGACATACAGAGCCTACAACATCTGCACAACTAAACTACTATGTGATAACTCAGGGAATTACATACAGATTTATATTTTCTGGGTAAATCTAGTTTGTTTTGTGAAAATAATCTCTCTCTTTCACCACAGGGTAGAAAAGGGAAAATGAATGGGCCAATAGTAATCAAGCAACAGAGAAAGACAGATGTCAACTTTTCAGTGCTTTTTAAAATTAACCCTCTAGGAAGTTTATTGAGTTGACTGTATGTTGTTTTTGGGGCTTGGAAACTGTGAGACCAGTTGCTGTTTAATTTAACTATCTCAGTAAAAATTACATGGGGGTTCACGTCATCCTTTCTTCATCTTGCCATAGAACACTTTAGGAATTTATGTCTATGTCTCTGGTTGTATAATACACTTGATTGTTTGAAGTTTTGTGCTGTCTAACCTATATCCACTCAACTTGATGTATATAAAAATAAATAAAATATCTATTTATAAAATTACTCTTACCTATCTTTTCTGTTCTTCATATTTCTTAACTTTGCAATAACACATAGACATCTGTATATACTTCCAATCCAGAATCATTACATATTATAGAAGATGGATAGCTATGTTTCAGTAGGAATTATAAAAGATTTCTAGGTCTTCTGGTATCCATTATTTTCTTAGAAGTAAATCTGACAATCAAATGTATAGCCTAAATTAAACTCATTTTTTTCATGAAGTTTAAAACTTACATGATGTTAATGTGCAGATTTAGTAGTTTTTTTTTAAACTCCATGTAAACCCTGATTGCTTTGTATCATTTTTAGGAACATGTCCATGTGTGTCTCTATAATAAAAACACTAGAAAACATAAAAAGCTATACAGAAAATGAAAATGATGATCCATAGCAGCATGAGTTATAAAAATGTAAATTTTTAAAAATAATTTATTGCTTTTTTAACAATTACATTGAAAACAAATTGAACATGACAGAAAATGTCAAATTGGAGGATTTGCATGTGTCAGTATTCACTAGAGATTTTCACCTTAGCACTGCCAGTTTAGATAAAGCCTGCACTTGGATAGACCCAATCACCTGCCAAAATGGGGAAAATAGATTCAGTCCTTATAAAGGAGTAAACAAAACTGTGTCCACCAACCACCGCATCAACGGCATTATAAAGAGACAAGCCACTGAAGAACAAAAAATCATTTGATATACTTGTCCTGGAGATAAGCTCCCAAGTCTGAATATCATTTGCTAAGGTCTGGTAAGAAGCAAGGCTCTCTGGCTATTTTCTAATAATAAAAGAAGACTTTAGCATGCATGGTTGTCAGTTAATTTAACTTTGACTTCTATTCTTAAATCTATTTTAAGTCAATGTTCATGTAATATATTTGATCTGGGCGTGATTAGAAAAGTTGGATGGCAGCAAAAATGCATACACACACACACACACACACACACACACATTTAAAATTCCAATTTCTTTAAAGGAAAGGTAAAATCTATTTACCTCTCTGACTTACTTTTCTCCTGATTGTTAATCACTATTTTCCATTGTTAATAGTAGCAAATAGAGTACTATTATTCCGATTCTTTTTAGTTGAAACTTTGAATCCAGAATTTTGTTTTAAACCTTAAAACCTAACATTTGCAAGAAAATTCTGATTATACAGAAACATTTTTTTTCCAAATGACGTAATATAAACTGGGATAAGAAAAGGATAGGAAAGGGGTTATTTTATTTGTTCTGGTCCTTCCATAACTTGCTTTCCTTTCCAGTAATGACTTGCAAGTTGGTGAGAGAGCTGAAGCAACTCTCATGAACTTTTATGAAGACTTTATTTTTTTAAGAGCAATTTGAGGTTTACAACAAAATTGAGAGAAAGGTAGAATTCTCATTATTTTTCCATTTTCTTTTGCTCAATGTCCAATCCCCAAAGTTAGACTATTGCAGGTGAGAGTTTCATCTGAACAGAGCTTTGGGGAATTCTACCACAGACGTTAGCTGGGAATGTGATTAGTGGAATCAAAGTGGTCCTATCCCATGAAGGAGGAGAGATAAAACAAAACAAAACAAAACAAAAAAACTATTTATTGATTCTTTGATCTGTCTGAGTTTGAAGTTTGAATGAAACAAGTACATTTATAAATCAATTCAGTGTGTTTTCTGTAGTAAGCACAAAGCATTTCGTGCCTAGTACACTAGGCACATTCATCTAGGAATTTATCTGGTTTTTTTTTAATTCTTACCCAAATATTTCAAATGAAAACTTCCAAGACATTAGGATGTCATATGAATAATTGATGTCAATGCTGCTTTCCAAGAAATCCCATTTTATTTAATGTTTGATCCCCATTTCTGTCTTTTTTCCCCATCTGGCAGTTGTCACTTAAGCAGATGGCCACCAGCTGGGAGGGCAGCCTGTATGTCTACCCCCAGGATCCACGGGGCTCAGAAGACCTGATGTGAAAGTGCATCGCGTCACTCCATTAGGCGGTCAGCACACTCAGATACTGACTTGTCAACTTGTCACCACCTGAAAGCTTTCAGAGGGATCTCCTTTATGAATCTGGGATCTTAGGCTGCATTTTTCTGATGTCATAGTGTTTCATATTGTCTTCATACAAGAGAATGTAGCTAATATATCTACATACTCAACTCTACCAATTAAGAGGGTGCACATGAAAGCAGCAAGAATTACTTTAATGAAAAGACAAAGGGAAAGAGGGAGAAAAAATAATGAGTTTTTAAAGAAATACATCCTGACAAAAGTCCAGACATAGTTTGATGTTGAAGGAAGAGGCTTATTCTACTCTAATAAATATATCCATAGTATTATAACCACTTCATCCCAAAATTATTTAAATAAGATTTTTTCCATAATATGAAGTAGTCTTAATGATCTATGAGTATATTGTATATAATATGTATACTACATTTCTGGATGTCTTAAAGAAATTCCTGCCTTTTTCAAAGACTGTCTTCTTACTCTAACTGCCCAGATCACATGTGAAAATGACTCTTCATTAATTTCATCACTGCAGTTGCCCTTTGAGAAGTCTGTTGCTGTGTTCATTTTAATCTCTGAAACTCTGAGTCATCTGTGGTTCTTCAGAAAAAAAAAAACAACTCTGCTTTCTTTAAAAACACTTGTGATAATTTTTCTTTTTATTATTATTTTTTTATTATAGATGCTTGTTCATGGCTGAGCAGGTGGTATAGGGAAGACAGAAAATGGAATAAATTTAAAATGCTGAGTTGGTCAATGTGTATTTCTTTGCACATAACTATACACATCTGCAGCAGGCAGGGGCACACCCACAGAATTCTTAGGCTTATATTTTTCTAAATCTAGATCAAACCATGTTCATACCTTTTCCCCCGATTTATTCTTATGCAATAAGTATGCTATTATATCTCCAAAAAACATGTTTTTTAATGGTCGCATACTTTCCAGTTTATAGCTAAACCATACTTATTTAAATATTCTTTTAGTGTTAGACATCTAAGTTGTTACTGACTTTTAAAGTTAAAAATAACATTAAAAAACACATTTTGTCATTACATTTTGACCATATGCTTGAAACTTTAATTCCTAAAAGTAGAATTTCTGGTCCCAAGGACGTGTGCAGTTGTAAGACTTTAAAATATTTGTTCCATCCAATTTTTCAAGAAGAGCCAATAAGCCAACAATGAACAAGGGTGCTTGAGAATATTCTATTTCTGGTTGCTCTCTGTGATGCTGGTCTGTCTGCCCTTTGCTTATCTCTAGACCTTGGCCCTGCCATAGCTTTGAAGCTATGTCTTCAGGGCATCCTTGAGATTTTTTTCTTTTTTGTTTTGACACCCCTGGATCACAACAATTCAAGGTCAACTCATCACATGCGAGCTTTGGGAACCTTACTGCTCTCTGTTTGCTGCACACATTGAGGCCAAAATTTGATAAGAATATTTTCACAGATGGTGGAGTGCTTGTTGTAAAACAAGTCCAGTTTTTCATATTATTGGTTATAGCTAATGAGGCTGATGTGACCTTTTTCAACCACAATTTTCTTGCCAGTGCAACCAGAAAAAGTATTTCATAATGCTATGTATGCCTCTCCTTCTGGCCACATGACACAATGCCATTTTTTATTTTTTCCAGTTAGTATCTGTGTAAAGTCTGTCATGAAAATTGTATGTTCTGTGACTAAGGAATGGCTGATCCTATTTCCTATTCAGCCGGATGCTCAATCACTGCTGGTTTAATGAATGAACGAATGGATCAATGACTCCCTGCTTTGTTGTAAGAGTGGGATGATGTGAATGTGTTTGGAAGCAGTTTAAATAATTGAGAAGACTATAAAGTACATGTGACAGCCATCACCCAAGGCTGTGGTCCTCAAACACTGGGTGTATGTGCCTCAGGTTAACTCAGAGTTTGATAACAATGCCTGACCCACTACTAAAGATTCCGAGTTTGGTTCAGGTGAGCCCACCCAGGAGGTTTGGAAATCTCTGGTTTTAAGTCTCCCAGCCTGAAATCTATGTTCTTGCTTCATTGCTATGTATTATATTTGATGTGGTCTTTCCATGAACAACTCATATTTTCTGAGATGAAATCAAGACATGGAAGATGAGAGTAGTTAAACTTCCTTATAGATGAAGAAACAAAGGCTTAGGAAAGTAATGAAGTCATTATGCAAATATTAATTGATTGTTGCTGCCAGGTCTTAGAGATACCATATTTTGCCATGTATAGTACACACATTTTTGCCTAAATTTGTGAGGGGAAAATAAAGATGCACATTATATGTGGGTAGTACTAATTCCATACACATATAAGTGTTTTTAGTTTTCTAATTTACACTTATGAGTTAAAAATGCTATTCTAGAAATCAATAACTATAACCATATATAAAATAATACCCTGGAATATGATACACTTTTTATTATTAAATTTATTTTTGTTTTGTAATTACTTGTTCCATAAAATTTCTTGGGCCATAACATATTTTAAAATACATGCTGAAATTTCTTTATAATACAAAAAGCAACTACCTAAATATAAACAAATAAAAATATTAAAACAAAAAATTTTTCCCTGAAAGTTTGGGCCAAAAACCTAGATACATATTATACATGGGAGGACATTATACATGGCAAAATAAAATATTCCCTAGAATCTAATTATTACACAGACCCAAGTTTCTATTTTCCAAAATCTTATAAAAAATGTCATTTTTTGTCCCAATATTTGACACTTTTATTTCTTCTTGTTCTATTATATTTTTGGATATTATCTATGCTTCAAAGGTTTTAATATAAAATTCACTTATTGTTTTTCATTCTAAAAGTATTTATTGATTCATCAACTATTTGTCATGTCATGCTAGGGACTCAAATATGAATAGAAAATGCCTTCTGTTTTCTATGATTTCAAACTCTTCAGTCATGGAATATGCTTCTTTGGTCAAGAAGAGTTTCCCTTTAACCAAGACAAGAAACACAAGAGCATAAGGAGATGTGCAGGGACAGAGGAATTGAGGACATTGATAATCTTAATTTTAGAACTGTTGAGGTTGAAGTTCTCTTGGGACTCCAGGTGGATATTCCCAGCAGCATTTGAATACATAGTGTTTGAGAGTAGGAAAGGGATCTATCTCAACTGGAAATGGAGATTTAGCAGCCACTTACATTAAAGGGAATGTAGATGAGATTCTGTCATGGAGTTTGTTGGTGAGCTAAGAAAGGAGAGAACTGAGGACAAAGCTATAGGAAATTATTCACCTGTAAAGACCAAGCAGAGAAAAGAGGCAGAGAGGGCTGAGAAGTGGTCTGAAGTGGAGGACCTGATGCTTTCTATAAAGTGATGCCCCAGAAATCACAACAGTAAAGGGTTCCAAGAAAGCAGATGTTGAGAAATGAACGGAGTTCAGGATGGAGAGGAGGTGATCGCAGACTCCTCTTTCAGGATGTGTGACTATGAAAGCAAGTAGTGAAACAGGTGGTGAATTGGTGGCAGTCTTTTGCAGGCTTACTTAGCATAGCAAGAACAGGTGAATATATGGCTTATTCTGAAAATGATTATTTGTTATTTGTATATGTTATTGTGTCAGAAGCAAAGTCACCAGAAAGCAGTTTTTGTTTTCTCCTTCTAGCTCTTTTGAAGATGTTCTTAGCTACAAAACTGGGAAAGTTTTCCAGATGTCCAAAAAGCATATTTTCTAGCCTGCATTCTGTGGTACATCTGCCTAAACAGTTGATGCAGTCTTGTTTATTGTGAAGATGAATTGTTTAAGACATTATTTAATATATACATTAGTTTCAACCACAATGGAGAGGATAACTTAGCATGAAGGCAAATTTGATGGAACAAACTTGTTTATCTGCTTTTTAGATTCATTTGAAAAAGAAATAAAAAAGTTTTCTTTGCATTCTTTTACATGTAGTAGGCAGGATGTCTCCTGCATCATGCTGTCAGTAAAAATTGCATTGCAAACATGCATATACAGCATTTGGAGAATTTAAGAGGATCTTGGCCAGTATCTTTTCAGTGATTGAAAGGAGGCCAACATTACCCTGTACCCTGATATAAAAACCTGGTGTAAGGATAACACACACACACACACACACACACACACACAAACTACAGACCAATATCTCTCTGACGAGTACAGATATAAACACATTAAACAAAATACTAGCAAATTGAATATAATAATACAATAAAAAATTTATATATCACGATCAAGTGGGGTTCCTTACAGGGGTACAAGGGTGGTTCAACATTCACAAATTGATCAATGTGATATACCACATAGAGAAAATAAAGGATAAAAATCACATGACCATATCAATAGATGCAGAAAAAGCATTTGACTAGATACATTATTCATTTATGATTAAAACACTTAATAAAATGGGTATAAGAGGAAAGTTCCTCAACGTAATACAGGTCATATGTATCATAACCCCTCGGCTAATGTCATATTTAGTGGTGAAAAACTGGAAGCTGGGAGTTCCCTAATGGTGTAGTGGATTAGGGCTTCCACGCTGGCACTGTCAGTGCTGCGGCCTGGGTTCAATTCCCAGCCGGGGAGCTACCCACATACCAAAAAGCGAAAAAAAAAAAAAAAAAAAAAAAAAAAAAAAAAAAAAAAAAAAAAAAAAAAAAAGAAAAAAGCAAAAAAAAAAAACAAAACTGGAAGCTTTTCTTCTACAATTAGGAGCAAGACAGAGATGTCCCTTCTCACCACTGTCATTCAATGTAGTTTTGAAAATTCTAGCCAGAGCAATCAGGCAAGACAAAGAAATAAAATGCATCCAGATTGAGAATAAAGAAGTTAAATTAACCTCAAAGTCAAGGAAAGTGAAAGCAAAAATAAATAAATAAAACTAGATCAAACTAAAAAGCTTCTATATAGCGAAAGAAGCCATTAACAAAACTAAGAGGCAACCAACTAAATGGGAGAAGATATTTGCAAACCATACCTCTGCTAAGTAATATATCAAATATTTAAAGATCTCTTACAACTCAACAACAAATAAACAAATAATCTGATTAGAAAATGGACAGAGGACCTGAACAGATTATTTCTCTCAAGAAGACAAACAGCCAATAGATACATGAAAAAATGCTCATCCTCATTAGCTCTCAGGGAAATGCAAATCAAAACCACAATGAGATACCACCTCACACCTGTGAGAATGGCTGTTATCAACAAGACAAGGAATAACAAGTGCTGGAGAGGATGTGGAGAAAAAGGAACTCTGGTACACTGCTGGTGGGAGTGCCAACTGGTACAACCACTGTGGAAGGCCGTGTGGAGGGTCCTCCAAAAATTAAGAATAGAATTATCATATTATTCACCAATCTCTCTTCTGGGTATCTATCCAGCAAAATCTGAAAACATTTATCCATAAAGGTATATATACC
>PVJL010001564.1:134889-253791 GCA_004026885.1 Lyroderma lyra | reverse complement strand
AAATTGAAGTCAGGGAATGTAATTCCACCAGCCTTATTCTTTTTATGTAGTATTGCTTTGGCAATTCGAGGTCTTTTATGGTTCCATATAAATCTAATAATTCTTTGATCTATTTCATGAAAGTATGATTGTGGGATTTTGATGGGTATTGCATTAAATCTGTAGATTGCTTTGGGCAGAATGGCCATTTTAACAATGTGAAGTCTTCCTATCCATGAACAGGGGATATTTTTCCACCTCTTAAAGTCTGTTCCAATTTCTTTCAAAAGTGTCTTATAGTTTTCTGTGTATAAGTCTGTCACGTTCTTTGTTAAGTTAATTCCCAGGTATTTCATTCTTTTTGTTGTGATAGCAAAAGGAATTGACTCTCTCATTTCTTTTTCTGAGGATTCATTGTTTGTATAAAGGAATGCAGTTGATTTTTGTACATTGATTTTGTAACCTGCAACTTTACTGTATTTGTTAATTGTTTCTAATAGTTTCCTGGAGGAATCTTTGGATTTTTTATATAAAGGATCATGTCATCTGAATATGTTTTGAAACAAGGTAAGAGAATAAGTAAATATTTAAAAAATAATTATTTTGTGCCTTTTATCTTATTGTGGAGAATCTTCAGTTAAGAACAATCAGCTGCCTCTCTACATTCTCGTATAAACCAGGTAAGGTAAAAGAATTCAAAGTAGTTATGATACCCTATAGCAAGCTATAATAGTTTGGAGAGATGAGTAGGGTAACCTATTTTCACTCAAATATTTTTAAAACTACATATGGTATAAGTAATTAACATTAATACAGTATGCTGGCATATTTTATTCTTAAAGAACTCTCACAAATGGAACATTATCTATCTTAAAGCAACTACCATTCTGATGTCAAAACTATGAGGTATCATTTACTTTGAAATGCTTCTACTAGGAATATCCCCAAGAAAAATATTAAGTTACGTGCTGACGTGAAGGTCCCAAATCTCCACTCTGCTCTCATTTGCAGCTGCAAATACATAGGATGATTTTGGAGACCAGACAACATCATAAACAACATAAGTAGTTGGATAAAAACTCAAAAATGGCTTGAGATTCTCCTGTTGCCATATAATAACACCCCAGTCTGCAGAACAGCTTAAGAATACATCATGACAGAATGGATTCCATGCTATTTTATACACTGGACCCTGGAATTTAAAAAAAAATTAAAATACATATGTAAATAGTATTTAATATCTTATACTTTAAACTTGATCAATAAATTAAAAATGCTAAGATTTCTAGAAGATTTATGCATCACACATTATTGTGTAGGTATTATTTTAGCTGAGAATAAAGTTGTAAATTTAATCTTCCCTTAATTATACCATACAGAAACATAAAAATATAGTTGATAGGATTCTCACTAAATATTAATACATGTACTTATTTACTTTAAAAGACATAATGAGAATTAAGAAAAAAACAGAAATGGAGAAATGAAGAAAATATAGATGGAATAATAATAACAGATATAGAGAATAGGTTTATGACAGAGACAATTTTACTTTGGGATCAGCATGTCATCATAAGCAAAGTTTTTCAGAAACAAAAATTGTGACTTCTAAAACTTGCAAGAAGAAATCAAGAATATTTAGAAGCTAAATAAAATGCCCCATACATGGGTGGTTCCATACAAAAAAAAGCACTTACTTTAAGTCAGTAGTTTTAAATCTGAAGTTGTAAGTTTATTGCATATTAACAATACTATGTATAATGATACTATTGTTTCAGAAATCTTACAAGGTAAATTTTTTATACATACTATATTTAAACTAACCTTATGTCCTCTATAGGTATCCAGGTATTGTTCATTATATGAACAAGAACATTTGTGAATATGACCTTCCTCAGTGCCAGCCAAATAGATATTTGTGTCCTACAACGCATACACATACACAAAAATACATTAGTAAATGTGCTCAATATAAGAGTAGAGCATTCAAGATCTAGTAAAATCAATTCAAGAACCAAAATTAGAAATACTATCTTAAAGACAGTTGTCTGTTGCTTTTCTTTCTATCATGATTTAACAATAATTAAACTACCTGTAGAAGTACTGTGCAAAGAAAATACAGATTTGTTTTTTGATGGAGAAGAGAGTAGAACTTAGTATCCTGTCTAGAAATTACATGGATAAACATCGGCTTAAAATGAAAAAGAAACTTTCTGAGACTTGAAACTAGTAGTCCAGGGAAATATAATAAATAGCACGTATTCTTTCCTTAAAACTAGTCTAAGAGAAGAGAGGTGACTTATCAATAACTTATTTATGTATATAATGCTGAGGAAATAATTCTTGGTAAGAATGAGAAATTGAACTAGTGTCTCAGACATCTTTAACTATAAATGTATGTACTAAATAAGGATTTTAATTGTACTTGTGATAGTGAGGTCATAGTAAAAAAGTTGGAAAGTCAATGATGTTCCTGTCTTTGTAGAGTCAGCATCACCTGGGAGCATTTTAGAGGTGCAGAAACTCAGGTCTTACCCCAGACCTACTGAATAAGAATCTGCATTTCAACAAGATTTCCAGGTAATTTATATGTACATTAACATTTGAGACACACTGCTCTAGTGTTTACCAGTACTTAAGAATGTAACTACAAGAGGTTTCCTAGTAGTATAATGGCTAGGCTTCAGTGCTCTCAACACTGTGGCCTGGGTTTGATTCCCAGGCAGGGAACTACCCTGCCCCCCGCACCCAAAAAAGAATATAACAGCAAGATCATGGGGTATATACCATTTTAAATTGCACAATTTTCCCCCAAAGTAGTAGTACTAATTTCATTCAGCAGTAAATAAAGTTCCCTTTGCCCTACATCCTCTTCAACAGTTGGTTATATCACAAATCTTAAATTCTGTCACCTGTTAAGAGTAAAATTATACTTAATGGTTTTCATTTCCATTTATGTGAATATTAGCAAGGTTGAGCACATTTTTGTGTATTGGATATTTATTATTATATTCCTCTTCTGTTCATAACTCTTGGCCACTTTACTAATAATGTTTTTTTCATACTTATTTGTCTAAGTTTTTTATATCTTCTATTACATATACTTTATCTATTACGTATGTTGCAAGTACCTCTCCTAGTGTATGGCTTTTTACTTTCGTTGGTGTCTTTTGGCAAACAATAGTTCTCATTTTAATTTAGCAGGTATATATTTTTTAAATTGTTAGCATTTTTGGTGGTTTAAGAAGTTTTTCCTACTTTGAGGTCATGGAGATGTTCTCTCATTATACATTTCCTTCAATAATTTTTTGTGTATGGTGGGGTAGGGATCTAATTCTACTTTTTTATATGGATAATGATTATCTCAACACCATTTGCAAGTAGGTCATCTTTCTCTAGAGGTCACTGGCTAAAGTTGGGCTCCTCAGCATATAAACTCCGCTATGTATTAAGGAGTTCTTTCTTTGATGTAAACAGAAATGGGCAGAGATTTTAGTTGAACTATAATGGAGTATAACAGAGGACTCAGCACAGCCTATAAGGAGCTCTGGAGCTAAGATAGCTTTTCAGAGTCCTGCCTCTAGGCAAGGAGGCCAGGCACATTACATGATCCCTATCAATAAACTAGTCAAGTAAGATAACAGACTCAGACCAAACTATATAAAAAAATCAAACTGAATGTAAGTGGTCTAAACATTGCAATTAAAAGGCAAAGTTGTAAGACTGGATAAGAAAGCAAGACCCATATGCTGTCCACAAGAAGCATACTTTAAATATAAAGATACAAACACATTAAATATAAAAGGATAAACTATAATAACACTAGTTAAGAGAAAGCTGGGCTGGCTATATTAATATCAGACTAAGTAGATTTCAGAGAAGAATATTAGCAGCTATAAATAATGTTATTTTATAATGATAAGGGAGTTGACTAATCAAGAAAACATAATAATCCTTTATTTTATATATTAAAACAGAGCTTCAAGATATATTAAGCAAAAATTGACAATTACAATGAAAACCAGACAAAACAGACTACAATTATGGTCAGAGACTTCAATACATCTCTCTCAGTAATTGATGGAAAAAATAGGCAGAAAAATATCTAGGATATAGTAAACTTGAAAAATGCCATCAATCAACTTAACCTGCTGACATGGATAGAACTCTGTACCCAACAACAGCAGAATACTCATATACATTTTTCTCAAGATCACAGAGAACATTTACCTATATAAATTACATTCTTGGCTTTAAAACAAATCTCAATAAATTCAAAAGGATTCATAAAATTGAAAGTAACAGAGAAAAAACTCATGGACACAATCAATAGTTTAGTAGTCACCTGAGTGTATGGGGGTTGATGGTGGAAGAGAAAGGACAGGGACTCAAATATATAATGATGAAAAGAGAACTGACTCTGGGTGATGAACACATAATCTAACACACAGATGATGTAATGTAGAATTGTATACCTGGGACCTATGTAATTTTTACTAACTGATGTCACCCCAATTAATTTAGCAATAAAAAAAGGATTCAGTTTATAGAAATTTGTTCTTTGATAATGATCATATTGAATGAGAGATCAGTAACAGAAAAATCCTTGGAAATTCCCCAAATATTTAGAAGCTAAATAACATGCTTCTAAATAACCTATCAATCAAAGAAGAAATCAAAGAGGAATTAGAAAGTATTTTAAACAGAATGAAAATGAAAACATAACACATCAGTTTTGTGGGATGCTGCCAAAGCAGTATTTAGGGGGAAAGTTATAGAAAAAATGCCTAAATTAAAAAAGAAGAAAGGTCACAAGTCAGTGACCTTAGATTCCATGTTAAGAAACTAGAACAAGTAAAACCAAAGTAGAAGAAAGGAAATAATAAATATCAAAGTATAAATCAATGACATAGAAAACAGAAAAAGAATAGTGAAAATCAGAGAAATCAAAAGTTGGTTCTTTGAGATCAATAAAATTGGTATTTTAGATCAATAATCTTCTAGACAGACTATTCAGAAAAAAAGGAGACACACATTACTAACATTAGGAATTAAAACAGGTGACATCATTACATATGTTACAGCTATTAAAGTATACTATAAGGGAATATTATTACACCACTAAATTCAACAAATTAGATGAAATAGACAAATTTTTTGAAAGACATAAATTACTTCAGTCAAGAAATAGATATCATAATATAGTATCTAGGAAAAATTTGAATTTTTAGTTAAAAGTTAAATATCTTCCTAAAAGAAAACTACAGGCTTAAATTGTTTACTTGTTCTATCAAACACATAATGAAGAATAATACTACTTGTATGAAAGGAAAATCTTTCAAAAAAGTAAAAAAGAGGGAATACTTTTCAAATCATTCAGTGAGGCCAGGTTTAACTTTATACTGAAACCAGACAGAGACATTACAAGGAATGAAAACTATAGGCCAATACCCCTTACAAAAGTAGATGTAAAAATTCTAAACAAAATTTTAGCATATTAAATCCAATCATATATTAAAAGGGTAAATCATAATCAAGTGGGATTTATTCCAGGAACAAACAGTGAAAATATCAATCAATGTAACTTACCATATTAACAAATTTTAAAAGAAAATCTATATTATTATATCAACAGGTGCAGAAAAAGCATTTGATAAAAATCCAACATCCACTCCTAATAAAAACTCTGAACAAATTGTAATGTAATGGGACTGCCTCAACCTGATTAATTGCATCTACAAAAAACTTGCAGCTTGTATCATACTTAATAGTAAAAGACTGAGTACTTTCTCCCTAAGGTTGGGAACAAGATAGGAATGTCTGTTTTCACCACTTCTATTCATTCTCAAGCTGGAGGTTCTAACCGGTGCAATCCATCAATAAAAAAGAAATTAAAAGTAAACAGATTAGAAAGGAAAAAGTAAAACTCATTATTTACAGACTGCATGATCATGTTGAATTCCTTAGACAAGAACATTTCTAAGACCAGACTAGGGTTTTTCAACCCGGCACTACTGACATTTTGGGCAAGCTAATTCTTTGTTGGGGGGCAGACAGGAACAAGTGCTTGTCTTATGCACTGTAGGATGTTTAGCAGCATTATTGCACTCTGCTTGTTAGCTGCCAATAGCACTCCTCCCCACACCCCACCTCTTACAGCTGCAAAAAACAAAAATATCTTAAGACATTGTGAAATGTCCCCTGGTGAGAAAATGATCCCTCCCTGTTCAGTAGAACAACTGTTCTAAAATTAAGGTGAAAAGTAGATTACTGGAATTTGAGAATGAAGGCAGTTAGAATATGACAGCAGTGTTGTAAAAGTGAAACATAATAAAGGCCTGAACTACATTAGGAGTAATCAGCGTGGACTAGAAGGAATGGAGAATAAAACTTAAATATTATTTGGATGATACAGTAGAACAGAGTTAAGCCCAAGTTTGGGTTTGCAGTGGATTATGCTGTCACAGAAGAGATGCCCAACCATATTACATATAATAGAGAACACACAGAGTGTGTTTTTGGTTTCTAAAGAGCCTCCAGATAAAAAGAATTTTAAAAAGTGGAACTTCCTTAACTATGCTTTATTTGATTCTGGTCTTGATAAGCTTGATAATGTGGTCTTCCTGATCCCAAGAATCATGAGTCATCCCTTACACTGAATATATATAGGACTATATAGTGCATTGGTTTCTATCAATACGATAGAGCAGCAGAGCACACAAAAAGGGCAAGGTGGGGCATTCAAGTTAAATATGCAGTTGTAAAGAGGATCCTGCCATAGTTCCTCAGAAATGAAGGCCTTTCCTCTAGAAAACAGATAAAAGACAGAATTTAGTCAACTGGAATGTGCCATTCTACCTTAGGTTAGCATCAATGCTTGTTATTTTTTTACTTACAAGGCACAGTATTAATTAACATGCTAATCTTTTGTTTTATGTCTTAATACACTTCAGTTAATGGAAGTTGTCATACACAATGATTAAATGATGGATTGAAATAATCTACCTTGGGATGAAAAGCAAAACACATTCCAGGAGCCTGTCGAGATATCAAAGCTTCACCTTTTTTTTCCTTTTCCCCTCCTTTTCTGTGGCTGCTGGAAGTAGTTCGCCTCAAACGCATCAAATCTTTAAAGAAAAAACAAACATCTTATTTACCACGTGAAAATGTATTAAGGCATAATGGGTGTCCCTCTGCAAACAATATTTTGATTTCTGCCATCTTGTGCATGAGATTAGGTTAAAATCAGCAAATACCAGAACAAGATACTTAGAAAAGCAATGACCAAGCCCAGTTTTTTCTTATTTAGCAAAGCCAAAATTGGTCACCTCTTACACATGGTTTACCAGGAATGTTTAATTCGGCACATACAAGAGGAAGGTAATTTGGTATATATATGTACGTATATTTTTTACCATAACAGTCCAGTCCTTTCCGTATGACCCATTTGGAGATTCTTCCATCTGCTGATATGGAAACTAGTATTTCTCTTTTGTCATCACCCGTCGTTCCTCGATCTTGTTCTATCCACTGTAGTTGCCATACAGGTCCCAGATGTTTTTGAGATGATTCACTGAAACAGAAAAAGTTACTAAACACAGAATCATTATAATAATTTTTTAAAAAAGACTTTGTCTAAGTGATAAGGACAGCTCTGAAGAGTACCATGACCTGCTTATAGAACGATGCTTTTATTGTTCGAAACCAGACTTTCGCTTTAGATATTTTGTAAAACAAGAAAAATAATCACTTTTCTACCTAATATTCACTGCTATTTTTCCTATTTCTTAGAAAAGAAAAAAATTACTGCCTTTAATTATATTAGGTGGCATAACAGGAAAACAAGAGCAACTATTTCTTTTTTTTTCAAAACGTATTTCACTTACTCTATTCATTTACTTTTTCTAGTTAAGTTGTGTACAGTTAGGTTATTTTAGGCAGATTGAATATAAGTATCTTCATCTTTATAAGGATTTTTTTGCATAGCTTAAATGAATAAGTTGTTTAACCTTCCTTCACTTCTCAGTGAATTTTAAAATCACTTCTTGGACTGCTGTTTTCCTATCAGATTAATGGGTTGCTCTCTTCCTAGCACTGACTCTCTTGATTTTTTTAATGCAAATCCTCCAAAACAATAGTTCTGAATCTTTTTAAAATTATAGGTATTTTTGATTACTTGGTAAATGTTATGGATCCTCTTCCTGGAAATAAACAGAAAGGCCCAGTTACGAATTATGCAAATAATTTCAAAGTATAGAACCCTTGCTTTCATGCCTATTCCCATGCAGTTCTAGCTAAGTTTATTCAAACACTAATGTAAATATGCCACCTCACTTTTGCCTTATTTGTATCTAGTCTATTACAGAAACATAACATATTCAATATCTTTCCCCTTTAACTGTTTTATCTTCTCAATATGACTCATTCAAGTATTCATTCATTCTTAATCAAAACTTACTGTAATATAGCCACTATTATGCGACATACCGAAGAAGCAAAGGTAAGTAATATTTAATCTTCAACCTCAAGGAGCTATAGCCTCCTTAGGGGGAAAAATATGTGTTTGTGTGTATATGTGTGTGTGTGTGTGTGTGTGTGTGTGTGTGTGTGTGTGTGTGTAGGCCATCCAGAAAGTATCCAGCCACGTAATATTAAATAGAGGCATTCATGGCTGGATTTTTTCTGGATGTATATATATACATATATGTAAACAACTTACATAAAGAATGATACATTTTGTGATAAAGGTATGTATAGGATGCACAAAAGAAAGGAATGGGAATGTTTCCTGGAGTATGAGATACTGAAGCAATAAAGAGTACAAACTTTCAGTTATAAGACTAATAGATCAAATGTACAGCATGGTGATTATAGTTAATAATCCTGTACTGTATACTCGAAATTTGCTGAGAGTAGACCTTAAGTGTTCTCACCACAAAAAAGGAAAAATGGTAACTATGTGAAGTGATTGATATATTAATTAATTTGATTGTGGTAATCATTTCACAATGTGTGCATATACATTGTATACCTTTTAAAATCACACTGTACTACCTAAATGTACACAATTTTTGTCAGTTATACCTCAGTAGAGATGGGAAAAAATTAAAATTTTTAAAAAGGATAAGAGTAAACTATCAAGGAAACAAAAGTTGTTTTGTTTTTTCTTTGGTTGGTTCCCTGGCCAGGAATTGAACCCAGGCTGTAGCAGTGAGAGCGCTGAAGCCTAGCCACTACACCACCAGGGAACCCCCTATGGCAACTAAAGTTTGTTGGTGAAGTTTGCAGAGAGAAGATAAAGGAACTATTGGGACAGAGCATTCCACCTGGAGAGACAGTATGAGGAATGATTAAATGTTTGAAAAATAATGGTATCACTGATCTCACTAACAACATAAACACTCAAAACCAAATACCATTAGAGTACATTTTTACTTCTCCCTCAAAAGGTGTATGTTATATGTTTATCTAATTCTTGGATTCTCACCTACTGTCCAGAACTGGAACATTACTGTTGCTCTGTACATTATAAACTGCAATGGTGCCATTGTGATAGCCAACCGCTAAAAGATTAGGTGCTCCAATTGAAAAATCCACAGTAGTTACTCCGCATGGACTCTGATAAATACGTTCTGGCCACTAAATAAAATAATAATTATATTACATTTTAAACTTGGGTTTTTAGACCACAGGAAGGTGGGGTATGATGATGGCTGAAATCTAGTCTGGTGGCAATGGCAATGTGAGGAGAGTTAGTCTACATTCAGTTACTCTGCTCTTGCTAACTGCCAGTATAAATGAGAACAAAACCTCAGTCATTTCCTTTACTTTGATGAATCTTCAGAGCTTAACAATTTTAAAAAATACACAATGGGGTTTTATAATAATTACCATGTTATGGTAATCTCTCATCTGATTTGTATGATCTTCTTAAAGAAATAAGTAACGATCTCTAAATTATCTAGCATATATTCCCATCTTCCAGTATCTATTTCAGATGTTTGGATTATCTAATCATTTCTAAAAAAAAATGTATAGTAGAAGCTCCAAAACTCTCCAAGGTACTCTTTCCTATAACTCTGTCAGAAGTTTTTATTGTTTTGTTTTGCTTTAATGTCTAATCTAAATCCCTTCCTGTTTTTAATGCCCTACATGGAAAAGAAGATAACCTACTGATGTTGGATCTTATATCAGTCCTTCCAAATGCTTTAAATTGCATCTGCCTTTCTTTTATGGTATATAAACCCAGCTTTCTAAGAGACTGGAACTATTTATAAAAACTCTTATTCTTATGTGCTCTTCTGATCCTTTTCTAAGTTTTCCACTTTATATTTCAGTTCTGAAAACTAAATGTAAAGTTATAAGGTAACAAATTGACTAGGGCTATTTAGCAAAAAACATGACTGATTCATATTCATTCTCTTTGAAAAATTCATGACAACAAGATGTTCATATTCATCTACTTTATATCTATTGAGGATGGCAGAAATCTATCTTACAAGGTGATAAGGAGTTATTCATATATTAAGAAACAACCCAGTATCAAATTCATACTTATTATTAATGCAATTTCCCAAGGATTTTAATTTATAAATTCATTCTTCTTTATAATTAGCTCTGATAAACATTAATGGTTCAGCTCTGGATCATCAGATCTAACAGCACATAGTAGATACTCAATAAATATTTGTTGAATGAATTTATTATACTTTATCCTATATCAACAAAATCAATTTTTAATTGTTACATATTTAAACCAAAGGAAATAGTTTTGCTTGAAAAATTTTTCTTGACTTTGTTTAATTATCACACAAGCTGTCTACTTTATGAGAATTATTCCGTTTAATTAAATGAAAACGAGTCTTATTCCTGTTTGGGTTACCATAGGATTCTTTATTGACCAGCAGCAAGCCAATCCTTTTTTTTGCTCTTTAAATCCAAAGTGCCCATAGCCAACTGCCAAAAGGTCCTAAAAACCAGAAAAATACATTTAAAATAAGAAGGAATGGCATACAAATATTGGCAAATATATAAAGTTGCATAGTAATGAACTGTGTTAAAATTGTGATGGGACATTTCAACTGAGAGAAAAAAATACCAATTGTACCATCTATTTTTACTCTATAGCTCCATCTTTATAGGCAAAATTATAATAATCCATTTTCAGACTAAAGCATACCCAAAAAGAACCAATTGCTAACCAGTTCTTTCACATATTAAGATAATCTTCCAAGATTGTATTGCTACATTATAATATCTTTGGTTTTTGAGAATGACCTAATTATTTCAAATGAGTTGAAGAAGGTTATATGGACTGAATAATGTCTCCTCCCCCAAAATGTATGCACTGAAGTCCTAATCCCCAATGTGATTATATTTAAGGACAGGATTTCTAGGAGGTAAGTAAGGTTAAATGAGGTCATAAGGGTGAGTCCTAATCTGATAGGATTGGTGACCTTACAAAGAGAGGTAATGACACCAGAGATCTCTCTTTCCACCATGAGGGGACACAGAAAGAAGGCTGACATCTGCAAGCCAGGAAGAGAACTTTCACCAGGAATCAAATCAGCTAGCATCTTGATCCTAGACTTCCCAGCCTCCAAACTGTAAGAAAATTAATCTGTTGTTTAAGCCACTCAGTCTATGGCCTAAACAGTCTATGGCTATTTTTGTTATGGCAGCACTAGCTGATTGATACAGCAGGTCATTACAAGAAATGCTTATGTAAGTACATATAGGCAAAAGTTCAAAAACAAGCCTCTTTTTTGTAATCAGAATATCTTTATAAAAAATATATTATATTTTCTTGACATTACCCTACTTTCAAGCCAACATCGTCTCTCCACAATTCCCTCTGCCTTAAAACACTCTTCAACACCACTCTTTACATCCTGGCATTGACAAATTCCTATTCATCTCTGTTAGACCCAGCATAGGACACCACTTCCTCTAAAAAGTATTCATGAGCCCCTATTATGTGCTCTCACAGCACTATTAATTTTCCTTATTAAATCATATAGAAAACTATTATATGGGCAAGGTCTGTGTATGACAAAATTACTACTGTTATCTCTAGTGCCTTAACACAGTAAATGTTCAATAAATATTTGTAGAATGAATTAATACGATAGATGTCATCTGTCATATACTTTATAGCTTCATTCACAGTGTTTATTTTAATCTCAATGGCAGCATGTTAATTTTTTAAATGCTAGTATATTCAGTTTCTAAATATAATTCATCTGTATTATAGTTACTATTGACTTATTAAATCTCACTTATCTACAAGATGTTCTCAAATACAGTTTTATAAAGACAAATCCATAAAGTATCTTATTTTATTAAAAAATAACATACATAATTTAAATAATGTGTTATTTAGGTTTTAACAAAAATAATTATAGACCTTCTTATTTTTAATAACCTTAACAATTATCATGTTTGCACACAACACCTTTCAAGTATGGCAATAAAATACTAAACCTAATTCTTAAACACATATAGTGTAAACAAACAAATTAATTTTGACCACTTTAAAAACACACTATATATTTATTCCAAAGACAGTGCTATTACACAAAAGTTTTGGGGAATCACTAGTTGAGAAACATGTCTTCAGGACCAGTTTATAAACCACCAGAGGAAAATAAATCTCATTTCTCTATAATCATCCCTTTTTCACATGGAAACATAGTATTTCCCAGCTTGATGATTCATCTAATTTGACTCAGATGATTTTTAGCAGTATAGAGTTAAGAACAAGGAAGCTGGAGGCAGATGTCTGGGTTTGATTTTACCTGTTTTACTTACCAGTTGTATAATTTTGGGCATATAATTTATGCCCAAACTTTCTGAGCTTCAGTTTTCTCATTAACATAATGGGGAAATTAATACATAACGCATAGTTTTTGTTAATACAGTAAAATGCTTAAAATAGTACCTGGCACAAAGAAAGTACTGTTTATTTGCTATTATTAGTAGTAACAGTATTTTAAGGAATCTCAAAATTATTTTGCACATTTGCAGAGTCACTGAATAAAGTATACATTTATGAATTCAATTAATTTAAGGAAAATATAAATTTGGATATATGAATTTGGTATATTTTAAAAGAAGTCAGTTTACTATCTTCTCATGCATGTCTCAATATCTGATATGGATTCAGAGAATGTTATGTCCCAAATACATCTCCTAAAATAAAAATGGTGATGTTTTTATATTAAAGGAGAAAAACACTTTTTGTAACTATTTGCATTTTCCCCTTTTGGAACATAAATTTGTTTTAGAGGCATTTTAAAACTAGGGGTTATATCTATTTAAATACCTTGCCTGATAATATCTGAGGGGGAAAAAAATCTTCATTAGTACTTAACAATTGCCCTGAAATGCTGGAGGTGAAATTGTTAAAGTATTTGATAACTTACTGGATTTGTTTTATTCCAGGCAAGGCTGCTCACATTCAGGCCTTTGGTTAAGTCACAAGAAAAGGACCAAAGTCGTTCCAAATTGGCTGGTACTGTTGATTGTTGTGCACGTATTTCTATTTCTTCTTCCTCTTCCTTCTTAACTACATGTTCTACTTCTTCAAGTTTTTCACCTTCTAAAAAGTCTTCAGGCTCTTTAGGTTCTGGTTCTAAAATTAAATTAAATTAAAATATTATTGCCCTCTACACCTACAGGAGCCTGCCACAGACTCCAAACAGTATTGCTACCTACCACTGACACTTGAAGCATCATTGGATCTGCTGGATCATATGGCCCAAGTGACAGGGCACACTGAATAGCCACCTGGACCTGTTTAGAATCTTCTATTCTCAAAGCTGGCCCCACTCAAAGCTAGCAGCTTTTCAGGTCGCTAAAAAAATGGGCAAGAGTAGCACATCCAAATAAGGAATATGTTGCTTCTAAAATGTGAAGAGGTCCACTAGGCATTGTGCTTCCTTTTTGGTTGTAAAAGGGGCCAAATGCAACAACTTATCCTTCACTTTAGAACAAACTTGTCCAACTGACGGCCCATGGGCCGCATGCAGTCCAGATGGCTTTGAATTGGGGCCCAATACAAATTCGTAGACTTTCTTAAAACATTACAAAAATTATGCACAGATCTTTTTTTTGTTGTTTTTATTAGCTCATGAGCTATCGTTAGCATTAGTGTATTTTACGTGTGGCCCAAGACAATTCTTTTTGGCCTAGGGAAGCCAAAAGATTGGACACCCTTGCTTTAAAATATGTACCTTCACATTGTCCCCACCACTGGACAATTGGAAATTTCACCAAAGTGAAAGGCCCCTGATATTTTGTCAGATTTATTATTTACCCTCTGACATGTAAATGCCTTACCAATAAGTCTATTCTTGTTCACTAGGTCCGGTCAGCATAATGTCATCAATATAATGGACCACTGTGATCCCTTATTGAAGGGAAAAGGTCCCTGCAGACTAAATTATGACATAAACCCAAAGAGTTGATATACCTCTGAGGTATGACAGTGAAGAGTTGATATACCTCTGAGGTATGACAGTGTATTATTGGCCTGGCCAGCCAAAAGCAAATGACTTCCGGTGGTTTTTACCAACAGTTATTGAAAGAAGAAAAAAAAAACAGCATTAACTGTATCAACAGTTACATACCAGGTACAGGGAATGTGTTAATTTCATTGTTCAGGCAATAAAACCCCATCTGGAACAGCAGCTGCAATTGGAGTTACCTCCAGGTTAAGTTTATAATAATCCAGATACTCTCCAAGATCCATGTGTTTTCTTTGTAAGCCAAATAGGTGAGTTGAAGAGGAATGTGGTGGGAATCAATACTCCTGCACCTTTCAGGTGCAGCTAGAATTAACCTCTGAAATCCCTCCAGAAATGTGGTATTGCTTTGGTTTACTATTTTCATAAGTAGAAGCAGCTCTAGTGGCTTCCAGTTAGAGACATTTTCTCCCATAATAAACCTTACTCCATAGGTCTAGTGTCAAATGTGTGGATTCTGCCAGTTGCTGGATATTTCTCTCCAAGTGTACATTCTGGAACAAGGGAAATAACCACAGGATGGCCTCAGAGATTCAGTAGAACTACTGTGAGATAGACCTGAGCTAAAACTCCATTGATCACCTCACTTCTCTAAGTTCTTACTCTGTGACTAGTGGACCACAGAGATGTTTTGGGTCTCCTGGAATTAGTGTCAATTCAGAGCTGGTGTCCAATAATCACTGAAATTTCTGATTATTTCCTTTTCCCTAAGGCACAGTCACTCAAATAAAAGGCTATAGGTTCTTTTGGAAAAAATATTAACAGTATACATTTTTGGCAGTGTAGTGGTATACCTTCTCAAACAGACCCCGCCTCCTTTTCTTTTATGCCTTAGAAATTTTTGTGTATTGTAATTTTTTATGATTAAGATCACAAACATTTTCTCTTTTACCTTCCTCTAGGACTTTTATTTTAAATTTTACATGTAAATTTATGGTTCATTCTGAGTTAATTTGTATATGAGATAGGGGTTGAGGTTTATTTTTTACCTCATATAGATATCCAATTGTTTCAGCATGATTTATGAAAAAAATCAGCCTTTTTGTACAGAATCACCTCAGCAAGTTTGTCAAAAATCGATTAATTATATAGGCCTGTGTAGTGCTACTCACATGTTTAGTGCTGAAAGCTATATGAATGCACCTTTTGATAAGTGATAAGGTAGTCTGGAGATTACATTTAGAAATAATTAACAATATCACTTAATTTTTTAAACTATTGGAGTTTGTTTAAATGTGATTTTAAAAAATACCTTTTAAAATAGGAAGCTGACGATAAGCTGCAAGTTTTGGCTGAAATATATTTTCCATTAGAACCCGTTCCATAAAAAATAAGTCCTGATGAAACTTTTCAGATTTGAGTATTGCATCTGAGTGGTCTTCTTCATCATCATGCATTTTAGCCAGAATTACATTTTCTATATCCATTAGAGAACTAGCTTCACTGTCTATAAAATACAAAACAATGCAATGATAAAATAATTCAAATACTATTAAATGACTCACATATTCTAAATATTCAAAAATGACATTTTGTTATTACTATTTTTTTTCAATATTCAACAACTTCAACAGAATATCTTTTATGTACCAAGCACATGCAAGATGCATATATATTACTGAATTTTGGAACTCTTAACCACCCCAAAATGTACTGTTTTTCAGAAGATAAGCAATGATAACCTCATGAAGTAATTTTTTGTTGTTGTCATTGTTTTTGGGTGGTTGCCTAGCTTGGAATTGAACCCAGGCTGTGGTATTGAGAGCCCCGAAGCCTAGCTACTACACGACCAGGGAACCCCCAACATGAGGTAATTTTTATCTCTATACATTTTTATTCCTATTACAATGAGAATACCAGTCTTTAAATAAATATCTTATCTGATTATTCCTTTATAAAACATTATACCACTGTGTTTATTTTTTTATTGATATGATAAGAAATTATTAAAAAAAACTGGATTAAAAACATGCAAATCTATTCTCTTAGAGTTCAAAATACCGGTTATAAGGATGCTCAATAAACTTAGGGGAAGAATAAATGAACTCCATCAGAACTTTTACACAAAGAAATAGAAACCATAAATCAGAACAGTCAGAAATTACAATACAAAACTGAAATGGAGAATACATTAGTGGAATTAACAGTATATTAGATGAAGCAGAGGATTGAATCAGTGATTTAGAAGACAAAGTAGATGAAAACATCCACTCAGAAAAACAAATAGAAAAAGTAATTTGAAAAATGAGGGTAGTTTAAGGGACTTCTGGAACAACATCAAGCATAATAATATCTGCATCATAGGGGTACCAGAATGAAAAAATAAAGAGCAAGAATTTGAAAACATATCTGAAGAAATAATGATGGAAAACTTCCCTAACCCAGTGAAGGAAACAGACATACAACTCCAAGAAGTACAGAGAGTCTCAAACAAGATGAACCCAAAGAGGCCCATACCAAGACACATCATAATTAAAATGGCAAAGCTTAAAATCAAAGACAGAATCTTAAAAACAGCAAGAGAAAGACAGTAATTACCTAAAAGGGAGCTCCTCTAAGACTGCTGATTTCTCAACAGAAACTTTGAAGGCCAAAGGGATTGGCACAAAATATTCAAAGTGATGAAAAGCAGGGACCCACAACCAAGATTACTTTACCCAGCAAAGCTATCATTTAAAGTCAAAGGACAGATGAAGAGCTTCCAGACAAGAAAAAGTTAAAAGAGTTCATTACCACCAAACAAGTATTATAAGAAATGTTAAAGGGACTTCTTTGAAAAGAAGAAGGGGGAGAAAAAGATCATAAATACAAATAACAAATGGCAATAACTATGTACCTACCAATAATCACCTTAAATGTAAATGAATTAAATGCTCCCATCAAAAGACATGGGATAGCTGAAAGGACAAGAAGACAATACCCATACATTCGCTGTCTATAAGATACTCAGTTCAGTTTGAAAAACACACACAGACTGAAAATAAAGAGATGGAAAAAGATATTTCATGCAAATGGAAATGAAATAAAGCTGGTGTGGCAATACTTACAGCAGATAAAATAGACTTTAAAACAAAGGCTGTATCAAGAGACAAAGAAGGACATTCCATATACAATAGCCAAGATATGGAAACAACCTAAGTATTAATTCGTAGATGATTGGATATTGAAGATGTTATACATATGAGGACTGCCTGGAAAAAATCCAACCATAAAGGCCTCCATTTTTCATATCACATGGCTGGATACTTTCCAGACAGCCCTCATAAATACAATGGAGTATTTCTGGGTGACAAAAAAAGAGTGAACTGTTACCATTTACGACAACATGCATGGAGCTAGAGGGTATTTTGCTCAGTGAAATAAGTCAAACAGAGAAAGACAAATAAAATATGGTTTCACTTCATGTGGAATCTAAACATAATTAATAAATAAGTAAGTAAATAAATAAATAAACAAAATTCATAGATACAGAGAACAAACTGATGGTTGCCAGATGGGAAAAAAGTTGGGGGTTAAGAGCAAAAGCTGAAGGGATTAAGAAATACAAATTGGCAATCACAAAATAGTCATAGGGATGTGAAGAACAGCATAAGGAATACAGTTAATAATATTGTAATAACTATGTATGGTGGGTGTCAGGTGGGTACTAGACTTCATAAGTTACATAGAGGGGGATCACTTCATAAGTTATATAAATGTCTAACCACTATACTATACGCTTGAAATTATTGAATGTCAACTGCAATTGAATAATTAAAGTTTTAAAAGATTTTTAAAAAGACTGATAGAACTGAAAGGATAAACAGACAAATCCAAGCTTTGATAAAAATAACTATACAGAAAATCACCAAGGATATAAAAGTACTCAACATCACCTAAACCAAAAACATCCAATTGACATTTATATAACAACTCCATCCAGTGACAGCCAAATACATATTCTTTGCAAATGCCCTTGGAACATGAGCCATGACAGACCATGTCATGAGCCATAAAACAAACTTTAAAACTAGAGAAATCATAAAACACATTTAAAACTAGAGAAATCACAATGTGTTTTCTAACCACAATGGAATAAAACTGGAAATTAATGATTAAAAGGTAACAGAAAATCTCCAAACACTTACCATCTATAAAATATACCTCTAAATAATCTATGAGTCAAAGAGGGAGTCTCAGGGAAATCTTTAAAAATATGTAATTTAATGAAAAAAAAAACACAACATATTAAAATTTGGGGGACACAATTGAAGCAGTGCTAGGAGGAAAATTTATAGCACTAAATGTATATTTGAAAAGGTGAAAAGTGTCAAATCAATAATCTAAGCTCCTAACTCAAGAACCTAAAAATATAAAGCAAAATAAAAGCTATCAGAAGGAAGGAAACAGAAAAGATGTAAACAGAAATCTATAAAACTGGAAACAGAAAAATAGAGAAAAATCAGTAATACAGCTGGTTCTTTGAGAAGATCAGTAAAATTGACAAACCCACAGTCAAAGACAAAAAGAGAAAAGATACAAAACACCAAGCTCAGGCATAAAATAGGAGATACTACAAACCCTGTGTACTTCAAAAGAATAATAAAGAAATATGCCAAACAATTTAAATAAAACGAAGTGATTATTCCATAAATACAAACTACTAATCTTATCCAATATAGTATAATATGAAATTTAAGAAAATTCAATTTGTAATTGTAAAAACTCCCTCCCCCAAAAAACTCCAGGCATAGATGGTTTTATTGAAGATTCTACTAGATATTTATAGAAGAATTAACACCAATTCTACACAATCTCTTCCAGAAAATAGAAGGGAAAGGATAAATTTCTAATTCAATTATGAAGTTAGTATTTCAAAACCAGAAAAAGAAAGTACAAAAAAAGATACAGGCTAATATCCCTCATGAATATAGACACAAAAAGTCTTAACAAAGTCCCTCATCAATATAGACCCAAAAATACTTTTCAGATTCTTCCAGAAAGAAAATTTTGAAACTGCTAAAAAAAAAAGTCATGTGAAAACATCATTAAAAACTAGAAACAAATGAAATTTTACTTTTTTCTATAGTACTTCCTGGCCCTCTTTGATCTCGATCTTTAGAAGGTATACTTGCTTTACTACTTGAATCAATCATAGATTGCTTTACTGGTAGAGATGAAAGCTCCAGGGCATTATAAGAATCATACAAATCCCAAGCAGTAGACATTATGCCTAAATAGAGAGACAGAAAAATAAAAATTACTTTACACCAAATTCTAATATTTTATTTCAAAATCTAAGAATATCTATTATCTATAAAAAAGCACTACTGTTTTACAATGGCAGGAAGTAGATAAAGATGAAAAAGAAATAAATCAGGAAGACACTGTAGAGATCTTCTGTCATTACATTTTTAGCATCTACACATACTTTAGTGTTTTAGTGATAATTTAAAATTATCTTCACCATCCTTTCTGATCCCCACCCATCTCCTCTATCCCAAGCTTGTGTAGCATGATCTCATCTATCAGTCAGTATAAGGCTGCTTTGATATGGACCCAGACAACCATATTCCTTTACTTATGGTTAACATATAACATGTTCTATTTTATAAAATTTTTATTTATAATCATCTAATTCCATTTTTATCAAGAAAACTTTCCTATATATAGATGATGTATTACAGAATTGTACACGTGAAACCTATATAATTTTACTAACTAATGTCACCTTAATAAATTTAATAATAAATAAATAAATAAATGTCACACATAAAAATATTTCCTATATATTATGTGAAAAAAATCATACATGTTGAAAAATTGCTAGACTGTTCTCAAAAAAACTTATAGAGCAATACGGCTATTAACTTTAAAAATTTTTTTAAGTTATTTATATTTATTTAAATGAGCAAATATAACAATGATCGCCAAACAAAAATTGAATAAACATTATTTATTTTCAAATTTTGAAAAAGCTCCCAAAACTTCATTGCAGATACAATAATGGAAGGCTTATATAATAATAATTTTATCAGTGACCACATAACAATAATTCCTACATGTAAACATACTAAATTTCAGTTAAAGTGATTTAATAAACTATTCTCTTTACTGAAAATAAAAACAGGATCTGGATCTAATAAATGCAACTACTTCATTGTTAGAACTTTTATTTTTGTAATGCAAAACTTGTACTTAACAAGTTTTTCAATTAGCAGGAATGTTAACTCATATTTCATAATAACATGTCTTATGAACTTAATAGTATCTAGCAAAGTCTTACACAGAATAAATATCTTATATATTTTACTGAATTAGAAAGTGCATAATTTCCATGTTCATGCAGTAAAAGACCATAGAAATGACGTCTTTGAATATTGAATTACCTAATCTTTCTCTTCCTTTAACTGAAAGTTTAGTAAATTGAGCATATAGAAATATATGGTTACATGGCACTAACAAAATTACTGCTACTACAGAAAATACATGTTATAAATGAGCAATCTAAAATGTTAGAGTGATTTTAAGTTGTTTCTTCTTTGAAGAGAAATAACATTGACAATTTTACTTTGTATACCATCATTACATTTGTTCATCTGAATAAATTATTCTAAGAAATAGAAAATCTCAAACCACATGCCATAATATCATGTACAAGATGTAATAATAAATAATTAATTACTGCAACCTCACAATTTTATACTGTTATATATTATTAAAGAAAGCCATTTAGGTGGTTCCCTGGTGGTGTAGTGGCCAGGCTTTGGCGCTCTCAACACTACGGCCTGGGCTCGATTCCCAGCCAGGGAATCACAAAAAAAAGAAAGAAAGCTATTTTAACTAGGATCAGAAAAAGTATTCCCACCTATATCTATGTTTTGAGCATTTTTTTAATCTAAAATATGTCTAAATAGTTTTTGTAAGTTTTAAAACATTGTTTTATCTACTAGCTTAATTCAAGAGTAGCAATTGGCTATATACCCATTTATGAAAAAATAATTTTACTTTTCTGGCTAAATAAAAAGACATGATCACTATAAAAATAAAAAGGTAAATATGACTCATATTTCTACTACCCAGAGATAATAACTGCTAACATTTTGGTGTATGCCATTCCACATTCACATATACATATGTATTCATATATAAACAAATACATATGTATATTTTTTTAATAAAAGCTCATCTCAGACATACTTTTATTAAAAATTTTTATTGTAGTATAGTATATATAGAAAACCAACTGGCTTTATGAAATCTACAAAGTTGTAAGATTTAACTCAAGTGTGTCCAACCTTTTGCCTTCCCTGGGTCACACGGAAAAAGTCTTGGGCCACACATAAATACACTAACACTAACAATAGCTGATGAGCTAAAAAAAAAAAAAAAGTCCATGCATAATTTTGTAATGTTTTAAGAAAGTTTACGAATTTGTGTTGGGCCGCATTCAAAGCCATCCTGGGCTGCATGCAGCCCACGGGTTGGACAAGCTTGATATAATTGTATTGTCAAAACATTGCCAGGAACACTAATATATTTATTGAATTATCAATTTATTTGAAATGCCACCTTTATCATTAACTACTATATGTATACCGTTAGATGGGAAAATATTGCTTCATTTTTGTGAATCTTTACTGAGGGAACTTCAGCTAAATTAATATTTCTGGTCTATGTTCCTCATTCACTAATTACTGGGGAAAGAGAAGTGATTAATCTTATAGAAGAATTTAAAAGGAATTGTAGCTCACTCCTGGATTCTTTTGTTAGATCAGCTCACTTGCAGAAAGCATGCATTCTGGTCTGTTCTCACCCCTACAGAGGGTCTGTGCTTGTCTAGCTTTGCCAATTACTGTAGATAAAGATCTATTCTGGAGGGAAGAAATAGCAAGTCCACTTAGCTACAGATTTAAGGCTCCATTTTTCAATTAACTTTTTCAATAATAAAGATAATGTTTGATTTCCATTTCTCTAATGCCTGAATCTCTTTCAATTTCATTCAAAGTCACTTAAGGAAGGCATATGCTTTTTTATTGATCCATGAAACCTTAATATTTACTTGATCTGTACCTGGAATTCTTTAGTATAAACTTTTATTACTTCAATAAAATTTTTATTGTGAAATGTATACTATACACTGAAGAGTGTATAATACATATATGTGTAGTGTAAAGGAAGAATACATACCATGTACTTACCAGCCAGAATGAGAAACTGAACATCCCCAGGTGCGTAGAGGCCCCTGAACACTCCCCTATCACAGCTCTCTTCCTTCTAGCTACCTCCAACAGAAGCACACACTTTTCCTAACTTTTGGATTGGCCATTTTCTTGCTTTGTTTTAAGGGTCTTTCTCCTAGCCAGACACTGTTGATATCCTGCCTATATCCACTCTGCATCACCTTTTACTAGCCAATCTCCAACTGTCAGCACCTGTATGTCTTTGCTTGGGGTCATCTTGGGCCACCAAGACCACTCCAATGTCCACAGATGAGGCCAGTATTGCTCAGAAACTAACAAGCCCATCAACCTCAAACAATGATTCAGAAAGTTGGAGTGTGGTAGGATAACTCTGGCTCCAAGTTCTCTAGTAGTATTGAACTTCAGTTACCCTAAAGAAGTAATTTGTTAAATAACATAACCTTTTGTTGTCTGTGTACCCTTTCTTGTCTCACTTGCTTTCTCTCCAAACAATGTTTCTTAGGATCACCCCCAAAATAAATTATGTATACTCAAGTCCTTTTCTCAGAGGCTTCTTTACAGAACCCCATGTAACAATCTCTAACCTATGTACACCTATCAATATATTGTCTAGTTTTGAAAAATGGAATAGCAAATACCATCATAGATGCATAAGAAGAAGAAAAAATCAGCACTATCAGATGAGGACTACCAGGAGAAGATAATCAGAACAGTCTGGGCCACAGTCTGACTTCAGCTTCCCTGAGAACTTATAAGAACCACTTAGAGGAAAAATACAGGGTGAGACCATAAATAAGTCCTTGAAAATGCAGAGTTTAACCCACTGAGGGCAGCTGACAAGCAAAGCACTAAATGTCTAGTGAAAATATGCTCTGTATTTTTTATTCACCATGGCTGTTCTGCAGCTCTCAGGAGTAGAGTATGAGAGAACATGTCTGTGCAGTGAAATGAGTTTTCTCAATTTATCTAGGATACCTACTGATAAGAACTATACTAAGAATACTAAAGGCAAGTTATATATAGAGAAGGATATGGCCAGATCCACCTGAGCATTCTATCCTCAGGTTAAGATGGGACTTGCAGTTTCTAGTTTGACAGTTAAAGGTCTTGGGAGTTGCCATTCGGTCCTAAGAACAAGTAAAAAGTTGAACAGACTGAAAAATCAATAATTCTTCTTGGATCTGAAAGAGAGGTAAGGACACAGGGCAAACTGCTGCCCCCAAGACTGGAGAGGTGAGTGGGGAAATTCAAGAAATCATGGCTTATTGACGCAGAGACTCAGGAGTGGAAGCAAAACGGCTGTGGGAACCAGTGCTAAGATAGGAAAACCTGAATTGTATGATGAGTTGCTAGAGGTTCAGTGTGGACAAGTCTGAGAGTTAAAACCTCCAGGGTGACCAAGTCATAAGGAGGCCTCACATATTGTGAGCTTTGTTGCCAGGAGCTTGACCAGATTACCACAGCAACTATCAGGGGGTAAAATCCCTTCATCATTCTGGCAGGGGGAAAGGAAAATGAATCATATTTAAATACACCAGAGAATTCTCATCTTCTTAACCTGGTTTGCCCTCAGGAAAAACGAGTTAACCAGAAGCTAACCTGCTAGGGCACCAGTTCCCAGGCAGTGGTACATGTACCCCTTGGGGTACATGCTGGGCTGTTTGGGGGTATGCAAACAATAATCAGTAATGGCGAAAAATCAAGCAAAGTGGGAGAGAACCTTTTCTTCTTATACCTTCATAAAAAATAAGTACTGCAACAGCTTAATGCCAAGTCTGGATTTAACTATAGTTTGCATCTTTTGAGCCTGATTTCAAGTACATCAAAGCAAGCTCAACTATCTCACTAACAATGTTTCAACTGGCTAGTGATCTGTATAACAATTATTACAGACTTTTCAGATTAACACAAATACATATTATTATAATTAATAAATTAAAAGTTTGTTAAAAACTTGTTCATCATTATCAATATTTAACTGTGGTATGAATATTGTAAAATTAAAAGTGGTTTGTACTTCTAGTGTAGTAATTTTTCTTTCTTATTACCTCATTTCCACTATTTTACATTCAGATAGGCACTGAACAAAAGTGTCAATATTTAAAAACAGCCATTTTAAAAACAAGAGGTACAATTTATAAAATTGTGGGAAAAGGTTGGGAACCACTGGTCTAAGGTATTATTGTCTGCAATATTAGCTGAGTGACCTTGGGCAAGATAGCTAACTTTGCCTGTTTCTTCTTCTATAATACAATATGGGGAATAGTAACAGTACCTACTTCATAGGAATGTAGTGAGAATTAAACCAGATAATGTATGTGAAAGGCCTAGAATAGTATCTGTCATATTTTAAATATTATTAGTTATAGTTGATTATAACATAAACAATTCATTTCTATAAATGTTTCCTAGACATTTGAAGAGTACAAAGTTCTATGATATAGTTTATATAAAACTCAAGACTAATAATTATTATTCAAATCTTCTATATCTGTATCTATTACTTGTTAACTTATTTTGTCAAATTTGAAAGCTATAGATCCCAGTACCCAGCTACTGTTGTGACCTGGCCAAATTATTTCTATTTTTGCTCTATATAGCTCAATATTTACTTGCTAATTAACAGACTCAAAGAATGTATATTAAAACATGATAGTTTATCAAGCAGACTAAAACATAAATTACCTTTGTCTTCCTTTATGATTCTGTCACATTGAACATCTTTATTCTTTGGTGCTCCATTAATAGTTTGCATCATCCTTTCAACATACAAGTCATTGCCTAATCTATTTTTACAAAGGGTCTCATAATCCTTGTTTCTCTGGCTATTAAAAAAATAAAGTATACACAACTCATTAATAGAAATGAATTATTACCACACATATCTCCTCTTTATATTATGCCTTACCTTCCTTAATGTGGATTAACCAAAAAGTGAGAGCCCAAAAAATTCCTTAGGAAGAGATTGCATTAAAGTACCACCAAAGGACTTTTTCATACTATACCTACCACATCCCTACTACTTATAGTGCTCACCAACAACATGCTATCAATAGTACTATTTTCACATAGATTTTGTAAATTTTGATATAGACACTTACAGCTATAAATTTCCCTCAAAGTACTACTTACTTTTGGTCATTCTATAAGTGTGTATTATTTTCATAACTGCTTAGTTCTGAGTATTTCTTAAATTTTCATTATGATTTATTCTTTGATTTATAAAGAATTTTTAAAATGTACATATTAATTTTCAAATGTACATGTGAATGTGTGTCTATGTTTTAGTCAAGATTTATGTTAATTTTTATCTTCATGCCACTGTGGTTAGAGAATTTAATTTGTATGACACTACTTCTTTGGAATTTTTGAAATTTTGTTTCATGGCCTTGTGCATAGATTATTTTTACAACTATTCCATGTGTGCTCAAAAAGAATGTGTTCTCCAGTTGTGAAATGCAGAATTCTATGTATAACCTTTAAATTGCATTTTTAGTTAAAATTTTCTACATTTATACTAATTTTTTACCTGGTTGATAAAAATTAGTAATTAAGCGACATGTAATTAAGTAATTAAGAGACATTTAAATATCTTCCTTTAGGACACTCATTAAGTTTCTAATTTTTGCTTCATATATTTGGAGGTTATTTTATTAGTTTAGAATTCTTATATCATTTTATCATTATGAAGTGACCTTCCTTATCCCTGATAATGCTGTCAGTTTAATTGTTCCTTTGTAGATATGTTCTTTCTTTTTTTCTTCTGTTTTAAAATTCTTCTTTTAATACTTGATATTCTGTAGTATCAGTGCAATGCACTCAGTTCACCATTTTTGTAGGTTTCTTTTTATTTATTTTTATTTCTGTAGAATGGTATCTTTAAAGAAAAGTCCTGGCCCCACTCTCTTTGAATATTGCCTCTCTTCCATTCTTTTTATTCTGCCCTCTTGGAATTGACTAGATGTATGTTAGACCTTTATTCTATTGTCAGTATCTTTTTAAACTTCTTTTTCATACTTCATATACCATTCTTCTCTTCAAATTTTATTTTATATAATTTATCCAGGTCTATATTTGTATGGTATTGAGAACCAATTTATTAAATCTTAATTAAATTATGTCTTATTTAAATTTAATATCTACTTTTTAATTTCAATAACTAAATCAATGTTATATAAATTGTATTTCTATAAACATTTATTTAATTATTCACCATCTATATAAACATACTTTAAAGTTCTTTTTAGATGTTTTTTCCAAATATGTCATCATTTTGATAGTTTCTTAATGTTGTTTTAATTCTCTTTTGTTTAAATATTTCACATATATTTTATATTTTATATCTGATAATATCCATAATCATCAGGGTCTAGATCTAGGGTTTGTTATTTCTTTTCATTCTTATTCATAATGGCTTCCTTCTTTGTGGGTTTGGTGTAGTTTTATCGAATTCCATCTAAGGGAATTATAAGAGTATAAATGGGTAGCTTTTCCTCTAGGGAAGACTCATGTTTGCTCATCATAGTAGCTAGGAGACCCTACAGACCTGGGACTTGCTGAGATCATTGAGATCCTTCTAAGGGTCTTGGCTTAATAAAATAATCTTTCAGCTTTCTCAATTTGTGGGGAATCCAAGACTTGCTGGTGGACTCTGGATCCATGAGCTAATGTAACATTTGCTTCTAGCACCTTTCCCTTTCTAATTTTAGATCATGTATCTATCCCTTTGTTATTTTCCTGTTTCCTTTCTATGGTTCTAGGAGTTTTTCCTTATGTCTTATGAGCTTTAAAAAGTATGTTATTTAGGATCTAATTGTAATGTATTTTACAGGGCAAACAATTCTACAACATTTTATATTTGGCATAGATGATGTATTGTAGAATTGTATACTTGGAACTTGTGTAATTTTTACTAACCAAGGTTACCACAATAAATTTAATAATAAAAAAACACATTTTATATTTGGGTAAGAATAATACCCTTAAAATAATTTAAATGAATTTTTAAAAATTATTTCATATTCAAATTACGTTTAAAGTTAATCTGGATAACTACATTAATCGATTTATAATAGCTATATTTCAAACAGAGCAGACTTCAGAGCAAGGAAAATGATCAGAGATAAAGAACAGCATTACATAATGATAAAGGGGTCAATTCTTCAAAAAGGCAACAATCCTTAACGTGTATGCCCCTAACAGAAGTTCAGAACAGTAATGTATTTATATTCATTAATAAAGAGAAATAGAAAATCTACTCTACTACAGTAAATTCTGTTATTTTCCTATAACATATATTCTCTTATGTTCTGAATATAAAAATGTCATTTCTTTCCCTTTAAATTCAAAATAATTTATACATGCATAAGAATCATTAAAACCTATACTGATACTTGGAAGCTTCCTTTATTTCTTTTATTATTTAACTTAGAAATTCACCTACTTTGTAAAGAATATGGTAAAGCTATGGGTTCTTCCTTTAGAAAAAGTACATACATATAAATACATATAATTTCACAGGGCACATATATAATTTCGCTAGACACGTACACCACAGTATTTATCCAGGAATCCCCAAGAACAGGAACAAAAATAAGAACCTCTATCTTAGCATTTAAATTACAGAAGCAATGCAGACATTTGAACCATAGATACCTTACTTTCTCAGCTTCTTCAGATTCTACCGAAACCATAACTGTTGGTAGGTTAAAAAATCTTAGTGTATCTGTCTCTGTGAGTAGTATCTCTACCGTCTTCTCCAGATCTTCTTTTGTTACAATTGTTCCAGGTGCTGTCCTCATAACTCGTAAATCTAAAATACACGACTTAATAAAAATCATTTACTGATTGCTATTTTAAATTTTTATTTCATCAAGATATCATTGATGAGTCATACTCGTACATTGCAGTTGGCTTTATATGGTCAAGGAACAGGCCATGTTGTGAGATACAGTCTATTCAATCCCTCTGAAGCCAAACTGGATCTTACAGTCCATAAACAGTCTCTGTTCCTGACGTACCTAGCCTACCCCAGTCTCGTAGTCATAACTTCAAGGGCATCCCACAATATCTATTCTATAATATTAGCAGGGAGACTAGGATGAGTGATTATTGTTATTACTCAAGAAGCATATGGGCAAGTGAATTTTGGAGACTTAGTATACAGCCCTTCTTTGAGCCCTTAAGTTAATTTGTAGTCTGTATCTACAACAACCTTTTATTCTTTGGCCTTCTCATCAGTTGTCTCTAATTTAGATTATAGCGCACCTCTAATGATATTCACCAGGAGCTAAAGAGATTCGCCAATGAAAGTTCTGGTTAAATATAGGAATAAAACAGGCTCAATATCTATTCAAGTAATACATTGAAAAGGGTTAGCCTCAGCCTTTAGGCTACTCAGAGGTTGGAGGTCCATGACAAATTTCATTCAGGGCTGGGGGAGTTTGGAGTGTGGATAATAAAAAGCCATGTCAAGGTAAATAGGTCAGAGTTCAATGTTTTCTTTTAAAAACAGGATGTGAAGCAAGGATCCATGAGGCTTTGGAAAGAGTAAAGTATGAATAGCTGTAGGAAAAGAAGACATAAGGGTATACACCTTCCAGAGCCTAAGAAAAACACTTTCCTCATAACCTAAAAATAAATACAAGTTAATAATTCCACAAACCAATCATCAGCATTTGAAATAGTTAAATATGTCAGTCATGTATGAACTATAAACAGTAATTAAATGTAATAATAAAAACCTATGAAAATACATTTGTGATAAAATGTTATGTGACGGAACAAATCCAAACAAAACCTATAGTATGGTTATAATAATGTAACATACTAATGCATATAAAAAAGGTCAGGAAATGGAAAATTTTACATTGCTTAGCTTTACAGTATCAGATAATTCTTTAACTTTTTTAAATTTTTATTATTTCTGCAATAATTAAATTAAATGTATGAGGGAGAAATACGAATTATGTAAGCCAATCTGGCTAAAGTAGGTAGATATAGGATAAGTGAAAGTAAATTATTCACATGGACACAATTTGAGGTATGACCAGTCCAAACTGTTCATTTGATCAATGAAGAAAATGAGAAACAGAGCCTAAGAAAGAAGCGTAAGGCCACACAGGAATATTGGCAGTTTTGAGACTAGAAGTTTAGGCTCTTGATTCTCTTATATAATATATTATAACCTAATATAATAACATCTCACTTATCTATTATGGTTGAGAAAAGTAATAGTCCGGTCAATCTTACATTTAATGGCAGAAGAAGTACCATTCACAGACAAAGAACTAGTTTGGCAATAGGATTTCTGCCTAGATCTCTGTATCAACAGCTGTCTGAATGTTCCTTAAAATTGATATATATTGAGAAATTGCCTGAAACTCCCCTATATTCCTATAGAAGGTATTTTGTGAGTCAGATCCTAACTCTAAACTGGCCTTGCAACCAGATCTTGACTACATATCCCCCTACACCTGGAAAAGCACCAGAAATATATCATCTTTTCCACTCCTGATGGTTCTTTCAGGAGGGAGCTCTAGTGTGACCATCTTGGTTCCTCTCCACACATTTACTCATGATGACCCTTGACGAGGTTTAGGGTGGATTTGAGGTGGTCTAGATCTTTTAATGAATGGGTGGCCTGTATCTATAATGTCATATTTTGGTTGCAATCTATCATATCTACCCTTACTATATTTTTCAATTAATCCAGAATTATGTGGGGAAAAAGATGTCATTATTTGGCTACCTTCTGAGGCCCCAATAGACAGAGATCTGTAAAGCTTTCCTTGGCCCCTACTTAGGGTGGACGTGGTGTGATACAATTACAATACAACTGACTCACAACAGAATTTTATTCTGACCCTTCCTTGCAAATGGATTATATGCAAATCAAGATACTTTCTTTATGAGTTTATGTAAAAGATACTTATTACTTATTCATTTATTCACTGAGACCATCCAGAGACAGGTTGTGTGAATGGTGCTGTTTGGTCCCTACCTGAAATTAAAACCACAAACTTTTCTAAATATAAGCCTCCTTTTGATTATACAATAAAGCAATGATTCTCAAACTTTAGCATGCATCAGATCACCTGGAGTGCATATTAAAGACTCCTGGAACTCACCCATAGGCATTTTTTTTAACATTTAATAAACTTTTAATTTTAGAATAGTTTTATATATACAGAAAATTTACAAGAATAGTACAAAGAGTTCCTGTATTCCTTGTACCCAATTTTCCCTATTGTTAACATTACTATGGTACATTTATCACAATAGACCAATACTGATAATTTGTTATAAAAATCCATACTTTATCCCAATTTTCTTAGTTTTTAACTAATGTCTATTTTCTTTTCCTGGATCTCTTCCAAGATGCATTACATTTTAGTCATCATATCTCCTTAGACTGTGACAGTTTCTCAGACTTCCCTTGTTTTGGATGACCTTGAGTTTTGAGGAGTACTGGTCATGTATGTTGTAGAATATCCTTCATTTTGGTTTTGTCTGAGGGTAGAAAGAGGTGATAGACTTCTGGGAAGACTATAAAGGTCAAGTGTCATTTTCACCATATCATATCAAGGGTTCATGCTATCAATACGGCTTATCACTGATGATGTTAACCTTTACCTGAGGTAGTGTTTGTCAGGTTTCTCTGCTCTCAGGTTACTCTTCCCCTCTGCTCTATAACCAGTACTCTTTAGATTAAAAGGAAGTCAATATGCAATGCCCACAGTTAAACAGGAAGGGGAATTAAGCTCCACCTTCCTGAGGGAAAAACAGCTATATAAATCATTTGGAATTCTTTTGTACAAGAGATTTGTCTATTCTCCCCATTTATTTATTTATTCAATCACTTATATATATCAGTATGGACTCATTGGTATTTGCTTTATACTTTGGGTTATAATCTTATACTACACTATTTATTTAGCTGTTGAAATTTTTCCACCTTTGACCATTGGGATCTCCTTCTGTTGGCTATTATGTTCCTTTTACATACCCTCACCACTTTTTGTTTATTGTAGTTTTTTTCTTAGCATTTATTTACTTTCAGATTCATGTTATATATTCCCTGCACAGCCCTAAAATCAGTCATCTCTCCAAAGATCCCTGGTTCCTCTTATTGGAAAACAGTATTAGAAACAATCATCTGGGAACTGGGTATGCTGTTGCTACTGGGTTGTCATTGTTTTTAGGCCTTCTCAGAAGACAGAGCTAAGAAACGTTTGTTTCTATATTAATCCATGTATGCATCTATATCAGTATACATATGCATATATTAATCTGTATCTATGTTAAGCTAAATATGAGTTCATATAAATGTTTCTGATTCTCATCCAGTATCACATGGATAATTTTAATCTTCCCCCCTTGTTTGTATGTAATCTCCCACTCCAACAACCTGAAATCTGCTTCCCATTAGCTGCTGCATTCCATTTATTTATGTTTTCAATCCTAGCATACATGTACGATGGTTCAAAATTGTTAACCAATACCCACATGGAAAATAACTTTATTAACTAGAGTACACTAGTTAAGTGTGGTTCCATGTTTGAAATCTTAGAGTCTCTACTCAATTTCAAAATTATTTAGGTCCACACCTTGTCCACAAGCCCACCACTCAGTGAGGGGATGTCATACATTTGTAAAAGTGACATTCTGATGTCACAGCCTGTATTCCTTTCAAGGGTCGTTCAATCTCTTAATTACACTATTTTTTTTAAATGTAGACATACTGACATATTAACATTCATTTTTTTATGTTGTAAGAGTCTACAACTTTTTATAAATGCATGGTGTCATGTATCTATCAGTATCATTCAGAATAGTTTCACCATCCTAAAAAATCCACTGTCTCACCTATTCAACTCTCTGCCCTCTTCAAGCCCCTATCAACCACTGATCTATTTTCTGTTTTTAAACTTTTGCATTTTCCAAAATATCATATAAATGGAATTATGCAATGCTACACACTAGCTTTTTCAGACTGGCTTACTTGACTTAGCAATATGTATTTAAGATTCATGTTGTATAGATTTATAGCTAATTTATTTTTATCGCTGAATAATGTTCCATTGTATGGATGTATTCTTGTTCCTTTATCTTTTCATCTGTGATAAGGCATCTTGATTGATTCCAATTTTTGTGATTATGATTAAGAAGCTAGAAACATTTGGGTGCAGTTTTTTGTGTGGATATAAGTATGTTTTTAAACCAGTTGAACAAATACTTAGGAGTAGAGCTGCTGAATTGTATGGTAATACTATATTTAGCTTTAAAAAAATTGCCAAATGGTCTTTCAAATTTGTGCCATTTGCATATCCATCAGTAATGACTGAGAGTTCCCATTGTTTCATGTCCTTGCCAACAACTGGTAATCAGTTTTTAATTTTAGCTATTTTTGTGTGTAGTAAACTTATTGTTTAATTTGCATTTCCCTAAAAACAAATGAAGCTCATTATTTTTGTATATGCTTATTTGCTACATGTATACGTTTTTGGAGGAGTTTTTCTTCTATTCTTTTGCTTTTTTGTATTAATTGTTTTTATATTGAGTTTTATGAGTTTTTTAATATATTCTTAAAGATACAGATTCTTTATCATATAAATAATTTGCTAATATTTTCTCCCAGTGTGTGGTCTGCCTTTTCATTTACTTAACACTTTTACATAGCAGAAAATTTAATTTTAATAAAGTCTAGCCTATCAGTGTTTTTCTTGAATGGATTCAGCTTTTGCTGACATATCTAAAATCTCATCACCAATCTAAGATCACAGTTTATTCTCTTCTAGAAATTTTACACTCTTGCATTTTACATTTAATTCTATGATTTATTTGGAGTTAATTTTTGTGTAAGGTGTAGTAAGGTCTGTGTCTATAATCACTTTCTTTCCTTCCTTCCTTCGTTCCTTCCTCCCTCCCTCCCTTCCTTCCTTTCTTATTTTGCATTTTTATGTATAATTGTTCCAGCGCAGTTGTTGAAAACATAATGCTTTCTCCATTGAACTACATTTGTGCCTTTGTCAAGATCGGTTCATTGTATGAGGTCTGACAATTAAGTTTGCAAACTCATCCTAGAAAAAGTGCTACATACGTATTGCTGAAAATCGCTATGGTCACCTTCAAAGTACTCCTCTTGGGAAGCTCTGCACCAACTTCAGCACCTAGTCCACCCTTTAAAGCAATTTTGGAATTCTTTCTGGAATGGCCATCAGAGCTGTCATTGTATTACCCTTAATGTCCTGAATGTCATCAAAATGTCATCCTTTCAATATTTCCTTTATATTCCAGTGAAGAATAAAGTCATTGGGAGCCAGATCAGGTGAGTAGAGAGGGTATTCCAGTACAGTTAATTGTTCTCTGCCTAAAAATAGCCGTGACCTGGTGCATTGCTGTGATGCAAGAGCCATAAGTTGTTGGCAAAAAGTTCAGGACATTTCCGTTTAACTTTTTTCACACAGCCTTTTCAGCACTTTCAAATAGTAAACTTGGTTGACTGTCCAGTTGGTACAAATTCATAATGAACAATCCCTCTGATATCAAAAAAAGGTTAGCAACATCATTTTGACTCTTCTTTTGGACTGATGGAAATTTTTTGTCCATGGAGAACTAGCTGAATTCTGTTGTGCACTTTGACACTTTGATTCAGGGTCATATAGGTATACCCATGTTTCACCACCAGTGATAACACAGCCCAAAACACCATCTGTTTCTCTCCAAAAGATCTTGACAAACTTTGACTCTCCTTTCTCTGCTTTTGTTCATTGGTGAGCTTCTTTGGAACCATTTTTGCACACATCTTTCTCATGCCAAGGTTTTCCGTTAAGATTTTACTGTTTCTCTATTGATGTTTACTTGGTCTGCTATACTTCTCACAGTCAACTGACAATTCTGATGTACAATTTGACAAATTTTTGTAATGTTTTTGTCAGTTCTGCTCATTACTGGCTGTCCTGACCTTTCTTCATCAGTGACGCTTTCTCTCCCCTCAGAAAAATGTTTAATGTTTCTGTACACTGCCATTTTCACAATGGCATTGTCTCCATAAACTTGGACTAATATGTCACTGATTTCACTTCCACTCTTACCAAGTTTAATAAGAAATTTAATGTTTGTTCATTGCTCTAATTCAAGCTTTGACATTGTCATGAAGGCACACAAAAACACACAACAAAATTAATGAATATCACTCAGCAAGACACTACCACACGTTGACATGAACACAGCTGTGAGACACAGGTATACTAAGGTTATGAAACCTTATTGAATTGTTCGTACAGTGGTGGCAAGTTCGCAAACTTAATTGTCAGAATTAGTAGTACTGTGGGTCTATTTCTGAGATCTCTATTCTGTTCCATTGACCAGGGTTTACTGTTTTACTAATACACTGTCTTGACTATGATAGCTTTACACTTAACTCTTAAAGTCAGGTGATGTGAGGCCTTCAAATTTATTGTTCTTTTTTTTATTTCAGGGTTGTGCTGGCTATTCTATGTCCTTTGCCTTTCTATATCAATTATAGAATTGGTTGATATATACAAAAAATTCTTACTGGAATTTTGATAGAGATTAGATTGAATCTATACTTCAAATTATGAAGAACTGACATCTTAACAATATAGAATATTCCAATACATGAACATGGGTTTATTTAGCTCTTTTTATTAAATTTCTTTCTTCCCTGTTTTGTAGTTCTCTGCATACAGATATTATCCATATTTTGTTAGATTTATACTTTTATTCTGGTTCTCCTGTCAATTGTATTGGTTTTCAAAATTTCAAATTCCAGTTGCTCATTGAAGGTACATAGAAAAGTAATTTACTTTTATATACTATCCTCCAACATTGCAGGATATAAGCTTCTTAGTGCCAGGAGTTTTTGTTTTTGTAGCTTCTTTAGCATTTCTACATAGACAATGATATCATCTGCAAATATAGACAGTTTTCTTTCTTTCTTTCCAATATGTATACATTTTATTTTTCTTGTCTTGTTACACTAGGGGGGACTTCCAATACAATGTTTAATAAGAGTGGTGAGAGAGGACATCCTTTCATTATTTCAGATCTTAGCAGAAAAGCATTCAGCCTCTTATCACTAAATATAATAAGACTTAGCATTTTTTTGAGGTATAATTGATATAACATTACATTAATTTCAGGTATACAACATAACAATTCAATATTTGTATATACTGCTTTGAAACTCATCAAATTTGTTACTCAATGCATTTTGATGTGAAAATTTTGTCCTGGTACTCGTGTTTTTTGTACTCATCATGCCTCCAAGAACTAACAGTGAGTACTGAGGTACCACTGCATTATTCCTTATGGAAGAAATTTGATTGGTACTCATCATTTTTTATACTCATCATACCTCCCAGAACCAATTAATGATGAGTACCAAGATACCATTGTGTTGCAAAATGTTCACCTCAACAAATTCAGTTAACATTCCTCACCATACATATTTACAATTTTTTTTTCTTATGATGAGAACTTTCAAGCTCCACTCTCCCGGCTACTTTCAAATATGACACAGTACTATTAACTATAGTTATCATGGTGTACATTACATCCCCATGATCTATTCCTTTTATAACTGAAAATTTGTACCTTTGACCTAGGTTTTCATATATTCCCTTTTTAGGTTAAGTTCTTTCTGTTCATTATTTTTTAAGGTTTTTTTTATTATTATTATGAATGGATATTAGATTTCATCGAGTATTTTTTCTGTATCTATTGATAGTTCATATGGTTTCTCCTCTTTTGTCTGTTAATACAGAAGGCTGTCCATTAACTGGAACTTAAACAACTGGCATTACCTCATGTTTTATCCTGTGCCTGAAATGGGCCTTTCCTTTTTGTTTTTCTGACAAATTACTATTATTTTTAAAAACCCAATTCAAAAGTCAATTATGGTCTCTATGAACACTCTTTTTTTTTCACCTTAAAGGAGTTAATCTTTTTAAGTGCTCCCATTTCATTCCACATGTTTTATTATGGCACTGATCACGATGTATCTGAGTTAACTATGAACAGTTAACTACCCTGGTAATTCTCTGTAATGCAGCTACTCCACAGGCCAGAATTTGGGGATCATTACCACAGTTCTATTACCTCAAGTACCCCAAATATAATGAGCATATTTACTATTTGTTACTAAAATAAACAATTAAATTTTCATTACCTGTAAAACTAGTCAATCTTTCCCGTTTATAGGATAGTTCTTCTAGGTCTTCTGCTATTGATTCGGTAGTCGATAAACTTGACTTAGAAACTGTACTGCTTCCTAAAGCTGACCTTTAATAATAAATAACATTATTCATTTTAGATGTCCTTATAGTCAAAATTAAATATGTAAATGAAAACATTATCAGACTGAGAAATAAAGTACGCTATAATCATATAAACAAAATATCTAAAAATTAGTTTAAGTGAGTTGATTTTTAATATTCTTTAAGTGAAAAGTCATTTTAAATATGTATATTTTAGCAATAAGACATGTGGAAACTATGCCTAAAGTCCTTCAATAGGTTCATAATATGTGATGCTAGCCCCATTTTCGGTTCCTCAGGAAATCTTGAGTATATTCTATGTATTTTTTCACAATTGTTTTGGTGTGAGTGTAAGGGAACTTCTTTTTTTTTTTTTTTTTGTATGTGGGTAGTTCTCTGGCTGGAAATTGAACCCAGGCCACGGTGCTGACAGCACCAGCATTGAAGCCTTAAGTCACTACACCACCAGGGAACTCCCAAGGGAACTTCTTAAGACAAGCAAAGCCCTACATCTAATTAGTAAACATGAAAGGAACACAGAGATGGCATATTACAATGATACAGTGGAGCTGAGAGACTGCAGACAATGGGTATCTAAGTTACATACACTGCAACTTAAATGAAGAGAGAATATACAAGGTCTGTCTGAAAAGTATCCAGCCATGTCATATTGAAAATAGAGGCATTTATTGAAGATCCTGTGTCAAAATCTTTGACACAGCAGTTTTTGGAATCCCCAGATCAGCTTCTAGTTCTCACACTGTCAATCACTAATCTTTTTTGATTGCAGTCCATACATGTTCCACGTTCTTAGGTGTTCTGCCTTGTTGCAGGTCTTCCAGAACGTGGGTCACTTTTGACAGATTCTCAACCATCTATGAAGCATTTGTGCCACACTTCCATTTGTGCAGCATTCGTTGCATCATCCCCGAAAGCCTTATGAATCATCCAGTTTCTGCGGAATATTCAAGCTTAACCCAAAATTTGATGCAGATTCATTGCTCTATTTGCTCAATCATTTTAAATGTGACAGCTAGCTACCCAGTACACATTTTCATTCAACAGCATCTAGCACCCCCATTGACTAGTACAGTGAAGTTGTCATTGTTCATGCATGCACATTTCAGTCCACTCTCCATGGCTGCTAGGTTGTAACACACTGTTCTCATTATATTGACAATGGCTGGATTTTTTCCAGACAGGCCTCATATTTCTTCAGCTTCTTCAGTTTTCTCCAATTTATTTTATGCTGCAATTTATGTGAAGGAGTGGCTTTCCTTTATTTTCCCGTTCTCCCATGAAAATCACAGTTCTTCTAGGGTTTGATTCTCTCTTGTTTTATGATATTTTTGTAAATGAGATGTTACACATTCATCATATTGACATAATATATTTAAATTTTATTAATGCTTGTAGTAGAGAAGTAGAGTCTTTGCAATAATAAAACAGTACATCCTAAAACAACGTAAAGATTATGGGGAAATATTTGAGTAACTTTGTTCTGACAAATTAAAAATTCCAAATGTTAAGATTGCACAAGATTGAGGAGAAAATATGCTGCTCTAGAGTTGGCCTCCAAATTTGCATTCAGAAACAATGGGAGTACTCAGTAAAACAAAGGATATTCCAGTAAATTGGACCTACCCTTTTGAGGGGCAGTTGGGACTACAAATAGATAGGACACAAACACTATGTAAAAAACACTATGTAATCATGGAGTAATGTAAAGTTCATATAGTTAAGAAAATTATTTTGGGATTCTTTAATGTATTGATTTCCCACTTAGTACATAGATTTTCTTTGAAGTATATCCTGAGAGGATATATATCAAATTGAATAAATCACATTTAAGATAGAATTTCAATAATGAGCATAAATCTGGTGAAAAATGAAATAAAGAGTGTTCTAGGCCAAGGCCCTAGAGATCTCCACAAGCCTGAGGAACTTTAAAAAAAAAAAAAAAGAAAAGTAAATGGGAAGGGAAGAATGATGACAAAGATGAAGAGTTTAGGTAGGTAAGCTGTGATCTCGGTTTTTACACTATGATATGATATAAAAAAGAAATACAGAATAATATATTCTACCTTGTAAACTGCCCAAACATAGTACGATTTACTGTATTTTGATAAAGGCTATAGGAAACTATGTTATCTGGTGTAAATGATCCTTCCTGTGATGTCAATAGTTTATTTGGCTTTGCTGTACCAGTAAGTGGATCTGGATGGTAAAGAGGTTGAGGAGTAACATCAACTCCATGTGCATCCAACACCTGGAAAATGGGAATATAAAATGAAATAAATAAAAAAGGTGAGGTTTCTAAATAATAGGTCCTAGAAACCACAAACAAAAGTTGTAGGAAAAGATAAGTATAATGTTTCTAGGACGGGATAAACATATAAAATTGAACGATAAAAAATTTTATGCTTAGAAAGTTCCTTAATTAGGCATATATTTTTTAAGTCTTATGTTTTCCTATATGTGTATACAAGCAATATGTATTAAGTATGCATTCCTAAACAGTAGCATTTACTTTTTATATATTACATTCAAGTAAAATATGCATATAGAAAGTACACCTATAAATATACAGCTTAATAAATTTTCACAAACTGAACATACCCATGTACCCAGCACTCAGATTTAGAAACAAAAATTACCAGCATCCCATAGGTTCCTTTCATGAGAAATGCTGTCTTCCACTAAAGGTAACAATTATTTTGTTACCATGGATTAGTTCTGCCTGTTTTTGAACTTTACTTAGATGCAATCATACAGTATGTACTTTTTGATATCTGGTTTCTTTTGTTCAATATTGTATTTGTGAGATTCATTCATATTCTTAAGTATAGTTGAATGGTCATTTTCATTGTTGTTCAATATTCCATTGTGTGACTATGTCACAATTTTATTTATCTATTTTATTGTTCACAGATGTTTCTGTAGTTTCTAATTTTTTAGCTATTAGAAATGGTGCTGCTATGAATGTTGTTGTATGTGTGTTTTCCTTAATATGTCGTATGAATTTATGTTGGATATATGCCTAATGTGAAATTTCTGGGTAATGAACATATATGTTCACTGTAACAGAAAAAAATAAATAATTTAAAAAAGTTTCTGGAAAAAATATAATGAAAAATATTCTGGGGGGAGTTCTCTGGTGGTGTAGTGGTTAGGCTTTGGTGCTTTCAACACTGCGGCCTGGGTTCAATTCTCAGCCAGGGAACTACCCCCACATAAATAAAATAAAAAATAAAATAAAAATTCTGACATTTTGATTAAAATTGCAAAAGAATATACTAGGGCTGTCTGGGAAAAATTCAGCAATAAGTGCCTCTATTTTTCATATTACATGGCTGGATGCTTTCTGGACAGCCCTCACATAAACCAAAATTTGGGTAGGAACGCTTCAATATTAACTTATTCTATGGTCATAAACATGGTCTATGCCTTCATTTGTTTGTGTCATCTTTAATACTGCCCAATACATTTTTATGAGTTTTAAAATACAGGTATGTGCATCTTTTGTTATATTTATCCAAAACTACTTGATACATTTTAGGGTTATTATAAATGGTATCATTTAGAAACATGCAATCTTTGAACCATTTATTGCTGGCATACAACTATTTTTTTCATTTAATATCTAATAACCTTGCTAAACTATCTTATTAATTAAATAATTATCAGTAGGTGATTTTTAATTTTATACATACAGAAATACATCATCTACATATATATTTACCATTTTGTTTCTTCCTTTCCAGTTCCTATACTTTTTATTTCTTTTTCTTGCCATATTGAACTGGGTATGTTATAAGAATGTTGAACAGACATGACATTGTCTTAGAAATGCTTCACCACTAAATATGATCATTGCTGCATGATTTTATAAAGGAATCAAATTAAGGAAGTTCCTTGTGATTCCAGGTTCATAAGAATCTTTCTTTTTAATCATGAACAAATATTAAATCTTACATACTTTCTATCTGTATTGAGATGGTCATGCTTTCTTCTTTAAGCTGTTAATATGCTGAATTAAACTGATGGATTTAAAACCATTAAACCAATATTACTTTCTTAGTATATAGTCTACTTCCTCATGATGTAGTCTGTTTTTATTGTTATTAAATTTTGCTAATATTTGTTGAGGATTTCTCCATCTATGTTTGCAAGAAAGATTGGCTTGTTTCTTTCTCATACTGTTATGAACAGATTTTGATATTAAGATAATTCTGGCCTCATAAAATGAGTTTTTGAGCATACCACTTTTATTGTTCTGCTTTTGTCCAGATAGATAGATGATAGATAGATGATAGATAGATAGAAAGAATATATCATTAGTGAAAACCATCTGGGCCTGGAATGGTTTTTAAAGGAAACCTTTAAATGAAAGTTTTCAAATTACTCATGTTAAAATTTTTTAATACCTTCCAATTGTCAAATTTGGTTTGTCTCCATAAAATGTAAGTTTTTAAAATAATTTTTCCATTTTCTTAATTTTCAAAAGTAAAATAAATTTATGTACAAAATGCACTAATTATCTTTTAAAACAGCTTTTAAAGTATACAATTCAGTGGTTTTTTATTAGTCACATATATGTGCAACCAATACCATAGTTAATTTTAGAAACTTTATCACTTTAGGAAGAAACTCCGTATCCTTTAAACATAGTCCCTTAACCTTCATCTCCCCTCCCAGCCTGAGGCACTACTAATATATTTCATCTCTCTATATATTCCCCATTCTTGACTTTCATATGAGTGGAATCCTATAGCATGTGGTATTTTGTGACTGGCTTGTTTCACTTAATATAATGGTTTTAAGATTCATCCATGTTGTAGTATGCATCCATATTTCATTATTTTTATGGTTGAATGTTTTATTATATGGGTATACCAACTTTTGTTTAGCCATTTGTCCATTGATGAACATTTCCATTATTTCTACCTTTTGGCTATTATAAATAATAATGTTATAAACATTCTTATGTAAGCTTCTGCATGGAAATATATCATAATTTCTCTTGAGTACATATACCTAAGAGTGGAATTGCTGGATCATATGGTAAGGCTACATTAATGTTTTGAGGGACTACAAATTGTTTTCCAAAGTGGCAGGATCATTTTAATTTCCCATCAGCAGTGTATAAGGGTTTTGATTTCTTTACATCCTTGCCAACACATATATCTGACTTTTTTATTCTAAACATCCAAGTTAAGTGTAAAGTAAATACCTCATTGTGGTTTTGATTTGCATTTCTCTGATGTCAAATTCTTGTCATGCTCTTTTTAACCACTTGTGTGTCTTCTTTGGAAAAACAAGTATTCAAATCCTTTGCCCAATTTTTAATAGGGTTATCTTTTTATTATTAACATGTAAGAGCTCTTTATATATTCCAGATACAAATCCCTGAACAGGTATATGGTTTACAAATATTTTCTCCAGTTCTGTGAGTTGACTTTTCACTTTCATGCTGTTTGAGGCACAAACATTTTTAATTTGATAAAGTCCAAATCATTTACTTTTTCTTTCGTTTTTCATATTTTATTTATCTATGAATCCTTTGCCAAATCCAAGGTCATCAAGACTTACCCTTATGTTTCCTTCTAAGAGTTTCTTATTTTAACTTTTACATATAGGTCTTTGATTCACGTTTGTGTTCTTTTTTTTTTTTTTAATGGTATGAGGTAAAAATCCAACTTTATTCTTTTTCATATGGCTATCCAGGCATCCCACCACCATTCATTGAAAAGACTACGCTTTTCCTATTGAATGTTTTTGGTATTCTTATCAAAAAAAGTTAGTTATAGATGTATGGGTTTATTTCTGGACTCTCAAATCTATTCCATTGATCTATATGTTTATCTCTGTGCCAGTATCACACTATCTTGATTACTGTTGCTTTGCAGTAAATTTTGAAAATGGGAAATGTGAGTCTTCCTATTTTATTCTTCATTTTCAGGATTGTTTTGGCTATTCTGAGTTCCCTGCAATTTCACATGTATTTTAGAATCAATTGTCATTCTGTAAAAAGAAGTCAGCTGGGATTATGATAAGGACCATGTTGAATCTACATATCCAATGGGGAGTAACACCATCTTAACAATGGTAAGTCTTTCAATCCATGAATTTGGAATGCTTCCCATTTATTTAGATCTTCTTTAATTTTGTTCAATAATGTTTTATAGTTTCCAGAGCATAGGATTTCACTTTTCCTATTAAATTTATTCCTAGGTATTTTGCTATTTTTGATGTTAATGTGAAATTGTTTTCCTAATTTAATTTTCAAATTATTTATTGCAAGTGTATAGAAATACAATTTATTTCTATATTGATCATGTATCCTGCAACCTAACAGAACTCATTCATTAGATTTAATGTTTTTTTAGTGGATTTCTTAGATGTTTGTATACACAACACGCTGTCATCTGAAACTGGAGTTAGTTTTAGTTCTTTCTTTTCTATCTAGGTAAGTTTTATTTCTTTATCTTGCCTAATTACCCTACCTAGAGACTCCAGCACAATGGTAAATAGAGAGGGGAAGCATCCAGTCTTTCATGATTAAGTATGTTAGAGAGGTTTTCATAAATGTCCTTTATCATGTTGAGAAAATTCCCTTCTATTCCTAATTTGTTAACATTTTTTAAAAATAAAGGATGTTAAATTTTGACAAGTGCTTTTTCTGCATTTATTGGGATAAACATGATTTTTGCTTTTTATTCTACTGATATGACATATTACATTAATAGATTTTTACATGTTCCACCACTTTTCATCCCAGGGATAATCCCCATTTGGTCATTGTTACAAGATGAGTTGTCTCTCCCCAAATTCATATGTTGAAGCCCTAACCCCAGTATTTCTAAATGTGACTATATTTGTTAACAGGGTCATTAAAGAGATAATTAACTTAAAATGAGGCCATTAGGGTGAGCTATAATTCAATCTGACTAGTGTCCTTAGGAACAGTAGATTAGGACAAAGAGATAACAGAGATAAACACACACAAAGAAAGGATCAGGTGAGCACACAGCAAGAAAGTGGTCATTTGCAAGCCAAGAAGGAAAACCTCAGTAACCAAACCTGCCCACACCTTGATTTTAGATATCTAGCTTCCAGAAGTAATCAATTTCTATTGTTTAAGCCACATGTGATCTTCTATTATGGCAGTCTTAGCAAACTAATGCAGTTACAGTATATAATTCTTTTTATATGTTGCTAGATTTAATTTGCTAAGATTTTGTTGAGCATGTCTGTATCCACATTCATATGAGATAATGGTCTGTAGTTGTTTTTTTTTTTTTTTTTTCCCACAATATCTTCGATTTTGATAGCAGGGTAATATTAGCCTCATAGATCTAGCTGGAAAGGAGAGCTACCTTGCCCTGGGCTTTTCATTGTGGGTAGAAAAAAAGTAGGCAACAGAAACTGTCTAGAAGGAACCAGATGTCAGGTTTAACAGAAAAAAAATTTTATAAAGCCATTATAAATATTTTTATAGAACCAAAGAACTAACAAACATAGAACCAATGAAGGTATGCTGAATAACCACATCATATAAAATAGACAACATTAATAAAGACATAAAAGTTATAAAACCAAATGAAAATACTGGACTTGAAAAGTACAATTGACACTTTAAAAATTCACTAGAGGAGATAAAAAATATTTTAACTGACAGAAAGAAGAATTAGCATCAATAGAGATATGCATGTCACGGAAAGTGAGAAAAAGAACAGAGCATCAGAAAAATGTGTGACACCATCAAACACACCAACATATGCATGTGAGTAACAGGAGAGGAGAGATCAAAAAGAAAAGAAAAAAGGTATTCAAAAGAATGATGACTGAAAACATCCTAAAATTACTGAAAAACAGTATCCTACACATACAGGAAACTCAAAGAATTCTGTGATGGATGAATGCAAAGTAATCCACAAAGATATATATCATAGTAAAACTAATGAAAGTCAAAGACAAGAAGACAATCTTGAAAGCAGCAGAACTGAAAAACAGCAGTGTATTGCCTATAAGGCTACCCCAATAAGATTAACAAATAACAGAAGGTAGAGGATAACATATTTGAAGTTGTCAAAAACAAAACAAAACAAAACAAAAACTGTCAATTAAGAATTTTATATGCAGCAAAACTATCATTCAAAAATGAAGACAAAATAATTTCCCAGATAAACAAAAACTGAATTTATAACCTGCAGACCCACCTTACACAAAATACTTAAAAGAAAAAAAGAGGGGTCTTGTTTGAAAGTAACGCCAGATGGTAATTCATATTCACATGAACAAAGAATACAGTGCATGTAATTATAAAATTAAAACAACACTATTGCACATACATACAATGGAATATTGCTAGGACATGGAAGGGACTGGGTTCTTATCATCTGTGGCAGAATGGATGGACCTGGAAGTTATTGTGTTGAGTGAACTATGTCAAGACAGAATGCAATGTGATTTTGCTTGTATGTGGAATCTAAAGAACAAAGTAAACAAAACAGAAACAAATTCATAGATACAGAGAACATTTTGATAGTTGTCAGATGGCGGGGTTTTGGAGGGTAGGTGAAAAAGGGGGAAGGGATTAAGAAGTACAAATTGGTTGTCACAAAGTAGTCATGAGGATGTAGGGTACATCTTAAGAAATGTAGTCAATAATATTGTAACAACTATGTATGGTGTTAGATGGGTAATAGTTTCAGGGTGACAGATGAGAAGGGAGTTAGGGGATAGGGTGAAAAAGGTGAAGTGATTAAGAAGTACAAATTGGTAGTTACAAAATAATCACAGAGATGAAAAGTAAGGCATAGGGAATATAGTCAATCATCTGGCAGTAACTATGTATAGTGTCAGGTGAGTGCTAGACTAGATAGGGGTATCACTTCTTAAATTATTCAAATATCTAACTATTATGCTGTACACCTGAAATTAATATAAAATAATACTGAATGTCAATTGTAATTGAAAAACTTAGAAGAGAGATCAAGATGGTAGAATGAGAAGAGCTCCTTGAAATCTCCCCCTGGAAATTACAACAAATTGTACAGCTATAATTAAACAGAGTATTCCCAAGGCAAAACACAAATATAGCTAAGAGATCCACTCATCTCAATGAAACAGCTGAAGGTGGGCAAAGTGGGGTGAACTGGGGAAGAAGGAAGGAAGAAATGCAGAGACAAGGGCTGAGAGATGCAGCCCGGAGCTCATTGTGGTCCCAGGAGAGAGGAGTGAGATGGTGGGAGGCACCCCTTCTCTGACCCTGGGGACTCCAGCCTGAGGGAATCAGCATATAATACAGCTGATCCCAGCACTCAGGGCAGAGACCTCAAGGCAAACACTGAATACAGAAGAGCATAAACCCAGATTGCCTTCAACTGCCCTCAGTGCCAGACAAAAGACAAAGACTGGAGCTTGGCCACCTCCCACCACCTCCTCCCAGTATTAGCAGTGAGCCCCCAAAAAAGTGTAGCAGTGAGTGTCAGGTTAAAGAGAGGAATATCTACAACCCTAACTACTGGGCAGACAGTTCTTGAGCGGCAGACACACAGTGCAGCTACTTCCAATGACAGGGAAGAAGCAGTAGGGGCGAGACAGCTGAGAACTGGCAGCAGCCATTATCTGGTCATTATCTGGAGCCATAAACACACCTACCACCAGCTATCTCTGGCTGAATCCAGTAGGAGTAGGTGAGACACTCAGGGGCAGCTGCAGGGGCAGCACTGAAGTTTCAGAGGCTCAGCATCCCACTGCCAACCACACCCTCCCCCAGGGGTGCACCGAGACTAAGGTGACCAGGTTAAAGAGAAGCCCACCTTACAGGAAAGCACCAACCATGAGAAGAAGGACTAATGCAAGAGAAAATAAAACACTACAGCAATACTTATTGGAAAGCAAAAGAAAGACTTCTTCACATCTACCTCCTGCAGAATCCACTCCTGTAGATGCCCCAGAAGAAAACACATTAATTGCTATGAATAACCAAGGGAACAAAGCTGCTCAGAAAGAAAATGAAAAACATCCAGAAAATAAACTTAAGGATATTGAAAGATGTGACTTGAATGACAGAGAATTAAAGATTGCAGTTCTGAAAAAATTCAATAAAATGCCATGAAAACACAGTTTAATGAATTCACAAATAAAATCAACAAACAAAATGAATATTTTACAAAAATTATTTATGTACTTCCAAAATTCAAATGTTGAAACCTTAATCCCAATGAAATCATATTGGAAGGTGGAACCTTTCAAAAATTAGGTAATGAAGATGCAGTAATATGAATGGGATTAGTGCCCTTATAAGAAGTCAGAGAGCTAGCTAAATCTCTTTCTGCCCTGTGAGGATACAATGAGAAGTTGGCAGTTTGCACCCTGAAAGAGGGTCCTCACCAGAACCTGACCATGCTGGCACCCTAATCTTGAACTTAAAACCTCCAGAACTATGAGAAATAAATTTGTTTATATGCCACTCGTTTTATGGTACTTTGTTATAGCAGCCTGACCTGATGAAGATCACAATACATGTAATATATATGCCAATATGTGCATTAATTTATTAAACCTATCTTAGAGTTGTTTCCATTTTTTTTGCTATTATAAATAAAGCTGCTATGAACATTCATGTAGTAGTCGTTGTATAAACAAAGACTTTTCTCTTGGGTCAATATCTAGTAGATGATACAGTAGGTATATATTTAACATTTAATAAACTGCCAAATTGTTTTTCATTTTCCATTCCTACCAACAGTATATGAGAATTCTAGTTCCTTAGCATATTTGTCAATATATGATATGATCAGTCTTTTACTTTTAGCCATTCCAACAGGTGTATAGCAGTATCTCATGGTTTTAATTTGTTTTTCCCTAATGACTAATGCTGTTTGATGTGGTCATTTGCTATCTGAATATGAACTTTGGTTAACTTTGTTCAAATGTTTTGCTCATTTAAAAAATTAGATTGTATTAAAATTGTTTTGAGGGTTGTTGATGTACTTTGGATACAAGTACTTTATCAGATATATGCTTCATAAATAATATTTCCCATTGTGTGGCTTTTATTGTATTAGCAGTGTCTTTCAAAGATTAGAAGTTTTAATTTTGATGAAGTCATTTACCAATTTTATCTTTCATGGACTATGTTTTTTGGTGTAGTATCTAAAAAGTCTTGGCCTAGCCCATTCAGATTTGTACATTATGTACTTTTCTGTATATGTTATACTTTAATTAAAGTGTTAAAAATTCAGTTATTAAAGTTCTCTAATGAGATAACCAATTGTATGACAATTCATTTTATATTTCCTAGAATATCTTGCAAAGAGGAGTAGATAATAGCTGTATAATCTATATTATAGCTGGATTAGTTATACTTATTAATACCATAATCAACTATTTCTTAAGTTTATGAGTAGATTTTTTTCATTTTACCCTAATATTGTTATTATCAGTAATGAATTATAGGAGCCAATTGCCAATATTATGCTGTAAGGTGCTATGTGGTAAAGACTCTAATAAAATCAGTATCTCAATATTATTAACAGAAATGAGTGATTATTTCAAAGCAGCATATTTTCTTCCTTTATCATTTCATCAACTTTGTTAAGATTTCATTTTCAAATAAACTCAGAATTCTAAATAATATTACCTGTATGACTGCCTTTGTGGTGGAAATATTCATTTTTTCTGATATTTTTGTCTCAGGTATAATTGTCATGGTTTTTGACATAGTCGTTCTGCTTTGGTTTGCACCAATATATCCTTTCATTTGAGTTCCTCTTCCTGGGCCAATAAAGCTAATAGATTTAAATGGCTGTGTGCCAATGTTCCTGTATTAGGAAAAGAAAACATAACACAGAGGACCCACATTTGAAGAAAAATTAACCAACCATAAAAACAAAAAAAAACAAATTGTCATTTAGAAACATGGAAACAATATAAACATATAAACAAGAAACAATAGCTACTTAAAAGCCCATTATGTATAAGCATAATACTGGAATGTTTACATACATTATGTCACTTTTCCCACACAACTCTAAGAGGTTACTATTAATACTATTTTATATAAGTTATGAAATCACATAACTTTAGAGGGAAACATTTCTACTAGAGTTGAAATTTAAACCCAATCAGTCAGATCCAAAGTCGACACTGATTTCTCTGATTTGTTTCCTTATCTGTATGACGGTGATAGTGATAGTACTTAACTCAAGGGTTATTTGAAGATTAAAATAATTAATTTAATACTATGGTTAGGAAGTATCTGACACATAGTAAGCATAAATAAGTGTAGAGTGCAGTTACATATGCAGATTGAAGCATGAGTATAAGCCTGGTAAAGAATATCATGTTTCTGCCTGAAAAATTAAAAAATAATTTTTAGAAAAAAGAGAAGCTATAATCAAAATGTTTGTATCCTGGAGAAAAAATATGATTTCATTATTGGCTCTACTCTGTAAATTCCTTCCCTAAGACAAAAACTTACCTTCATTCATTCTAGTACTCTGAATTTCCATAAGGATGATCTTTCCTTACATTATAAATGGAAATATATTTCCAACGAAAACATTTCAAACAATATTTTTACTTTTCAAATCATAAAAGATCAGACAAGAATATTTTCTTTTTATTTTTTTTTTTGCTTTTTGGTATGTGGGTAGCTCCCTGATTGGGGATCGAACCCAGGCCGCAGCGCTGACAGCGCCAGCGCCAAAGCCTTAAGCCACTACACCATCAGGGAACTCCCAGACAAGAATATTTTCAAGTGGCATCAATCCACTTTTCACATTTCATTTTTCTTCACGACATTAATTACTAGTTGACACTCTGTTTTCCACTCCTTGACTGGAATACAAGCATGTTTAGGGCAAGAACATTGTTTTGTTCATTGCTATATTCCTAGCACCCAGGACAGTGCCCCAGATCTTGTGGGCACAAAATAAAGTATTTTTTTTTTAACTCTATTCATGCACTGTTTCAAATTTACATTCTTTTTAAGTATTCCACTCTATCCTTCCTCCTTCTATCTCTAAATGACTTTACCTCCAACATCTGTAAGAAAATAAAAATGATCAGGCAAAAAGTTCTTAAATTATTTCTCCACCTCCATTTTATTCTTCTTCCACATCTTACAAACTCATCCAAATCCATCTTCATTTGTTTTCCTCTTTCAGTAACAAAGTTGCCATTCTTATGTAAGGCTAGTCTTTCCACCTGTGTTTTGGAACCTGTCTCTTACTACTTTCTTCGGAAGTCTTCTAGCTCCTATTTTATTTCCTATTTTTTTTCCCTTGAGTATATAATTATGCTCCAGCCATCCTGCAACTTAAAATCCTTCCTTTAGCTGTCTTCCTCTATTACTGTAGCTCTCCTTCCTTCCACAGTCTAACTTCTGACAGTCTAACAATACTGGCTTCTTACTTATTCCTCTTATTTGCTCCATAATTCACTACAACCTAGTTCCATCCTCACCTCTCCAATTGCACAGACCACTTTCATTAAAATCATGTACTCCTTCAAATGGTCATATACAAGGGACTCTTTTCAGGACTTTTTTTGCAGTATCTGACAGTTTACTATTCCCCCTTCTTTTTAAAATTAACTTCTCAAATCAGTTTCTGGATACCACTGTCTCTTACTCTCCAACCTCCTTGGGACTGCTAATCAACTGACCCTTCCATTTTCTATCATTTACTACCTTTTAGGTTTTTCTTATTTGTCTATTTAATCCAGAATGCACAATTCATCCATCGAACCACTCTTTTAACATTACCTTCAACTTTTATTTTCTTTCTTCTTGACGTTTGCCTTCCCATCCTTACAAAATCCATTTTCCCATTCTATCTTCCCTTTATTAATTTCCTGCTTTGAGGATTATACTTAGGCTCAAACCTCAGTTATCTGTTTTCATACTTTATGCACTATCCCTAAGTAAAATTAACAAAACCCATGGTTGCAATGACTACTTCAACTCCACTTCCTTAGGATAGTCTACTGTCATCTGCATCAATTTCTTTCTCCCATCCTCTGAAGATTTTATATCCCAAATTGCTGGCTCTCTCCAACACAAATCCTGGTATAATTCCTGAGTATTTCAATACTATGTCTATACTATACTATATATTATACTATATAACCTAATACTATGGACTCTTAGCTCCTTGAAATCTACTCACATAAAGGACCTTGTCCTCCTCGCTACATCAGCTTATTCTCATGGTCATACATTTGACCTTGTCTTTTAGCAAGGTTACCCATCACTTCTTATTTTTCCAACTTATACACTATTTTAAACTCTAACTTCAGACATCCTTCAATGCTATGACCTTCAAGCCCTTTATTCTATCACATTTTACTTCCTTACCTACCTCTCTCATGCAATCTCTTCTCTCTTGAGCTTAAAGTTAATCAATATAGTCCATAGTTAATTATTATAATCACTCCTTATACTCCCACACCCTTTTCTTTAAATTCTCTATAACTGTTGGCAAAAACCAAAATCTTCATTAATTCCAATAATCTGTACCTGTGTATTAACCATGTTTCTAGCTTCTGTAAACTCAATGCTTTAATACCTGCTCTATATGTACTGGCCCAACATAACTTGTTCTAGATAATGTGATATGCCCAAGTCACCTTCCTTGGCTTCCTGCCTCCCTTACTGTTCCCTCCCTCCAAGGAGCATGCTTTTCCAATACAAAGCAATGGATCCAGAGTCCACACCTCCAACCACCTCCTTTACTGGGCTCTCACACTCTGGGCTATGATACACCTTCCCTAATAATCCTATAGCCAGGTACCAGACAACTAGGGATGGCCCCCATGCCCCAGAACCCACTGAAGTTATTCAAAAGAGCCAAACTTAAGCCTGTTTACACTGCCTTGCCTATTTCTTCCCACTAAAACCACAACAAAGGTTCTTGTCCACAGTTCCCCGACTCCCTCTGGCTGGTGTCCAACCCCAGTACTTCTTCAGGTGGTTTGGCATTATGTGCTCTCTCCTCTTGGCAACTTGGAGTAAAATAACACTATTTTTTCAATGGTGATTGTCTTCTGATCTGTTGGCCTTATTATACCTCAAATTTTCTATTAATACATTATATTTTAACTCAACCCATGCAGCTAAATGAAACTGGAGAAAAAAAAGTCCAATCATTATGCCAGACCTCATTTTAAATTAGGGATTGTTAATTAAAGTGGTCCTTAAGGTGCCAGCAATTATACTGCATTTTCTTGGTTTATTTTTTTATACCTTCTAAGGACACTATTTCAAATTTCTCTCTTCTCAAATGTCAGCATCTCCTCTCCTATCTTTACCTTCAGCTGATTAAATGAGAAAATTTAAGCAATCAGGTAATTTCCAAAATTACTAATCATATATATGCACCTGCCTATATCTAGTCTCTCTTTCTCTGCTTGTAACTCTGGAAGAATTTTCTATGAGCTAGCTTAGGTTAATTCCTCTACATGTGCATTACATTCCATTATTCTTTGCCTATACAAGGACATTGCTCTAGCAATTCTCTCAAAAGCTATCATAAGCTTTGCTGTCTCTATTGGACTATCCCTTTCAGCACGTAAGCATCTTATTATTTCTTCTACCTTAAACAAACAAAAAACTTCTCGATTCCATCTACCTCTCCAGCTACATTTAATTATAGCAATTCCTTGGGGGAAAATTGTCTATTGTTTCCACTCTCCCTCTGTATATACTCTTATGAACCTGATTTGATCAGGTTTTTGCCCTTATCATTCCACCAAAAGGATTCCTACCAAGGTCCAGTATTAATTCCAATGGTCATTTCAATGTTCTTATCTTACCTATCAGCAGAATTTACCCATCTGTTCATTCTTTTTCCTTTCAATTTGGATTGCAGGACACTTCTCTTGTTTTCCTTATACTTTTTCATCCTTGGATTTCTTCTCATTTCTATTTACATTCAAAGCTTTGGTAAACACATCCAATGCCATGATTTAAATGTAATTTATATGATAATAACTCCCAAATATATCTCTATAATTGGTCCATTCTTCTGAACCCTAGACCCATATATCCCTTGACATCTCCAATTAAAAATTAGCAGAACTTTGAGCTCCTGACAATCTTGCCATTACCTTGTCCAGCAAACATACTTATCTTGCAGTACTTGGTTAAAGGTAATGTTATTCTTCCAATTGCTCTAGTGAAAAAACTTCAAAATATATCCATAATCCAACCATTTTTCAACATCCTTTTTGCCATCATCTTGGTCCAAAAACTATCCTGTCTTTTGGAGATTATTGTTTATCCTCAATCCCCTGATGTCTGTTCTTCACAAGTCAACCAGTGATTCATTGAAATGCAAGTTAGAATAAGAGGTCTGACAATTAAGTTCTCGAATTTGTCATCATTTGCTTAGATTGGCAGCACTATACAAACAACTCAATAAGGTTTCATAATCTTGGTATTAATATATCAGTGTCTCACAGCTGTGTTTGTGTCGACATGTGGCTGTGTCTTGCTGAGTGATGTTCATTATTGTTGCATGCTTTTGTGTGCCATCACAAGAATGTCAGAGCTTGAATTAGATCAATGAACAAACATTAAATTTCTTGTTAAACTTGACAAGAGTGGATGTGAAATCAGGGACATGTTAGTCTAAGTTTATGGGGATAATGCCAAGAAGAAAATGTCAGTGTACAAATGGATTAAACATTTTTCTGAAGGGATAGAAAGCGTCATTGATGAGGAGAGGTCAGGGTGGCCAGTAACGAGCAAAACTGATGAATACATTGCAAAATTTTGTCAAATTGTGTGTCAAAATCATCACTGACTGTGAGAAGCATAGCAGACCAAGTGAACATCAATAAACAGAAAAATATTAACTGAAAATCTTGGTATGAGAAAGGTGTGTGCAAAATGGTCCAAAAGGAGCTCTCCAATGAACAAAAGCAAAAATGTCAAAGTTTGCCAAGACCTTTGGAGAGGCAAGATGGTGTTTTGGGCCATGTTATCACTGGTGATAAAACATGGGTGTACCAGTATGACCCTGAAACAAAGTGTCAAAGTGCACAAAGGAAGTCAACCAATTCTCCAAGATGAAAAAAGTTCTGTCGGTCCAAATGAAGAGTCAAAACAATGTTACTACCCTTTCTTGATATAATAGGGACTGACTGTTTATTATGAATTTGTCCCAACTGAACAATCAAGTTTACTATTTGGAAATGCTGAAAAGACTTCATGAAAAAGTTAGATGAAAACGACCTGAACTTTTCACCAACAATTCATGGCTCTTGCATCACAATGTGCCAGCTCACACGGAACAGTCTGTGAGGGAGCTTTTAGCCAGTAAACAAATAACTATATTGGAACACCCTCCCTGCTTACCTGATCTGGCCCTCAATGACTTTTTTCTTTACCTGAAGATAAAGGAAATATTGAAAGGAAGACATTTTGATGACATTCAGGACATCAAGGGTCATACAATGACAGCTCTGATGGCCATTCCAGAAAAAGAGTTCCAAAACTGCTTTGAAGGGTGGACTAGGTACTGACATTGGTGTGTAGCTTCCCAAGGGTGGTACTATGAAGATGACCATAATGATTGTCAGCAATGAGGTATGTAGTACTTTTTCTAGGGTGACTTTGTAAATTTAATTATCAGACCTTGTATATCAGTACTCTGCTTGAAACCCTCTATTAATTCCCATCTCATTCAGAGTAAAACCCAAAGTATTTACTCTGACCTTAAAAGTTCTATATTATTCCAGTTAGGTCTCTGACTTCATGTTTAATACGCTTGTTTACTCTGCTCCAGTCACATTGAGATTTCCTTATCGGAGCCTTTACAATTGCTATTGCCTTTGCCTGAAATGCTCTTCCCCATACATGTACACGTTTAGCATTCTCATTTTCTTCAGTTCTTTATCTAAAACTATCTTCTTAGTGTGGCCTTTCTTCTCTGGCTCCCCTATCTAAAATGTCAAATCCTTCATATCCCCATGTTTTTTTACCTTCATACTTCCTACTAATAGTATATCTAATACAGTAAAAGTAACTTTTCACTAAAGTATCTTTAACTTATCTTATGAATTAGTTGTCCTTGTCCCTCTCCCTCTCCCCACACTTAGAATAGAAGTTCCAGAAGGGTAGGGATTTAGATCTAATTTTGTTTCTTGTTATATCCCTAATGCCTACCATAGTACCCAACACACAGTAGCTACTTAATAAATATTTATTGAATGAATAATCCACAAATCATTATATCCAACTCAAAATATTATCTGTCTTCATATTCAAATGTTTACCAGCCCACTTGATAGATGCAGCTAAATAAATTTCTACCAGACATCTCAAACTGAATAGACTCATAATGAAATCATTTCACATTTACTCATAAACCAGTTTCTCCTTATATTCCCTACAGGAACCCAAACAGAAATGAATTAGTGAATGATGTTACATTTATCAATTAAGTAGTTACCAGGATCTTATGAGAGAACATATCAGTGAACTCCCCCAAATCTTCAAAGTATAAATGTTACGGAAGGAACAATGTTATCATGTCCATCATTAGAGCTTCAATAATTAGCCTGACTGACAGACTGAGAAATTTGAGACAGAAAGCACAGACTACTTTTTATAAGAAGTTTAAAGAAGTACCTGTAGTCAGTTATGTTAGAAATTTATGGTACCTATCTAGCTATGTTAGAAAACAGATGTTTTCAATAGAGGTAAATTAGTGGGCAATAAAAAGATTTCAGGAGTTAACCACTTTGAAATGACTGTCTAAAAAACAGTCATGATACAAGAAGACATGTAGTTGTACATTTTTGAGTTTCGTAAAGCAGGGACCTCTTTTGTTCACTCCTATGTCTTCGGTGTCTAGGGTAGTAACTGAAAAATATAATACATTCAATTGATATCTGTAGGCTGAACACCTGATGATCACTTCTATGAAAAGAGGTAAATGACATTAAAAGCATGCTATACATACATAAATCTTACTGTGAAATAAGTAACAAGAGAAAAAGTAGGAGTGACTCAAGAAAAAGTTTTGCATTAGCCCCTTCTTGTTTTAATGGGATAAAGGCAAATCATTTTTTCCCATTCATTCAACAGTTATTTATAAAATACTTACTGTACACAGGCTCTGTGTTACATGATGACATGGATAGACCGTGAATCAGATATGGGCCCTAAGAAGTTAATAATCTAATAAAAGAGATAAAACATGTATGTGATTGTAATACAAGTATAAAATTACATTTGCCTCAGAAGAAGTACACAGATGATGAAAGTAGTTTTGGTAAAGATTACTTTGGGTGAGAAGAATGAGCAGAGAAATCATAAAGATGACATCTTAGGCCTTGAATGTAGGCCAAATTCGAAAGTGTATGGGTGTGTATTTGTGTTTCTGTTTGGTGCAGGTGGAGATAAGGGAGGATGGGTATTGGAGCAGGACAGAAAACGCACCCTGAGCAAAGATCATTGTGAACAAAAAAGGTAGAAGATCATGTGGTATGTACAGGGAATCCTAAATGATTCAATTAGATACATGAAGGAAAACAAAGTTAAGTTTGAAAAAATGAAAGCCAGGCTAAGTCTTTAGAATTGATTACACAGGCAAGAGAATGCCCTTTTTTTTAAGGTTTTTGAGCAAAAGAGGAAAATGATCAAAACCATACTTCAGAAAAATTCAGCTATATGTAGAATACACTAGAAGCAAAAAGGCCATTAGTTAATATCCTATGGGACTAGTGTAGGTGAGAAATAATCAAGGCTTAATCTGGGGTGGTGAATGTAGAAATAAAACAAATGCAAGACACAGCATGTATTAAAAACATGTCTTTTTATTTTATTTTGATGCTTTGACACCTAGGAACTGCTTGACCCTAGATGGACTGCCCCTCCCAAGGCTAATAAATTACTATACAAAGTCAGGGACTCACCCAAACCACACTCTTCTTACACAAACCAAACATCCAGAGACCATACCACCAAGCATCTCCTTTATCAGACTCTCACAGAGATCCCACTCTCTGGACTACTGCTGATCTGCTCTAATTACCCCCGGGGACAGGAACCAGACAAGGAGGGATAGTCCCTATGGTCAGATCCTTTTGAAATTATTCAAAGAAGCCAATTTTTAAACCAGCTTATTCTGATTTGCCTGTACCTCCCCTTGGAAACCACAATAAAGTTTCTTGCTCATTTTTCCCCCTTGATTGTTCTACCTCCAGACTGGCCCTGGTACTTCCATGTGGTCCTCTGTACGGCATGGCATGCTATGCTTCTATGAGTATTAAAAAAAAATTCTTCCTTCATGATAGTCATTTCCTTATCTATGTACTATATCATGTCTGATTAAAACATAGCATACATAGAATTGACAGGGCTTGGTAACTGACAATAAAAATGCCACTTAAAATTTAAATTTCAAATAATTCCTCCTATATTTCCTAATTCAATTCTTATAATAACTTATGAGATATTCAATAGCCATGTTTTACAAGTGAGAAAACTGACTCAAATAGGTCAATTTAAATGTCCAAATTTTCTAATATAATAACTTACAGGCTATGTGTTGAGCAAGTTTCTTAATCTATTTATTTCCTGATATATAAATTAATGGTATCTATCTCAAAGTTAGGGTGATAATTGAATTAGCCTTTACTTCTAAATTTTAGCTATCAGAGTGATTTCCTGGTGAAGCTATTTGGTAGCAGTTGAAATGTGAATTTCAAAGAACAAAGAGCTGGAGATTCTGATTTGAGAATCTTTGCATGGAGATAATAAATTAACTGAGTCCCAAAATAAAAACCTTAAAATACAAAGTGAAGGTAACAGGGCCAAGGAGAGAAACTAGAAGTGAAAGAAAGAGGCATTTAGGCCAGTAATAATTAAACCAGTAAAGTTAGAGTTAAGGAGGGGAAGATCAATATTGTCAAATGCTGTAGAGAGACAGAAAAGAAAGCCCATTGATTTGGTGGTTTTTTTCAAACCTTTATATTACTTATTATTGACCTTTGAACAGTTTCTGTACAGCAATGGAGACAACAGATTGCAAGAGTTGAAAATTGAACAGACATTTATGGTGTTTGGTCCCACATGTATAGACCATGAAAGTCATCAGTCCTATCCTCACAAGAAAAAGTCTGTGCAAACTTAAAATCAACAAGTCTTCTTTGATCCATCAGAGACCTGAGGTTACAGGAAAATCAACACCCCAAAAGTTGAAGAGGCAGGAGAAAACAGAATCACAACTTACTGGGTGCAGAAATTCCCATGAGAGCCAGAAAGTGGTAGCAAACTTAAAGGGTAATTGACTAATTGGTGGAGACTGGTTATAGACTAATTTGAAAGATGAAAAGTCCTGGGAGCCCAGCATTAGAGAAGCCTCCACACTTTTGTGAGTTTTACCTCCATAAGCCTCTCCAGGCCCTCAGCATGAAGATCTGAGAAAAACTCCCTGAGAGTTAAAGGGGGACAGGAATTAAACATTTTGAAGTATAACCAGAATGTTTGGGTTTTGTACTCATCTGAGAAATACAAACTCTTTTCTTAAATATTGTTTTATATACTGGATGCAGAGGTTCAGGGTCCTGACTTGCTGCATGTTTATATGTAACTAATGTTAAGCCATATGTTTAAGCTGTCACTTTGGTTATAACATGTTTCATAAGGGTGTGTTATATTTGATAGCAAATTGTATCTGAGAGAGAATCCCGAACTCCAAAGTCAAGGTTGGTGTAGTTGTTTTTGTTTTTCTCATGAACACCAGAGGATGGCCTATGTTATATTCTAGACAATTTTGAATATTATAGGAACAAATGCTCAGACTAGTCATATGCTGAACAGCAATGTGAAAATAAGGATAGAGTATTTATTGATATCTCATAATTCAGTCAGTGTCCGAACAAATAAAAAGGCATTCAGAAATTTCTACAGGTGTACATAAGCCATTACACCTAAAACTCCATCAATTTCAAATACAAACTGAAAGAAATTCTAACAACATAGATATGGCTCCCTCAATAAGCAGAAAAAGATGGGTTATGTGCTATGCACCCAAAACAAGTTGCTTATCAAAATATTTTTCCAAGGGTTGTTAAAGTGTTTGTGCCTTAAGCATGGCAATATAGTTTGTGATGACTATTACAAATGTTTTGCAAAGCACCTATTGATTCTGATCGATATTAAAGTATTTTTTGGTTGTATTTTTTTGCAATATCCAAATTTCCATCATCAGTGAAACATTTTTTCTTTATTCTTTAGATTTTTATATATCTTTGTTTAATAATTTCTAAATTGTAACTGAAAATAAACTTAAAATTCATGTATTTTATATTTGCAGTGTTTAAAAAAATTTTTTTTTGCATTTCTGCACATACTAGTAATGAATGTATCTCTCAGATACACGTGACCTCCATACGGTTAACAAAGGCCTGCCCTCAAGAAAAAGTACTTTATAAGAGCCTAACCAATGTGGGAGAAGGAAAATACCCAACTCCAAGTCCCTGTAGGCTTCTTGATACGTCTAAGGAGAAAAAAAATCTGAAAATCACTTATGTTACAGTCTAGGGACAAAGCCCACTAAAATAATAAGATCTAATCATAAGATTATGGAACACTTTCTCTCCCCCAACATCTTATCAACACATCAACAGGGCTCCTGTATAATAACTAACAGGTGGTTACAATGAGAAGAACTGCAAGGCTCAGACTCTATTTAAGGAGTCTCTAGGGAAACCTAAAATACAAAGGAGGCAAAAACAAGGACACTAGAGGAAACTGAAGCTTCCGAAACCTATAGCTACAGCAAACAGTAAACAAAGCATAATTCCTAGCCAGATAAACATAAAACCTCACACTAAGGACTTCCCTCAGTTCATATCAAGAGATACACTTTCAACCTCTAACAATAAATTATAAGGCGTCCCAAAGGGCAAAAAATAGTCAGTGTTAAGAAACGAAACAACTATTAGAACAAGATGTGGCAGACATTTTGGAATTGTAAGATGAGAATTTAAAATAATTATGATTCATATGCTAAGGATTCTAATGGAAAACATGGACAACATGCAAGAACAGATGACAATTTTAAGAAAGAATTAAAAGGAAATGAATAAACACTCATAAGTAAGTAGAATAGAGAAACTGAGCAGAGAAATGGTATAAAAATATTGAAGTTAGTGGTAGTTTTTTCTATAAATAAGAGATTGTTCAATATTGTTAAGCCAATGGGAAAGACCTAAAATTACAAAAAATTGGAGAAAGTGGGAAATTGTAAATACATGTTTCATGAGATCCTTTTTAAGACCAAGATTAAGTCCTGAAAAGAGGAAGATGAGAAATAACATCAAGTCAAACCAATGGTTGTAAACTTTAGTGTCTGTGAAATTAGATAACATGGCTAACTCAAAAAGTTAAGGTTATACTACTTCTCATCTCCCACCCCATTCTTTTCCTTAAAAGGTAATCTCCAATGAATTTGCCATTGTTTAAGAAATTCCCAAGGAAATGTTTCTAACACTTTCTTAAGCTACTATGAGAGTTGGATAACATTTTAAAAAATTTACGTGAATTCAACTTAATTTTATCTTGAGATTTTCATACCTGTATGTAAAAACAAAAACCAGACTAGATGAGAGTAATCAGTCACTGAAGTACAAACTCACTCATTCATCATTCAGTCAACAAATATTGAGTGCTTTCTTCTAGGCAATAGCAGTGAAGAAACAAAAATCTCTGCCCTCCTGGAGTACTATAGCTTGGGTGAAGGTAGATTAACAAAAAGGTATATAATATACAAAGTAGGGATAAGTTTTATAGAGAAAAATAAATCGATGTTGAGAAATTAGAAGTGCTAGGAAGAGAAAGTAATCTTTTATGTAGAGTTGTTAGAGGATTTTTTGATAAGGTGACATCTATAGGAAATGATGAGTTAAGAGATTATCTGGTGGTACAGTTTTCCAAGACAGCAAACATACACATCTTGAAGTGAGAAAACAAAGTGCCTGATATTATTGTGGAATATAGAGTGTACTTAGTCAAGAATAAGAGTCCAAGGTGAGACACGAAGAGGCCATGTAATAAGCATGTGAGCTTTTACTCTGCGTGAAATGAGAAAAACTGGAGGAGGGTTTTGAGAAGAGCCACAGGAATTACTATGTTGAGGGTGTTGGAAAGAGTATCATTTAGGTGGTTACTGCAACGTTACAATGACTTACATCAGAGTGGTAGCCTGGATTTATTTTGCAGGTAGAAATGGTAGAAATCAGCTGATGGAGTGGGATATTAGAGAAGTCAAGGGTAACTCCAAGGTTTTTCACTGAGTAACTGGAATAATGGAATTTGCCATTTTACTGCAGAGTAGGTTAGAAAAATAAGTTCTGAATATGAATTTTGAGATGTCTACTAATTTCTAAGTGCAGATGTTTAATTTTTTTATAAGTCTGTTTCTTGGGAGAGGTGTTGGCTAGATATAAACTTGTGAGTCATTAGTATACAGGTGATTTTTAAAGGTACAATAGAGAAGAGATTTAAAGACTGACCCCACCACCACTCCAACCTTTAGATACGGGAGAGATGGAAAGGTACCAGCAAAGTATTTTGAAAACTAGCCATAAACCCAGGGGAGAACTAAGGTAGAGTGGTGTTCTAGAAACCAATGAAGTGATTCAAAAGTTAAAGTGAAAAACTAGATCAAAGCTGCAGACGGGTGAGTTAAGAACGAAATGAGACTTGGCGTGCATTTGGCTGAACGGCTATCTGTTGACCTTTACGAAAGCTATTTTGCTGGAGTGGTAGGATGGGCAAAAACCTGAGTATCAGTCAAGAGAGAATGGAAGGTTCTCTCCCAGAAACTTTCAACAAAATTCTCCTCGGGATATGTTCAAAATTTGAGAAGAGGGAACAAAAGAGATTTGGAAGTGTGGGAAAGTGAATGAATTAGGAAAATTTAGCGGCATTGCTGGGCAGCACTAAGGGACAGTTGAAGTTATAACCGAAACAAGCCCGCAGAGCTGTGTGTTTTCTCCAGCCTCTCGTTTACCTGTTGTAGAACACATTGGTATGAAGAGGAGGCAGGAAAAGAGACCTCGACTACAGAGCACAGTAATCTTCAGTTTGGTGACTCACAGAAGGTGAGAGGACTGAACATCTAGGCACAGCAAGGAGGCAAATAGCTTGAGATTGCAGACCAAAACCAAAACAAAACAAAAAAACAATTAATAAAAATACAAAAAATAAAACAAACGGACGAGTGGAAGGGTGGTTTTTAAATAAACTAGGTCTTTTCTCATACAGCAGCACAGCAGTCGGGGGTTTGAAAAAGGCTGTACTAGGCCAAAGGAGACATATCCGCCTGGCAATTCCTAGGTTGTTGATTGAACCCAGATGCAGCAAGAGATACGGTCTAAAATAGGTCCCTCCGCGCCCCAAGGGGATGGACTAACGTCTTAGCGCCGAAACTTACAATCCGAGGTTCGGCTGCTTGCGACTGTCTGCCGGCGAGATCGGCATGGTGGCGACAGGCTGGAGAGTGGTCGACCACCCCCTTCCCTGCCTGCTTCTGGAGTCCCTGTACCCCAACCCCGGACGTTAGCGGTTCGGGCTGAAGCACCGGAATGTTTGCCCGGCGTCATGGAGACGGTGGAGCCCAGGCTTAACAAGCGGCCGCGCGGTTGGCTGGCGGCTGGAGGCCCAGGAGGAGGGCGGAGGCGGAGGGGAGGGCAGAGGGTTGGTGGAGTAAGAGGAAGCTCGGGACTACGACTAGAAGAAGGAGGCGGGCGGCCCCGGCCCCAGGCCCCTCCCAGGCTCCTAGTCTCCCCGGCTGCAGGCGGATGGATGGGGCTTCTTCAGGCGGTGGCGGCAGCAGCGAAGGTGGCGGCGGCGGCAGCAGTAGCGGCTGTAAGTGCAGCCTCTATAAACCAGCTCTCCTTTCATAGTCCTTTTTGAGATGTGGGACTCCTGAGGTGTCCTCGGTCCCCTTTCTCTCCTTCCCCTCCCCCACTGCAGAGTACCGCCCGGAAGACCTTTAACTTCCGGGGAGGGGCTGCGAGAGAACGCGCCCAACTTGATTCCGCTCCCGGAGCGGCACCGGCCACCCAAGGCGCATGCGCAGCTCCCCATCGCCGCCCAGCCCCTCCCAGCCTGGTCTTTTGCTTTGGCGGCGACTGCGGAGCCGATCTTCCCCGGCGTCTGCAGTGCGCTGGGAATCCGCAGCGGAGTGAGTTCGCCTAGTCCAGTGCGCCTCGGCGCCTGTCTCCATTTGGCCCAGGATCCTGGTCGGGGTGGGGCTAAGCTGACCACAACCCCGTGGCTCCGCCTCTTTTCTCCCCTTATTTCTGGGTTCTGGTCCCAGCCTGGGGGAAGGGTCTTGCTCGCACTGCAGTCCCTGTGGTGAGCGGGATGCTGGGCACAACGTTTTTTTCAGAGGGAGTGAGGGAGGGAAGGGAAACCCGAAGAGGGCATTATTGTGGTGGAACGAGGTCCTCCCTAGCGGTAGGAGACTCCCTGGGGACAGATGTCTTTGAATGGGCTGTTTCTTCCAGCTTTCAGTGGAAAGATCTCTGGCCTGGAGCCCATCTTTGATCCTTTTTTGCAGTGTGACCTTGAGCGAGTCACTACACCTCTCTGGGTTCCAGTTATCCCTAAAGCTTAATTTTGCAGAGAAGCGGTTACAAGACTGATTGGTCTCCTGAGGGCCGCTTAGTCGAGTTTTCTGAACCACCTTCTTCATTCGTGGGTGGAATGACATGACCTATTTATTGAGTCGCTTCTATTCCTTTACTGTTGGTTACAAATTGCATGACTCAAGATTCATTAATGTTTTTCTAAAATTGTCATGGGATCCTTGTTCTAATTCCTGGCCATCTTTTTAAAAATTACAGACAGGGTGAATGGTGAGTTTGTGGTATTATCGTCTCTGGTCTAGTTATTACTGAGGCTCTCTTTCCTTTGATCCAGATGGTGTGGTGGCTCGATTCTCCCAGTGCCTGGCTGAGTTTCGGACGTGGTTAAGAACCAACTGGTTGAGGTTCAATGCAGACAAGACGGATGTGATGCTGGTAGGCAGGGGCACACTTGGAGATGAAGGGAGGGCAAATCCAAAACTCCCTCAAGTTATATAAATATTATATTACTATTCTTATATGTTCCAGTGTTTGAGAACTGCTGATGGGCCAGTAATTTCCAGAGTTTGGGTGAGATAAAATTAACGTCACCAATATATGAACTGTAAAAATGTAACATAGGGCCACTGGATAAAACTATGTAAAAATTGTGAAAAGAAAAACCTAGACTGTTCTTTGAAGAACTAAAAGGCTATATAAGTGTTTGGGGCTGACATTAATAAAAATCAAACTAATGAAAAGATGTTGATTGTCGCATATGAGGGGCTTCCATGTGCCTGCATCCTGCCTACTAAAGGTAAACTCAATTTATCTAAAATGTCATTTTTAAAAATTGGTGAACTTTTTTGGCATTTAGGTATTTTTCAACCAAATCAGTAGTTATCCATAAATTTTTACCTGCATATCATGTGTAGGCTGCCTTGTGAACAAAAAAATTTAAGAAATAGTTTACAAAATAATCTCAAAAGGGATTCATGGACTCTGAAAATTGTTAGGTATAGAATTTGTTTTTAGGGTTTTGAATGTGCTTACTTCATTCAAACAGCAGAGTCTGAATTGTTACAAGTATTTTATTGGTGCATTTTGAGAGGTACCTTTTTGAGTATAACAGGTATGTCTGTATAGTATGGGTATATATCACTTGTATTTGGATCAGGCGTTGCTACTGAATAAAAGATTATGTTTCATAGGATATGTAAATGACCAAAGAAGTTTGTTTATTGGTTAAAGTGCTGATTGAAGTAAAATTGTGATCCCACAAATGCTTTTGTTAACAGCAAAATAATAACTCTAAGGGGCTCTTGTATGTGTGTATATATTACAGCCTTTATAGAACCGTTTAATAACTTTTTAATGGAGTATTCAGTAAATTGCCTAACAACAATTTCCCAATATAATAGCAGTTTTGAGTAGCTTCCTGTGGTAAAAGTTAATGTTAGTTTCCCTGAAAATAAGGAGGCCTTTAGGTGGGGAATGGGACCTAAAGAGGCATTTATTCAGGCTTTGCATAGTGATTTTTTGTTGTTGTTGTTTTGGGACATTAGCCATAAACCTCCCATAAAATTGGAATTAACCACACTTTAGTTTACCTTTACTACAATTAACAGAACTACCATTTTGGATGTCACATTAATAATACTATAAACTAATAATTTTAAACAGCTTATAGGTAATGCTGAATTTTCTCATGCCTTTAACTCTGTCATGTCCTGTTTTCAGCTCTTGTAGTATCAATAGGCTTTTAAACACTTATTTTTTGTTAACCCAGGTATAAAATTGATTGCATCTGAATACAAAGAAGACATCTATTGTATTAATAGAAAGTACTGAAGAACTCAGGGTAGTGGATGGAAGTAAGAAGGAGGTAGCTTCTGGTTTAATAAAAAGAAGAATGTTGCAAACATTAGAACTTTTTTTTGAAAAGAGTAGCCTCTTCATGACACAGTGAGGTGATTGGAGGTGTTTAATCATAGACAGAAAAGCCTGGGAGTGAGTGGGGAAACAGAGAGGGATTCCTACCTAGATAGGGTAGAAATTAAAGACCTCTAAGGTTCCATCCAACACGAACACTATGGCTAATGAATAGGTAATTTTTACATATTTAAGACTGAAGAGGTAAACAAAGAGTTTGGAGAAAGACTTCACTTTCCATAAAGTAACTCCTAAAATTTTTAAAGATAAATACGTCACTAGAATAAAATGGGAGTAGAACTGTACTGAATTCAGTAGTAATGTGTTACTGATGACTTACAATATTGGAACTGTTTCTCTTTAGTTTTAGAAGCTCTGAACCTAAAAAAAGTCACTGAAATCACATTAATAAAAAGGGAAGGTGATAAATGTAGAGGGTATTTTTTTTTTCTCTAAATAATGCCACTTAAAATTAGTAATATTGATACCCAGTATTAATAAACTTAAAAGGGCATTTATGAGTAAGATGGATACCCATTCAAGTATTTCTTAAAACTTGATTTTCCTAACAATTTCAGAGTTCATTCAGTAGCTTAAGGGACCTTGATCCCCAGCTTTTTATCATACTTGGGATTACTGTTGATAGTTTTACTGAAGAATCAAAGATTAAATGGGCTTCAGCAAGCAAGTTATTCTTTACCTTACATTGTTGACACTTAAATTTTTCCTTTGGTCACCAGCTAAATAAATTTCATATATAAGCTTTTGTATTTAAATGGAAAAATCCTCCTTCATTCCCATGGTATTATAAAGCCTGAGTTTCTACCTCTAGGCCCCTTATTCCTTTTGTCTTTACCCACCTCAGGTCTGTGCACATCCATTGTTCTTTGCTTTTAGCTATTTCCATCAAGTATATCAAAATGAAAACTCTTATGAAAATGAACTGACTTTTTAAAAAGTCATTTTTATTTCAAGTCCTAAGGGTTAAGGTAATTCAACAGGGTAACTCTTAGAAACTATATCTGTGTTAAAATATTTATTCCCCCAAGGAATCCTGAAAAAATTTCATATAAGTATCCTAAAAAATAAAATGAAAATACTATACAGTACAGTTAATGGTAAAAATTGTTTGTAGATTTGGGAACCTTAAAGTTTTCCTTTCTCTTCTTTCCCTTGCTTTTCTTTCAGTAGAAAATGTGCATCAGATGTTTATGTTTAATTGGTTTACAGACTGTCTGTGGACTCTTTTCCTGTCAAATTACCAGGTAATGTCCTTTCACTTAGCAGCTACTTCTTATACCTGTAAATGCACAAATTATTATGGGACATAAAAATTTCAAGTTAATGTTGAATCTTTGGAAATAGGAAACTGTTTAAATAGAGTCTAGAATTTTAAGGGAATACAAGTACCTTAAAAAATAGACTCCTGCATATTGCATTGCAAGTTAAAGAAAAACTGTACGTGCACATTTATGTAATATAGTAGTGGTGGCATCACATTATTTGGAGGGAATGAGTAATTTTCATATTTAACTGGTTGACTTTGGTAGTCATTTTTAGATTGCATTAAGAGGAACCCTTGCACATTTGAGAAAAAAACAGTCTTTTTGAAATAAGACTTTTAAACTAGTTTAGTGAAATATGTTAATACATGTTTTAATATCATTTTTGTAGTAACCAGTATCTGCCTTAGTAATGGAAGCGAAACATGTTTGTGATTTTGCAGTTATTGACTCTGGCAATCATCAGAATTGGCATCGAGGCCAATTGGCAGTTCTAGGCCAATACATTACAATAAACTTTCAAATTAGAAGGCATTTAGAAAAGACATTGTAAATAAGCAAGTTCTCCCTCCATACAGTCAAGTTGGAGATTATGTCCATCAAAGAGCAGCTTTTAAGTATTTCACATTTAAAATGTTTCTGTATTGCAAAATTCAACCGTTGTAGTTAGGTTGCTACTGGCATCTCAGAAGGGGTGCGAGGAAAAGCAAGTGAAATATGAGGATAGCAGACTTCCTAACACAATCCCTTTTCTTAATCTCGACTCTGCTAAAATTCTGGGATATGGAATTTTACATTTTCCGTCGGTAATCAACGGAGAGAGGAGTATTTGTCAAGGGATAACCGCTTTCAAAGCGCGCTAATTGCCGATGTTGCATCACAGCAACATCGTTTTCCAGCAAATGCACTTCCAAAAAAAGGCCTACATGTAAAATAAAACGTAACGTATCTTTTGCCCTGCCCCTGCGATGTGAATGCTGAACCCGGTTCCTTTGGCACCTTTCCTTGACTTCTCTGGCCCCTATATCCCTCTTCGCCCAGCTGGAGTTGCGAATCCGCTAGGGCAAGGGAGGAGCCCCTGGCTAAGATACCCACCTCCCCCCACACACACCCACCTTGACTCCGCCCCCTCCGTGCTCCTCCGTGGGGAGGGCTGCCGCGGGGTCGCGCGCGCGTCCCTACTCCCGCCCGCGCGCTCCTGCTCCCGCGCGCGCGCCCTCTTCCCTCCAGTCCAGCTCAGCCGGGTCGCCGCGAGGGGGCGGAGTGGGGTGTGGTGGGCGCGTTCGGGCGGCTCCTGCGCGTTCCCGCTGAAGCAGCGGCGGCGGGAGCAGCAGAGACGACGGTGGTAGCGGCGATTAGAGTCCCGTTGCCGAGTCTCACATCCGGGTTCTGGCCGTGACCCAGCTGCGGCCGCCGCGGAGATGTGACCCGTCAGTACGGCAAATATGGCGGAGGTAAGGGAGCTCGCTCCCCTCCCCGTCCCGGAGCCAGGCGCCCCCGGGCCCTGGCCGGGGAGGAGTGGAGTGGGCCTGGCTAGGAGAGGCCCAGCCCTGCTGGCGCCACTGCCCACCTGTTGTCCGGAACAGGCCGCGCTCTGGGCGGGAGCTTTCCCTGGAACTTAGTTGGGATGGGTCCGGGGGTAGGAGGAGCGGAGGCGTAGTTGGACTTCGGGGACAGTTTGAAGGGTCGAGTGCTGCGTACTAATGTGTACTGAGAGGGGCCGGGGGAGGCGGCACTCGCCGGGTAGGGGCGCGTGTGGCGCAACTTCGCCGGCCGGTGCTACGGGCCAAGAGAGGAGCTGCTGCTTCCTCTTGAGAAGTTTCTTCCCTCCTTAACCGAGATGCTGTTGCGCCCTTCCGCGTCACCCCCACCAGTTTGCTACTGACGTCCAGTCTGTTGGTGGGGAAAACGTTAAGGCAGAACGGCCTTTGATTAACTGTAATTTTCCTGATGGTGATAAAATAAGCGGAGAAATGAGCTTGGCCTTTCGCAATCCAGCCCTTTAGCTTGGAGGATTCTCCCCTTTCTCCAAACAGTTCCATCCCACCCTTCACCCCCCAAGGTAGAGCCTCTTTCTTTCTCTTTACGTTTTAGAAGAGTTGCTTTCTATCTTCCCCCTCCACTTTCCATGCGTTCTCCACCCCAGCCCCCCATTCCGAATCTAGTCTCATCTTTGTTTTCCAAATTTTTCTCCCCGTGGGAAGATTTTCTTTTCTTGCCCTTTTTCAATTAAACGAGTTCCCAGAGTCCCCTTTCTTCGTTGGTATTCTTTTTTACATGCTTTTGGGCCTCAAATCGGTGGGCAAACAACCATTGTTTTAATTAATTCGAATTTAGTATGTGTTGCAGGAGATTTAAATTTTTGCTCCTGATTTAAACTTTAAACGTTTGATTTTTAAAGAACTTTTTTCTCACCTCTTACCCTCGGGAGAATTTTGTTATTCTTTACCTTCTGGACTTCGAGAGGTGTTATATTTACATTTTTATGTCTTTTTTGAGTGGAACCTCGTAATGATTGAATGATTGATAAGGCATTTCTCTTGTGTAAATTACCATTTTCATGCTCAGGCACCCCAAAACAGATTCAGGACATATGTAATTCTTTATTACCGTCAGTACCCAATATTTGTCTTCCTTATTTGCTAAACGAAGTCAGTGGTGAGTACTTTTCTTCAGTACCATTTTTTTTTTAAACCTTGGAATACAGAAACATAATTTGATTATGGAAAATATTAATTTCGAGGCCTTTTCATGTACCTGTTGAGTGGAGAGACCTAAAGGTTAACTGCTTCCTGGAGTGGAACTTAGGTTGCTCATTCTGCTTGCTTTATAGAAACCGGCTTAATATTTATGTCCTGGAGTATTTGTTGTTAAAGGACAACAAGATTTTACTGTAACAGGACTGTTTGCTGTTTAAAAAAACTTTTTTTTTAATTTAATATTTCTGCTGTAAAACTAAATTTAGATCTTAGATTATTTCCATTTCTTTGTTATTTGTGGTTCAGAAATTGTTCAAGGCACATGAATTGGATGGACAAAACAGTATTTTACTTAAATGTGACTAGTTTTATTCTAATCAGCTGAAAGAATTTTAGTCCTGGTGAGGCATGTTCCTTTCCTTCATATGTAAAAGGGGGAGGGATTGTATGTAGCTGGATTTACTTATTTTATCAAATAGTCTGTATGATCTTTCAGTGACAGCCCATTGGATAAGCAGCACTGTGCTGTCTTAGGATATGTAGTTTCTTTGCTAGTAGTGCTGCTCACAATGGTTTGAGCTTTACGTTCTGTATTTTAAAGCAAGATATTATTGAAAGAAAATTAGTATATGAAAATAACGGTGAAATTTAAGTTTAAAAAAACCTCACCCAGAAATCTGAATTGTACACTGAAAACTTATATGTAAATGAAAGTATATTAATATTTTATTTCATGTTTTAGAAATTAAAGATGGTTGTATTAATGTAAAAAGGAAAAGCAGTGTTTTGGGTCACTAATTATTTCCTCATATTTTCAAGTGTTTATTTTAGTTTTATTAAAAATTACATCACTTGGAAAATGCAACTCTTAATCTGTAGAACACAGAAATAGTTTATTTTCGAGAAAAAAAATTCCTGAATTTTGTTTTTAGTGCATTTATTTAATGACCTGTTATCTTTAAAATATTCATCTTTTACATTCTTCAGTTATTTGTAGATGATTGCCTCTGTAATGACTTTGGAGTAACCTTTATCTGTCTTTTAAAAAAACCTAAAACAGAAGAAGAGGTGAAAAGTAAAATTAATTTATAAGTTTCTAATTTCAACATTTTAATAATTAGGATGATTTTAGGAAGTAGTCATTTAAAAATTATATGAAGGAGAAATGATTGGTTTATAGTATTTTTACTTGCTTTTGTGTAAGCTTTCGGAGATTCATTCTTTATGATGCCAGTGTAAACCCTATGGTAAAATAATTGAAATGCTGTGCTGTTGCACCTTTGGTTAAGTAGAACTGAAGATTGAATCTAACTGGTGAAATAACAGTAAGTGCAAAGCAACAATATACTTTTATTTGATAACTCTGAGGGGAAAACAGATTATTGCAGAAGCATGTCTCTAGAGGAAAGTGTAGGTATTATGCTTGTGGGTTTTTTGTTGTTGTCTCCTACGTGGAAGAATGACCGTGACCTTGTTTTTTAAGAAAAATACTTAATTCTTGAATACAATTACTTTAGGTGTGAATATAATATACTGATTTTTCATACATTGTCTGATCATCTCCATCCATAATAGGAAGTATGTATTTAATGGTTCTTCAAATTGTGATAACATTAAAAACAAACTTAATATGCTTAGAAGAAATGGCATATCCTCCCTTTCTTAATACTTTTTGCCAATGTTTCTCATTGTTTACTATCCCTTAAAATTATTTATCCAGCTTCTAAAAAAGAAGTTATTCTGGTCACACTTAAAATAAGGAAATTACAGGGTAGTCACATTTTTACAAAGCAGTGAGAAAGAAAGAATAAGAGGAGGAAGAAATAGTTGATCCTTTGGGTTTTATAAGGAATGTGGTTTAGGGACCTTTGGGAAGGAACAGTTTGTCTTTCATTTCAGAGTTTGTAAACACATAAGGGACTTTTCTTCTCAAGGGAAAAAAACCCACAACATAGCGCAAGACCTATCTTTTCATGTAAGCCATAGTGCTGCATATAAAGAGAAGAAAATTTAATGGGCTTGGTTTTCTGTGTTAATAAGTATTCTGATATTTCCAGAAATGATATGTAATCTGTTCATTCACCATCACACCTATCCATTTCTCTTAAAAACAGACTTTTTTGCTTAGCATTTTTTGGAGTATATTTAGATTTTGTTTTTTAAGGAAATAGAATCATCTTGACTGCTATTCTTGATAGTGTTCATTTCTACTCTAAACAAAACTTGTTTTACTACATTGAATTTCAAAAGAAATGGCATATACCTTTAAATAATTCTTTGCTGGTAGTGAAAATTTTTTAGTATTTGTACTTCAGAGCAATTAAGAATTTAGCCAAAGTAATCAAGAACCGCAATGCATGAGATTCTTCAAAAGTAATTCAGGAGAAGTAATAGTACTGGATAAGGTAGGAAAAGTTCATGGTAGATAATACAGAAGTGAATTACTGTCAGAGACTAATCAGTTTCCCAAATGATTCAGAAATAAAACACTGCCTTTGAAACTTCAGCATGTCTTTATGAAAAGTAATTAGTTATATAGAAATTTCTTGCTTGAAGTTCAGATCGAGTCCCTGTGTATTTCAAAAGATTTGCAAATGGTTTCAAAATTCATTGCAGTGATTAAACTGTTCAAGAACCAGTCATTGCTTGGGACCCATTCTGTTTGACTGATTCAATGGCTTAGAAGAATTACTGTTATAATTATGCTTATATAGATGTGAAATTCATAAGGTAGCACCCTTTCTACAAATTGAGATTCTCTTTTCCCAGTAGTCCTAGATTTAAAAAAAAAAAAAATTTACAAGAGTCTGTTAAATATATCCCACCCGTTTAGCTAAGTACTCCTTGGTAGTGTTATTTTTTTGAGTAATTCGTAATAAAAGTAAAGAACTTGTATCTCAAAAGAACTTGCACTGAACTTGAAGAAATCTAAATCTTATCTTAGAGAAAATGAAACTGAGCAGAAAGAGTTTATGTAATTTTTCCTGGGTTGTGCAGTTAGTTTGTGGCATAGTTAAGACTAGAACCAAGGATTCTGAATTCCTAATGCTTAATCATAGCAATTCATCCTCTAAGTTATTACCACTGTAGTAAATTTGCTAATTTTTACTCTAGGACTTAACTTTTTTTATACCCTACAATTACTGAGGGTAACAGCAAAGTTAAATGACTTAATTTTGTATTATCTTACTAACTAGGTGATGATAGCACTTACAAAAATGGTGGTGGAATTGATTTGCGGGGGAAAACTCATTCAGGCAGTTATACTCACTGAAAATATGCTTTTAATTGCCTGGATTTTATTAAAGAGTGTATTGATTACTTTGGAGATTTTTTTTTTAACTACCTTATTTATTTTTTAATAATGGTAATATTCTAGTTAATTGATCTTTTAATTCGTTCCCAATTTATAGTTTTCTACTATATGGGGTATTTCTCACAAGTTCAAAAAAAATACAAAAGAAAAATTTGAACAAATCTGAGGCATTGAATATTTGATACAGCTATTAGCAACTTGAGTAGTTAAATCATATAGTGTAATATATGTATGGGTCAGGGTATAACTACTGCTCTGAAAGTTAATAGAGTTCATTTTTTAATTTGATTTACTCTACTCATACTCTGCGTGTATGTGTCTGTCTAGTATTATGTTTTCCATCTCAGATAAAACAATTGTATATGGACCTAAAAGAAAACTAGGTTATTTTTCAGAATTATAGACTGGTTAAAGAAAACTAGTAGAGAGTGCTAGGTTTTTTAAAAAATCTTACAGTAAGGGGTTCCCTGGTGGTGTAGTGGCTAGGCTTTGGTGCTCTCAATGCCATGGCCTGGGTTCGATTCTGAGCCAGGGAACCATCCCCTCCCCCCCAAAAAAAATCTAAAAGTAAAGGAAGAAAATGAAAATGTCTTATAATTCCACAAGATGATCTCCACTGACTTTTCAAAACAAAAATATGGAATAATGTTTGCAAGTAGTTAGAAATTATAGCAGTATAGAAAGTTATAAAATGAAAAAGTCTCTCCCCAACCTGTTCCCTTATAATAATTGTTAGCAGGTTGTGTATCCTTTTGTGAAAAACATTTATGTATATTCCAGCCCATTTTACTCCCTCCTCTACGCATTTATTTTTACCCGTGTGTGTGTATGCGTATGTGTATATAGTATGTGTATTTTTCCTCAATTCATACTAACATCTGTCTCATTCTTTTAAATGGATTAATGGGTTTCAGTTGCTTGAAAAAATGGTCTTTCCTTTTTAATTAAGTGATGAACTTAAAAAAATTTTTTTCCCAACTGCTTGCTATAAACAACTTCGTGGTAATGAATATTATACATATATCTTGCTGTGCTTTTTTAAGCATGTTGGTAGGGTAAATTCATGTTGGCAGAACCATCTCCAGAACAGTTAAACCAACTAACACTCCTACCAATAATGTCTGAATGCAGTTTAAAATACATTTAATCTTCAATATAAAATCTTCTTTACTGCTTAAATTTTATAGTTTGAGCTTTTTCAAAAAACAGATACTGTTAAAAATGAGTACCCATATGGCTCCCTCCCCCCTTTCCAATTTACCATAGCCATTAAATGCTAGATTGTTGCAGTTTTCCTGGAGGGTATTGTTAGAGAGACCAGTTCCTAACAAGACATAGATAATAGTCTGACATAACAGATGACAACTTGCAGTCACATTTTAAACGTTTGAACAGAAAAAAACATTTTAAAAAGAAAAGGAAAGTAAGGGTAAAGGAGGAAGGAGATGAAGAGAGAAAAAGCTTTTTATGTAGTTATTTCCCAGGGAGGTATGGAAGGAATCCAGTCCAGGCTTCTCCATCTACCATGTGGTACCTTGATCAAGTCACTTTACTTCCCTGGATTTGCTAATATGTGCATATAAAATGAGGTGGGTGGGAAAGATACTATTGCCAAGTTATGGTTATAATCACATAACTCTGCATTTGAAAATGTGTAATGCTATAAAGGTATACTGGTTCTGCTGTTTTAAATACCTAAATTTAAAACTATCCTCATTCCACACTGAAATATTCTGTATTATTATACTAAACTCTTACTTTGAAAGATAATTATTTTGTTTGTTGGTTGGGCAAAAATAATGTTTACAGCATGAACTATTTTCAAATGCCACTTTTCCAGCTCATCTTTGATTTAACTGGATATAATTAACTTTTAAGAAACTGATATCACTCTTACCCTCCCCAAATTATACAATAGAAGTTTATTTTGAATATAAAATACTAAAATGTATATATGTAGGCATACTACCCCTGCTTTCCCTCCCCCATCCTAATCTAGATATGCCATGAGTCAAATATCATGGTTTCTGAAACATTCCAGTATGTCTGACATGGTATGATAATTAATGCTATCTTTGAATAGTAGGTGTTCTACTTAGTGCCAGCTATAATATTTACAAATGCTATACCAGCCTTCAAAACATTTGGTATCTTAATGAAAGGAAAATATTTGTATCCTTTTTCAGAACCTTAAACTGGTAACTCTTTACCAATAAAACAACAGTCAGTGATATTTATTGACATATAGTGCTGTTTGATGCCTTTTACAAACTAAAGTATACAGATGCTATTCACAATTCAGTATCTCTATTTTTGCCAGTATCTAACATCAGTGAAAATACACCATTTAGTCTCCATTAGAATAACTTATTTTTAATCAGACAGTCTTTTTTGTCAGAAGACTATAAAATTGAATAATTATTGGATGTTCAAAAAGAACTGAATACTCAAAGAACCATTTCTTTTAAGCCCCTAATTTGAGAGAAATACTGATTTTTGGTTTTTATGCCATTCATGTAAACCTGTTAGAAAAGTTTACTAAAAACAAAAAACAGCATTGTAAGTCAACTCTTATGGATAGTGAACCTGGAACCAGATGAAGATAGTCATGAATGGTGCTGTAGCTTTGGATAAGAGATTGTAGTTAAACTTGGGAAATTAAAGTGTAATTTCATGAAGTAAAAGCGTATTTTTTAAAATCCTGATTTGCTGTGTAATAATTTGTGTGATGGATAAATTTATTTTGAACCAGAAAAATGTAGCTCTGCCTAAAAGGTGTTAAGTAAACCAGGCACCCTTTTTATGCTTGCATTATTCTATTCTCTCACTCTACTTACTCTTCAGCTTCCTATTAGAGAAAGCCAATTAAAAATAGCGTTGTTTTGATTATTGTGTCAAAGTAATTTTTAAATAAAGATGGTAACACTTGAAAATACTCAATATGGAAGTCTTTTGTTAGAATAAGTGCTATAGGCAAGAGCCATACTCCTATAAGAATGAAAAGGAAAGAAAAAAACAGGACCCATTCAAAAATGCCTCAAAAGAACCAAAGTCACCACGTGGAATTTGGAATGTCACACTTACTACAATAGCATAATATGGGCAGTTTTCAAAATGGAGTTTTAAAACCTTATAAGGATTTGTTTTAGATGCCTAGCTTTTGAAAAATTGGGCACTTTTCCTCATTTTGTTCTTGCCTGTCTGCTCCATTACTTAGCAGAAAGAAGGAAAATACACTAAAATATCCCTATCTCTTTGCTAGTGTTTTTGGCCTTCTAGTATCTCTTGAATTCTTCTGTACATGTAATAGATAGCTCTAGGCAAATAGGCACAGTTGTAGTTACAAAGTTTGTGCCATTTGAAGCATCTTTTGAGTTTTTGTTACTGAATTTGACTTACAGGCGTTTATGTTTGTAGATGACTTGATTATAATTGTGAATTAACTGAATTAAGATAAAACACAGTCACAAACTGTCATGTGGTAATATTACTAAAATAAGTTGCTAACAATTTTATCTTTAAGTTTTCCAGATACTTGTGATTAAATTTATGAGTTATTGAGCTTTATTATTGGGAATCTTCATGTGACTTCCATCAGATAACTTAACCTCTCTAGATTTAGCATGAAACATTGCTAATTTTGTGATAATTTGCAAGTATGTTTCTTAGTAGTTAACCAAATGTAATGTTCAGTGCTTAAGTAACATTTTAACTTTTCCTTCTGCTTGCTTTGCAACATAATTTTTGGTTAAAATAATGTCAGATTGTTTCCACCTCCCTTCTGGGAACACATTTTAAGCCAGAGATAGCTTTATAGCAACCCTTGTTACTGGTTTCCCTGTTTCGTTAGCAGGGAATATTCAGGAAATTTCAAGATTTAAAATCATACTTCTTAAACCACATATGTTTTGGTACCCATATTTGCCTTTAAATTTTGAATCAGTTCCATATTATTGTCTTTGTTTCTAGATTCACAAGTGTTTTGAATTTTTCTCTTATGTTTAAATAAATAAAATGTCAGAGAAAGATTTACTGGAAGTTTCATTTTGTCTTAGACAATTCAGACTTTAAAATTTACTGTAATTTTGGTGTCATATTAATAATTGAATAATTGAGTAATGTTTGTAAAACTTATTAAACAGAAATGCTAATTTTTATTTTCTCCTCCCCTCCCACCACCAGCCATCTGTTGAGTCTTCAAGTCCAGGTAAGTATTTTCTGTGTTTTTTATAATCTCTCTTTGACTAACATTTGTCCTCTTAGTTGCATAAAGTCTAGAGGAGTTAGATTATCGTCTGACTTGCTTTTCTTCTGAATGCTTCTTTTCTCTGGGGAAAAAGAAATGGATGAAATATTTGACTGCCCATGAAAGTACAGGTGAGGCTGCTGTGAATTCAACCTCATGACTATCTAATAGGTTCTCTCTTTCTCTGTTCTGTTCCTTTTTTTTTTTTTTCATGAATTTCCACACGTAATATTTAGAGTTTCTAATTGCTATTGATTTGAAGTATATATATGAATTATACTTTTAAAAAAGAAATCACTGAGAAATACTTGTATAAGAAATTCAAAGTATTTGAGAAAAAAATTGTTAAAGCATTTAATAAGCAAAATATTCAACAAGTGAACATTTAATGTTGTAAATTAAGAAAGTTATTTTTAGATTTGAGTAAGATCAAGTTTTATTCTCTGACCATGTATCTTTGGATTTCTGTGTTTTCAAAATCCAATACACATTCATTTTTTCCTAACTTAAAGGTTGCCGATGTGTAATCTTAGGCTAGATTGGGCCACAAATAAATTTTTTTGTTTGGCCAGTATAGTGAGCTTAAAAAGTTAGAACATTTTATATAAAAATTTGCATTTAAGTTTTTCATTATCAGTCAGAGGTTCTGACTGCACTAGGTACAGCATTCCTATGTGGCAACAATTGGAACTAAAAAGCAGTCAAGGATGATCCTGGTATTAGTCTTTCTGGTTCAGTGTCCACCGTCACCAAGAGAGAGGACCACCTTCTGCAATGGAGTACTTGGATTAAGGAACAGTCTTTAATATAACTAAAGAGAGAGAAAGGACACTCTTTGAGGCATTATAATATTTTATTTTAAAACATCTCACATTTATCAAATGTAGATATGTTACTGAATTTTCCTAATTATTGAAGCAGTCACCTTTCTGTGTTTTAAATTTTAGAAAGAAAGTTTGTCAAAATGTTTAACATAATGTAGGTCTTTTTTTTTTTTTATGGATCAGTAGCTTTTTCATAAATAATATTGTATTCTGTGTAGTCATAGTGTATCAGGCAGAGGCTGGGGACCAGAATACTTTCACATCCCTTCTAAATGACTAGTGCCCTGAGTAGTAGTTGATTTTGTCATTCAAAATGTATTTCAGCTGGAAATGTCTTACTCTTTTTAATAGGCTTGGGAGTAAAAGTATATTTACTATGTACACAAAGTAGGCTTTGTGACATTTCTGAAACGCAAGGATTTTTTTAACTCCCTGGTTTATAAATTTGTTCTGGATGGTTGAGAACGGAAGTAGTCTGACCTCAGATAAATACTAGATTACCTTATTATTTTTAGGACATGGAATTACTCCTAATTTCTTTTCATTTCAAACATATAAATTATTTTCCTTGTAAGATAGATTCTAGTTGGTTTCATTAATGTTGTGACATTGGAAATAGACTGGGTTTGGGTGGGGTTTTTTTCATGATTTTTTAAAAGACATTCATGAGATATAAGTACATAAAAATAATTTCTTCAAAAATTATATTACTGAATGATTTTCTCAGGTTCCGTTGCATTTGAATCAGTCTAGGCTGAACTGGAAGAACAGTGAAGCTTAAAGAATACAAATATCTTTGATGGCTTCTACCATTTGCTGAATGCTTATACAAACACTGAAGGTTTTGATGTTTTTGTTTTTGTTTTTTTTAACCTGTTTTCAGACTGAAGATCTTTTGAGGTAGACAGCATTTCTAATATCAGGTCCAAGGGAATGTTTATTGGTCTTATAAGTAATACTAATGGTTACAAAAGTTGGAAAAAATTAGGAATAGAGGCTTCCTATAAAAAAAATTTGGTCCATTGGTGAAAGGCTGTGTCCTTTGTAACATCTACAGTTTGAAATTGATTCTAGTAACAATAGTCATATAACCCAGGCTAAGTGGTTTGTCAGTAGACTACACTAGTATAAACCAACATAGCCAAGGTTTAACCTGTAAGACTAGTAGCCATTGGAGGTGGGGATTTAGGGAGGGGAGGTAATAAAATGATTTAATGAATGCACGTGATATAAACTGACTTTATTTTTTGAATGTGTGAAATAATGTAAGGTACCTTTTAGTAATTTTGCAATAGGATGTGATTTTATGGCAAAGCACTAATATTTACCTAACTCTGAAGCAAAATATTTATTTACACAAAGCACCAGACTCCCTACCCTTGTAGTTTTAAGATTTTTTTTTACCCCTAGGAAACAGGCTAATGATGGTCCTTAATAATTAACAAAAAGGAACAGGATGGTTTGTTGGTCCCAGAGAACAAGGTAAAAAATAAAATTTAAAAAAGGGGTCACATTAAGACAAGAAGTTTACCTACCCTTTATTTAATGTAGGAAGGGTGAAGTGGCAAAGCTTTAAATGTAATTGGCTTTGCAAATAATGACAAAAAAATGTAGGACTTCAGTTAAGTCATACGTCATATAATGTATAATGGTGTTATATACTCATGTGGACTTGATTTTTTTTTAAGTTGGTAAAAGAGGATAGGTAGTTAGGAATTAAGCATAATTTTTTTTGACAATATTTGCATCCAGTAGGAATTATGGTTAGGATAATAATATACAAAGTGGTTGTGTGAGGTTTTTTAATGCTCTTTCTCCCTATAAGGGAGAGAACAACAGTATAGCATCATCTTCTGTAGGGATACATAATTATTGACTAAGTGTCCTAGAAGATTGCTGGGTGAACTGAAAAGTTTTGGGAGTGTTTTACATTAAAAACTCAGAAGGAAAAATGATTGAGACCAAAAAAAAGCTACAACTAAATTACTGGTTCTCAAACTGCTCTTATGGAAGCCTTGTGTCAAAGTCCCTCAACCAGTACTAACATGCCCTACTAAATATGCCATGCTTTTCTTAATTTCCAGAAGAAATTAAGATATATACTTTCCTAAATGTTTTTACTTTGTAAAGCATTCTAAAACTTTGATAATTTAACTCATGTATACTATAATATAGGGTGATACCGATTTAGCAATTAAATATTTAGTTACTTTGTTTTATAACAGTATTTTTATTGTTATGTGCACAATAACTTCTGAGTACTTTGCCATCTGACCTGGCTTCAATTCACTTATCTTAGTAAATTTAGTCTCTCTTCAGGTATTCTTTGAGGCAGGATACTTAACTGTTTCTGAGGCTGTGACTTACAGGAGGCTTGGAGTGCAGTAAAGCACAGTCGTTGGAATAAGCAGGCCCGGGATTCAAATTCCATCTTTGCCACCTACTGGCTCTATGAGTTTAAACAAGCTACTTAAACTCTGAGCCTCAGGTTTTTTCTTTTTTCTTTTTAATAGGATTGTTTGAAGATTTCATGAAATAATTGTACATGAAGTGCTTGAGCATAGTATTTGGCACCTATAAGCACTCAAAAAATGGTTATTATTTAAAAAATAGTGGGAGGTTAAAAGAACTCAGAGTTTTAGGCATCACCTTATCCCTAATAGTCTGTATTTCAGGAAACCAGCCTCTATATCACTTTGTTTTACTTATTGGTTCTCTTACTGGAGTGAACTAGAAGGATAGTACACCAATTAATATAATCTTTAACAATTTAAATTTACAAAAGAAATTGCTAATTGATTTTTTAAATGTTAAATAACTCATTTGTTTATTAGTAAATAATACTTTTGCAGACTTAAATCCATGTTTGGCATGAGCCAAGGTTGGGGATAGTTTACAGAATATGTATGCCCAGCATTTGCAATCTGTTGTTATAAGGCTCGACCCTATGGAGCAATATTCTTCAGCGCCAGGCTAAAAATAGCTAGCTTACACATCAGTACCTACTAGATTATTTTTAATACCTTTCATCAGAGTTCTGTATGCAATTTTAATACATTTGCTTCTATATTTTATCTCTGAGTTATTTCAGATCAAAATCAACTAAGTTAAGGACAGCTTTCTGTGTATTGGAATACATTTTCATGGAACTGCTGATAGAATAATACTTGAGTGTAGCTATTTTTCACTAGACTATATTTCAGCAGACTATGTTTCACATGACTATGTATTCTCAGGGACCATAGGCGTTCATACTCATTGGGTCTATTAAATATTAATCAAATGATTACGAATTGAATTTTCCCACACAAAAGATCATTCTTATTTGATATGACTGCTTATTCTTTACAATTCAAATTTCATGTTTAGAAGAGGACAATACTTTTTTGAATTTTGTAGACACTTTGTTAAAGCTGTACCTGTCTCCCTGTTTTGCAGTTGTAACTGTATAGAGATGAGACAAGACTAAAAATACTCCCTTAAATTCCTTGGAGAAAAAAAATTGGGGGAGGGGTTTATGAGTAAGGGCAGGAATTTTAGAAATACTTACTAAACATAGCTTTTCTGTGGTACTTTTAGTTGACTTACATACAACTTCAAATAACATATACATTAAGTTATTAAAATACACTTGATTTGGTTTACCAAACTTTTAAAAATATTCTTTACCAGGAGGTTCAGCAACATCAGATGACCATGAATTTGATCCATCAGCTGACATGCTGGTTCATGATTTTGATGATGAACGAACATTAGAAGAAGAAGAAATGATGGAAGGAGAAACAAACTTCAGTTCTGAAATAGAGGATCTTGCAAGGGTAAATAACAGTAAGAGCTAGAGAATGAAGTGGTTATAACTTTTTGATGGAGAGAGGAAACACTTGTAATTTTGGTTCTCTACCTGTGTTTTGGGAGTCAAGTGGTGTTAAATATATTTGATACCAAAAATTTCTATGTGGTCATAGATGGGATTTTTAAAATTTGAAATGAAAAACTTGTTTTTAAAGAAATAACTATTATGTGAAATAGAATTCAAATAGTCACTTTCGTTGTAAAACATACAGGTATCATGTGAAAAATGGACTATAAAAGGATCCTAAATTTCTTGCATTCCTTCTGCCCTTTCCCAATTTCTGCAACTCTTATTTACTCCCCTTCAAACCAAAATTTAAGAGTTGTCATCATCTTCCTCATTTTCCATTCTATAAAGTGCTGGAGATTGTCTCTTCTCCTTTCTATCAAGATGACCAAAGATTTTATTATTGTATCCATTGGTTGTTTTTTCTCTCTACTCTCAGTGGTAATTGACCCAATTTACCACTCCCTTCTTTTACTTGATTTCTGGAGTACCTTGCTGTCTAACTTTTCCTCTTTATTTCTATTCAATGCAGGGTTTAAGTTTGGAATTTTTCAGTTCTCAGTTCTGGACTTTCCTTCTGTCTCTAGTGCTTCATAATGTAGTATGAAGGTCACTGTTTCTCATAATGTAGTATGAAGGTCAGAATCACTTTTGGACTCACTAAGAAATGTGGATTCCTATGCCTTTCCCCAGGCATACTGAAGCAGAATTTTGGGTGCAGGGGGTGTGGAGCTCAAATTTATATTTTCATTAAATATGCATATCAAATTTGAAAATTACTAAACTATTAGGTGATCTGATGTCATTTGTTTCCATGTATCTGTATGTTCAGTACTTAAGTTTATTTTTCCAGCATTAACATATTCCTTGTCTCCAGTTTTGTTTATCTGTACACTCATTTGACATGTTTGCTTGGGCATATCAATAGATATCTAATGTCCAAAACAGAACTATTAATTGATATTCTTCTTCACCTGTTACTTCCCTAGCTTCTCCATTTCAGTTAAAAAAAAAAAATGGCACTACTATTTACCTTACTGCCTAAGTTAAAAACTAGGGAGTCATCTTCCTTCATTCCTTATATCTGTTGCTAAACTAGCCTATCATTACTGTCCACAAAAATGTTTCTTTTCTGACTCTTGCTGCTTCTCTGCTTCCACCTCTAGCCCAGGTAACCATCATTTCTAGCCTAGACTATTGCAGTAGTTTCCTAACTGGTTTCTCCATTTCCTCTTTTGCCACTCTTGCCTCTAATATATTTCCACAGCAATCACAATGATCTTTTCAAATATAAATCAGTTTATGTCAGCCTCCAGTTTAATACTTTTTACGTTATACCCGAGGAAAATCTAAACTCCTTGACTCGGCCAGCAGGTCACCTACGTGCTATGGTCCTTCATCTATGTATTACACTTCCCCTGACTGTCATGCTATTCCATAACTACACCAGCTGCTTTTGTTCTGTGATGCACTGGTTTCTTCCTGCTTCAAGACTTTTTAGTTCATTCCCACTCTCTGGTAGGTGCTTTCTGAGCCTGGCTCCTTATCCTCTTAAGTCTGGACTTACTGTTGCATCTTGAGAATGGCTTTCCTGTCCCCTAATTAGTTTTTTTTTGTTGTTTTTTTTTTAACCACTGTACCCAATTCAGTGCTTTCTTTGTGCCTAACACAATTTGTAATTATGTTTGTATTTGCATTCTCCTTTAGTTCTATGAAAAGAGGGACCATTAGCAAGAGTAGTCACTCAAAGTTTTGAGTGAATGGATAAATCATTCTGGTATGCTGTAATATAAACTTTTACATATATAATCTTCTGTCCTCTATGATAAAAAGACATAAGAAATAAATAAGACATAGTGCCAGCCGTTAAGTATTTGGAGTACATAATACCATGGGAAAAATGAATTCTTATACTTTTATAGTAATAAAGACTAATCTGGTTCAGAAATTTAGTTGGGACCTTTTTAAAGTGTACATTTAAAGGGCTGGAAAAGGAATCCTGTTAATACGTAACTCAAATCTAGTAGATGTTCCCATTTTGGATCATTTAGTGATTAAAGCTGACTTAATTGATAATGCCAGATCAGTTTAATATTTTATTATTTTAAGTCAGAGAACAGAATTGGTCTTAGTGACAATGATGCATGTGGTCATGTGCCACTTAATGACAGGGATACGTTCTAAGAAATGTGTCATGCACACATCATAGAGTGCACTTAACACAAACCTAGATGGTATAACCTACTACACGTCTCGGTTATGTTGTATACCACTGTTGTATATGTGGTCCATTGTTGACCAAAACATTGTTACGCAATGCATGACTGTAGTTATGAATGTTTTTCAAGAGTGGGTTAAAAAGCAACTTAGAGTCAGAACTATAGAAGAGGCTGGAAAACCATTCAAAACACAGGGATAATTTGCTTGGATGATTCAGAACGTAGATGAACATTGTAGGAAATGAATGGTTTAATAGTTTCAATCACAGTTACTTAATATAGTCACGAAATGGAAAGGTGGTTATTTTCAATTTTTTGCTATATATATATCGCAGAAATTTCTGTTGCTTTAGATATATTGACCTGTTTCTGAATAACCCATCCATGGGACAAAAGGAGGGAAATCTTGTATTTTCCATCTTTTCACATTCTATGTTACTCAAGTAATGAGTAAATAGTTAACCAAGAGGAGATAATCAAGTAAGTACAGGTCATAATAGGTTATGAGATGGAATTATCATTGTCTTCTATTTCAGAAAATGGGCTGTTGCATTTAATTACTACCAGATAACTAATGAGCTTTGCTAAACTTTTGGGCATGTTATCTTTTCTTATTTTTCTTTTATTCTACCCCCTTTTCCAGTCCTTACAGCCCCCCAAAAATTTGCTTTCAAATGACCCCTCCTTAGGAAAAAGTAATTAAAATAGAATTATTTATAGAGGACATAGAAAGGAAGAGAAAGACAAGGGAACCAGTGTTTTATCATTCTTTTCAACCAGACAGTCCTGTACCTTCTCAGATACTTCTGACTTGTTCCAGAATAATTAAGGCTTAGATATAAGTAGTACATAATACCAATGCCTTTATCTGTAATCTGCAGCCAAGCTAGCTCAGGGCCAGTGTGTTGAATTTACTATAGTTATAAACTCTCAGGTAAGAACCAAACCAAAATGGTCTTTGTTTTTATTTAAAAATTAAGCTAGATTTTTTCATATTGATTACTGATTGACTTTTATAAAAGGAAAGCATACAGTTATGTCAGGAATTGGTTAGGTGGTTTTTACTTGGCACTGTGGTTGCATGAAATGAACTTTTGATGTAATTGTGGCGTAGCCTATGGTTTTAAGTTCATTCAATTTGAATTCTAAAATTTTGAGTGAAAGCTAGCTTTTAATAGAGGAAGCTTTGATGTGTTTTGTTATATTTACATGCATGAATCTAACCAATATAAAAGGTGTTTTAGTTGTATAAATTTATCATTGAAATATTTTAATAGAATTAGATATCCAGGTTTTAATTTATTTTAGTTCTTAATAGGGGTGTCAGAATCATTGCCATAGTAAATAGACTTATTTGCCAGCAATAGCAATATGCAGGTTTAACTCTGTTTTTCAAATGCACTCTTAAACACACAGTTTTACTTTGAATAACACAGTTGTAGCACTCTATTTGGGAGAAGATCAGACTAAGTGATATTTTATTTATCTGTATTTTTGAAAATCACATTATAACAATATTGATAGTAAATACTTCAGAGCGCTAAACAAGTTCCATCTGGTGAATCTCCAGAGCTAGAGAATAAAGATTAAAATGTGAGAGATGGAGTATTTTTTTCAAGTATACCCACAACACGAATTATATAGATTTAAAAAAAAAAACACAAAAAAACAAACCCCAGCATGAGTATTATGAAGAAGAGCCACTGCATTCATTTCTTCATAATTTGTCTTATATTGAAGCCCCAGCTCTAGGGATTGGTTACCTTAGGAATTGTCTCTCTGGTCCAGTCTAGATATAGTGCCTTAGGCTTTCCTGGCTGGAAATTAACCTCTCTGCTTCTTCCTCCCCTCTTATTAAGCATTTATTGGTAAGTCAGTTTTAGTATGACAGGTATAAAGAAGAGTATTGTGTTCATCTACCAAATGGCCCTTGAACAGCCAACATCTGTCATTTCTAAATGCCTAACCCTCCTCTTGTGAAGAGGAAGCCATCTCTGTAGCCAGGTGATAGATGTCATTCCAACCTTAGGATACTACTGTTGGTGCTTGGTAACTTTACCCTATTGTTTTGAAGTTAAAGGACAGATTTGATTTCAGATACAATGTTTGTCTTTTCAAAAGTTGATTTTTCCAACCTGCAGCTAGCCTCCCTTTATAGCTTTTACAGATGTGATCACCCCTCTTTTTGTTACAGTGCTTAGACAACCTATTTCTTAAAGCACAATAGACAGGTAAAGTCCACATTCCTGTGTTTTTATTCATTTTGTACTGTGTTCATTTTCCTTATTTATTAACCCAAAACATCTTATTTTCACATCCCCTCGGGATGATGTACACTTAACCTAGGGTCTGGTATCCAGGAAGGCAGTATTTATGCATATGTAAGTAAGGGCACTGTAAAGCAGTGAGTCAGCTGCACTCTAAACTCATTGTATGACTTTGAAGAAGTTACGTATTGTCATTAAGTTTCAGTATTATTACAAGGATGGTCTGTATAGAAAAATTAGCACAATGTCTGGCACTTGATAATCATTCAGTAAATCGTAGTAGTTTTATTGTTCATAAAGTTTTCAGAGATCTAACATCCCAGAACAATGAAGATCTATTGTACATGACATTTTCTCTTTGACTCTGTTCACCCCTCTCTCCATATCTATCTGTACTCTTAACCACTTGTATGGATAGGAATAAAACACTGTGGCACTTTCTTGTGATGTTTCAATTTAAGTTGAGGAAAGCCCCTTCGTACCTGAGAGAACACAGACTTTGACAATGTAAGTCAATGAGAGAGTATCTGGTACAGGTGACTTGACAGGTCCTAGTATAATAGTGTATTTTCAGCCATGTTTTATTCAGCTTTTAGCCTTTTTCAGAGGGAAAAGGATATAATTACTATTTATATTAGAGTATTTAGGGGCAAATAACAGAAATTCATCTTGAATAGGCAAAATGAAGAATTTGGTGTAAAGTTCACATAAGAGCAGAGACATATCTAGACCTCAGGGATCCAAGTGCCACCAAAACATGGTAGTGTCCAGCTTTTTTCATATGCTGTCAATTCCCTGGTCTCTCAGATTTACTGCTCGAGGTAGTTTTGTTTCTTTAGTTGGCTATTGGTAAAAATTTAGAAACAAATTATAGCCAAGATTGGATCATTTGCCCCTTCCAAACCTATTGCCAGGGAATGGAGTGATTCCATCTGGATCAGATGCTATGTGGTCTAGAAGGTGAGTTTTCAATAAAAATAAATGCTTGGAATGGAGGAAAGAACATTTCCTGGAAGAAGATGAGTATAGAAGTAGAAAGGAAAGCACTAGGGACAGACAAGAATAAATAATTCTTACGTGATACTTGCTAAATCTTTAAGTAATTCAGTTAGTACATAGTAGGAATACAGTAATGTTACTTGAATTTGAAACTAATGATTCCTCACCAGAATTGATGATGGTTTTTATAGTAGTTGTAGCCTGCCCAGTGCTTGCTGGAAGATCTTCACTTTATACCTTAAATCAAGTAAGATGCATTTCATACTCCTGTCAAATTCTACATGTTGTATTAGTGGCTCGTGATTGTTGCTTACTAACTTGTTACTTACTAATTTGGTATTTGGTAAAAGATTAAGATAAAAGTATCTTTTTAAAAACTTTATTGTTTTTTATTATTTTTAAAAGTCATATGAATGTGTATAGAGGTCCAAGAAATGTCTGGAACCAGAGATTCAGTGTCACCAGGATCTATTATTGATCACTCTTCACACATAATTGATTTCTTTTGCAGGATCTCTTGAGTTTTTTCTTTTCCACAGCCACTCATTTAGTGTAGGTTCTGATTATAACTACAATGACTCACAGCAGTAGATTCCAACTTAGCTTAGTCTACTTGGCAAACTAAATCTCTCCCTAAGTCCATCTTGAACATTTTATTGTATGTATGATTTCCCCTAAGCCCTCCCATAGTGTGTCAGTCAGTGACTGCTCAACAGCGGCTCTCAAATTGAGTCCGAAGTACAGTATGACAGATCCTTTTAGAAACTAAGTTAAACTAGAGAAAATAGTTAAAATTACCAGCCCTAGTTTTGTTGTTGTTGTTGTTATAAATACCCTTAGGGTAACCTGTTTATTCATTTTGTTTTTATACTTGTATAGTTATTTCTTGTGACTTAAATAACTTTTTTTATCTGCCAGTTCTACTGCGATTTCCAGTTGAAAGAGTTCTCCAAATGCACTGTCATCAGCCACTACTTTTGACTCTACTCTATTCTCTGTGTAGTCAATATTGGAAGTCTGACTAAATTTTTCTTTGAGAAATTAATTTTTATAAAGTGAGTCAAATTTATATATCCAAGAGGGAAAAATCTTGACCTAACCATAGATGTCAGACATTCCACATTCCTGATAATGGTTTAAAATACAAAAATTTATCTTCATGCAGTTAGTATGTCACCTGTCCCTTTAACACATAACTGAGCAAGAGGTCAGGTGTTAGTGATAAGATTTTTTTAAAGATAATGATCAAACTTTATTACCCCCCACTGAAAAGACTGATATGCAGGTAGCTTAGAACTACGAGATAATTGGTTTAAGCTAATCTGGTATCAGCAGCATCAGTGTCACCTAGCACTTACTAAAAAATGCGGGTACTTGGGGGTTCCCTGATAGTGTAGTGGATAGGCTGTGGCGCACTCAATGCCGCATCCTGGGTTCGACTTCCAGCCAGGGAAGCACTTCAAAAAAAAAAAAAAAAAAAAGCGGATATTCAAGTTCCACCTCAGCTTTACTAGATCAGAAACTTTGAGGTGATACTCAACAGTTTTAATAAGTTTTCAAGGTGATTCTTTTACCCATGAGTAAGACAGACCAAAGGGTAGAGAGCCTGAGGACATTTATTTGATGATCTACCTATTTTGTGTGATTTCTCAAAGTATCAGTTAATTCAGTTGTAAAAATGAGAGGTACTAATAACATTTATTAGGGTAGTTTTAAATATGAAATAAATAATGAAACAAACATCATGAATTCTTAAAGTCTATGTAAATGTTGGTTGCAAACTTACACTAAAGTGTTTCTTCTGGGTCCTTATTCATGCTAGTCATTTCAGTGGCTCTTGTTCATAGTAGTGACTTCACTTGTTAAACCTGCTTCTAATTTGTGTTACAGAATGAGTTTGTGGGAAGTATGAGCTGGTGTTAAGAGGGCTAGGTATAGTAAAGTCTCTGTCAGTTAGTGCATCATGTTTCTTTCAGTAGCCCTTGCCTGAGAAATTATGCCCAGGCCTGCATAGACCCTTGAACACTGTTATTACACTTTGAGAGTCACAATATGAGATGTCAGTTAAGTATGCTAGCTGGTCATTCAGCTGCAGTGGTAGTAGTGTCTTCCCTGACATAGTTACCACTTTTCACATATGGCTGCTGCAAGCCATTAGTCAGTGCTCTCAGAATTGCTTTCTCTTCCAGCAACAGGTTCACAAACTGATTTATAACTACGATAGTCTTTTATGATGTGTAGAAATGTTAAACAGCATTTTCTGTTTCTTTCTAGAGGAAAATTTTTTCAAATGATAATTATTAGTTGCCTCTTGCACATGAATTCTGAGTAATGGGAGTTAACTGTATGATCAAAGTGGTTAGTGTCATCAGATTATCTCACCCAGTCCTATCCTATGTACCCATCTCCACTGTAATAGTGTTATGTAACACAGGGGCCAGACTTCTTTCTGTCCATAAATAAAGGGCTACAAGACTGCTGGAAAAATACAAAACATGTCTTTTGCTAGCTTCTAAACTCTTTGTTAAGGTTTTCTCGGGGGGTGGGGGGGTGATGTGGTGTGTAATCAGGTGATTTAGGTTAAATTTTCTTTTTATACTCAGAATTCTGTCTTGTTTCCCTGATAACTTCATGTGAGTAATCATATTGATTACTGATTAGAGTCAGTGCCTTCTATAGGAAGCTGCTTTCATTTTACTACATAGGGATAGTTTTTTTCATTTCATGCTCAAAGGGGTATGTTTTTGTGGAATTTGGGGGAAATCCCTCGCTGAGGCAGCATGATGTACTACTGATAAAGAGTCTGGGCTTTTGGAATTATACTTGAAATGTGACTCTACTACTTGTAACTTGTTTGATTCCCTGAGGAGAAATTGCTTTATCTGTCAGCCTCAGATTTCTCACCTATAAAATAAAGATAATATAACAGTTTTGTAAGATAGATAAAAAAGATTGCATAAGATGATTTTATATATGTAGTTATAAATAACCCTATAAAAGAATATATGACTAATGCAATCCAATATCATTCCTGTACTATATATTATCATTGTTATTTTCTTTTAATGTATTTGGTCTGGCTGCGAATTTCTTCTCCCTTTCTGGGTTTGTTAACTTAGTTTATAGTCTGTTTTCTAATTATTCTATATTCCCACTCCCAAATTATGTATGGTACTCTTAAGTTTGAGCATCCATACTGTGCTAATGGTGTACATTAACTGAATTGATTGCACAAAAGAATAGTTCTAAACCAATGCCACTTTTTATTATACTTAGATTTTGTTGCAATTTGAATTGGTCAGTCTCAGAAATTCTTTGAAGACTAGAATTTTTTTAGCTTTCAGGATTATTTCCAGTTTCACTTTTATGATCAAGAATTCTTCATACAGTTAGTTCTAAGATTATTCTGTGTGGAATGAATACTTTATAGATTTGTGAATTATAAGAATGTGAAATATCACTTATTCAGAAATTAAGTTTTTATTTCGGTCTATTTAGGAAGGCGACATGCCAATTCATGAACTTCTCAGCCTTTATGGTTATGATAGTACTATTCGACTACCTGAAGAAGATGAGGAGGAGGAGGAAGAGGACGAAGAAGGTGAAGATGATGAAGATGCCGATAATGATGATAACAGTGGCTGTAGTGGGGAAAATAAAGTAAGGTTATACACATATTTTTAAGGTTATCTTTATTCTTGTCAGAGATATAATTTATGAGTACATTCATTTTGACTGCTTATTTTTCTAATCTATCTTATTTTACTAATTTTGAAAGCAATACATTTAAATATTAAAAAGGTAGTAATTTCATGTGTCATTCAAATTCCTTTTCAGTGCCTATTCTAAGTAAAATTCTAACAATCTTTTAAAAATATAATACTATTGTTTTTAAGTAATAAAAGTCTCACTTCTGTATTCATTTTTTTATTTTGTTTTGAAAGAATTTTAGATTTATAGGAGAGATTTTAAGATAATATATAGACTTTTTATATATTATTCACCCAACTTCCCCTCATGGTAACATCTTATGTAACCATGGTATATTGACCAAAACTGAGAAATCAACACTGGTACCGTAATATTAGTTAAATTACATTCAATTCAGATTTCACCAGTTTTTCCACTGATGTTCTTTTTACTGTTCCAGAATCCAACCCAGGACCATGTTATACTTAGTGTATTTGTTTTAGTCTTCTAGTTGTATTTGGAATATTGTGACCTTTTATCTCCAACAATTTTCTTTACATCTTAAATTTAATTCATGATTCCATAGGAAGAGAATATAAAGGATTCATCAGGGCAGGAGGATGAAACTCAGTCCTCCAATGATGATCCATCACAACCTGTGGCTTCTCAAGATGCCCAGGAAATAATCCGCCCACGTCGATGTAAATATTTTGATACAAGTAAGTGTTATTGGTTGCTGTAGTTTGAATATAATTTTTACTGTTTAATATGTGGTCGGAAATTCTATTTTTTTTTTTTTTTCACTGTTCTGCTTGAATTCATTTACTCTGAAATCTCGCTCAGCAGTAATAGGATTTTGTTCTAGGTTATTAGCAATTCTGGGCCCCATCATGAATATACTATTGTAATTGTTGTATCACTGTACTACTTAGTTTTGAGTATATTCCTTTTATTTCTCCTAGTCTTTACCTCAGTTTTCATTTCTTTGCCTCATAACCTTTTTAAGATATATTCATAAATATTGCTTTCTCTAATCAGTGGCCCCCAGGTAAAGAAGTGGTTGACTATTGAGGTAGAAATATGGTATACATGGAAAGAACTCTACTGTAAATTTTTCTATAGTTATTATATAGTAAGAGGTAACCAGTAGTCCAGACAATATTTAATGTGTCTATCTTAAATATTTGCATGGTTCATCTCCATAGTGTTTCATTCTAAACAGAAATCATTACTCTAGAAAGCAGCTTTTTGATAAGAAAAAGTCAACCATTAGTGTTAATAGTTTAAATTTGTGATCTAATTTTCTGTACTTTAAAAGGAAGAAAAAACACTTGAAAAAGAATACATAATGTGTAGTAATGTAATAACTGCTTAAATATTACAACTGCTTTGTGTGAATGATTTTTGTTACACATTTAGTTTAGCAGTGAATGTAGTGCTAATAATTTAATCATGTTTTGATCAAAGATAAGGTCCAATTGAAAAGTGTATGCAAGGAGAGATGAGTTACTGAAATAATAGTGTTAATTTTAAGTTTGAGGAAAGGTAGTTTTAATCCCTTAATTAAACAGAGAGCAGACCATTGCCATAGTGGGATGCTAAGTGACAACCTCTTGAAAACAATATTTATTTCATACTTCTTATCTAGTATTTAAGATATATTCATAAGTATTGCTTTCTCTAAGTATCGTGATATATGCATGGCAGCTGTACATAGACTGCCTATCTTAGTTTTTCCATAAGAAGAATTAATTTCTATATATAATGTTACCTTTTTGAACTTTATGTATCATTTTAAAGTTGAGAAGATGCTGAGAATCTAATAGTTTACAGATTTTCCACCCTTTTCTGTAAATACATTCTTACGCCAGAATGAAAACACAGCAGCTTGCTTGCTGTAAAGAAAATAGAGGTTGTGGAGAATGGAGGTCTTCATACATACCCTCCCTTCATGTGCTTCCCCCACCACAGTTTTGCTGTAAAGTTAAGTGTTTCAAGGAGCACTTTTTGGAAACCATTGTTTTGTTCAATTTCTCATTTTATAAGGAAGAAATTGAAATAATGTAAGTCTGCCACCAGGCTATTGGTAGCAGAATTAGGTTTAGAAAAATAATATTTTGATTCTGAATCTTTCTGAAGATTTTATAGGAAATTATTTCATGAGAATATTGTTGCCTAATATTAGGATTGTCCTAGAAGGTTTATGGCTTTGTGTTTTTGCTTTTTGTTTTTTAACTGATAGGATATTCTTTGGTTAGAAATACATTGCTCTAACTCTGCAAATACCTTTGGGCATAATTAAGTATTTTGATGGTAGATGTAAAAATAAAATACAAATAGATGTTGACAGGATAAGCAATCATTTTATAGTTTTATTGTCTTACTTATTCTAGATAGCGAAATAGAAGAAGAATCTGAAGAAGATGAAGATTATATTCCATCTGAAGACTGGAAAAAGGTAGCTAGAACTATATTTTCTAAAGCTTAGATAAAATGATATTTAAAAAGCCAAGTGTACTTACTCTTTTACTAATTTTTATATGTTGATGAAAGTTGAGATAAGCCCTTTTGTGACATTTAAATGTTGGGTCGATGTTCAGATTTCTCCTAATGCATTCAAATGAGAACATTAGTTATCTTTGTGTAAGATAATATAATGGTATAGGAAGAATTGTCCTTTGTGGAGCAAGTTGGTACTCACAACACCAAGATTAGAAATACAAATTCTGAACTCGTGCTAAATTAGACTTTTGTTTAATGTAAAAAGTACCATGTGTGATTTTTTTGTTTTTTTTTTTTTAATACTTGGGAAAGCAGTTGTAGAGGCTTTGGTACTTGTTAAGTAAATTTTATTTGATAATTTATATGCACATTTTTCATCCTGTATTGATATTTATAACTCCAAGTGTTATGTGAAGAGAGAGATTTGGGCTTCTCTAAAACTGCATAATTAAGTTAATTTCTAAAATGAATCTGAAGATGTATTGACATAAGTTTTAAATTATAAACTTGTATAACGTTGTTTAATCAGATAATCGAATTAACTTTAAGCTGTTACACATTGACTTACAAAAATGTATCATGTCTTGTAAAATTGTTTAGAGCAAATCATTTATATAGAAGAAATTATATCATTCATATTGAGATAGATTATCTGATTTTCCTCTTAAAAACTCCATTGAGGTTTTTTTTGTTGTTCTTTTTCCTAGGTCTTATTTTAATTTAGTACATAAACAGTCATTTCTTTGATTTTTGTTTTTGTTTTTGTTTTTGTTTTTTTGTGTGGGGGGGCGGAGATAGTTCCCTGGCTGGGAACAATCATTTCTTTGAAAGCAGAATAGCGCACAACATCAAATTGAGTGGATCTCTGCACTTCCTGAGTTGTGATTGTTTAATTTAGTTAATACTTTTGAGGTTTCCCTGTTTTTGTGTGTATGTGTTTTTTTGTTTTGTTTTGTTTTTTTAAGTTGGTTTAAAGTTGTTTGATTTGGGATGTCTGGGGCAAACTTAAAAACAGAGCTGAGCCCCTTGATTGAAATAAGGGAACATCATATTTAGAGTTTCTTTTAGAAAATGGTGTATTCAGATGAACTTGGAATGGGCTACCCAAGGATTTTGGGCTACATCCAAAGTTGATCTAGTTATGAGTTTCCAAAGAGATGTTTAGAAGACAGAGGCATCAGTTTGGGATAGAATAGTAAGGGAAAGCTAACCCATTGTAGTATGTATTAATTTTAGTATGTATTAATTTGAATGAGTGATGAATGAATGATGGGACTGGAAACAGAAAACAAAGATCACAGAAGTTACTTTTTGTGTGACCTATTTGGGCAAATGGTTTTTACCCATTTTCCCCCCTGATTTTTACACTATGCAGAAATTAAGATAAATACTAGAAACCGTGGGAATCATCTTAAACTGATACTGTGTGTACCATGCATTCAGGTTTATCTTTTCTCCAACATAAATTAACCCTACTAGACCTGAGGCCCTGAACCTAACTGTCCCCTATACCTGGGCTCCTGAGCATTAAAGAGAAAAAACCAACATGATATGGAAAATGTTAGTTACATGCAAACAAGTGGTTAGAATAAGATGGAACTTGGAGACATTGTAGAAGATATCTTTCATTTCGAAAATTAGGTACAGTGGTATAGCGGCAGATTCGGAAATTACCGAAAAATCGGTACAGCACTCTGGTAGGGTTAACTGTTTTTTTTCTGGAGTGTTCAATATAGTAATTAAAGGTTAATTTTTTTTCTTTTTGTGTTTTTCTTTTTTGATCAAGGATCAAAAAGCTCAGAGGTGGGAGAAAAGGGGAAAGGTGAAGCCTTCTTTGCTGGGGAGTATTAGTTGCTTCCTCAGGAAAAGTATGTAATAATAAAGCAAACCATGGTAAATTCAGATTGTTTTAGTTTAGTATGATTTTTGTTGCAGTAAAAAATTGTCCAGAGGCGAGTTCCCTGATGGGGTAGTGGCTTAAGACTTTGGCATTGGCGCTGTCAGCGCTGCAGCCTGGGTTCGATTCCCAGTCAGGGAGCTACCCACATACCAAAAGCAAAAAAAAAAAAAAAAAAAAAAAAATTGTCCAGATGTAGAGATTAATTTTCTGAGGCTTGTAAGATAAATTGAATTTTTATAGAAACTGGATAGAGGAAACAGCTTTTAAAATCAAACTTGAGTTTTAAGTTATAGCTCCCTAACTTACTAATAGTGTGTTCTTGAGGAAATTAAGTGTTTTGAGTTTCATCCCTTCACATAAAGTATGGGAATAACAATTTCAGCCTTGTCAGAGTTGGTGAGGAGTTCATGAAAATTACACAAAAGATATTGGTGCACAAAAGCTATTTCCCTTCCCTTCCCTACAGAACAAAGTAAAAAGAAGTGTTCTGAACTCAGTATGAAAAAGGAGGTGTCTTGTCTTTATACTAGTTCAGAAGGTCTCAACCTTGGCTTCATGTTAGAATCACAGGGAGGACTTTTAAATACTGATTACTAGGGCCTTCATCCAGAAATTCTAATTTAATTGGTCTGCAATGGATCTAAGCATCGAGATTTTTAGGAGTGTCACAGCCAGGATTGATAGCTTGACTATCTATTCTTTGGTAGGCATAGGTGAGTAAAGTAAAAAGAGGCACAGGAAGTGACAGTAAAGTACTCTTTTATAGTGAAGACATAAAGTTTTTATATAACAACAGAGAAAATCTGTGTGTGATAACTCTTTAGAAAACTGACTGGTTTTCCTATACAGGTGCAGCAATAAATTTATTGCATAGAGCATGTCTTTAAATAAAATGAGATCCTAATATCAGTGGGGTAACAATAACTGCAGAAAGGAACTTTTCAAATCCTAAGAGTTATTTAAACTTACTAGACTATGATTTTATACCTTTCCTGCCCATGTCTTCATTTAAAAATGCAGTAAATTTATTTGTAACATTTAGCCACCAGACAGAAGAAGATCTGTGTAATCACAGTCTCTTGTGTTGTGAAATCTTATCAGTGGCGATCTCCAAAGTCTTTCTGTTGTTCTGAATAGCCAGGTTCTCCTACCCATGATTTGCCTGTATATTTTTTTTCCTTTTATTTATTTTTTTATTGTTAGACTTATTGGGGTGACATTGGTTTGCAAGAATTACATAGGTTCCAGGTGTACAGTTGTACAGTGCATCATCTGTGTGTTGCATTATATGTTCATCATCCAGTGTGAGTTCTCTTTCCATCACTGTATATCTGGCTCCCTTGACTGTATGTTTTTGATGACCAAATTTTCTGTAAAATTTAATTACGTCTTGAGGAGACTTCTTTTTCATTTTGTATTGTTTTAATGAAAGTTAGGCACTAACCTGCTTATCCATTTGGTGGGAGTATCATTCGTTTGACCTCTACTGAGCTTTATGTAAACCTTTTTGTTACTTCCTTTATCTTAAAGCTGTAGTTGTCAGACTCGAGTGTGTCAGAATCACCTGGACAGCTTGTTAAATTCTGATTCATTAGGTCTGGGGTAGGACCTGAGCATTTGCATATCTGTCAGTTTCCCAGGTGCCACTGATGCTGTTGATCCAGGGACCATAGTTTAGAGTATAGGTACTCTGAAAATATCTGAATTTGACATTGTGTTTTTTAGTGATTGTGATTCTTACTAATTTAAGAATTTAAATTTTCCTTTTTCTGTATATTTTGAAGGTTATTTATATTGCATTTCACCCCATTATTACTAATATTTTCATCCAATCATATTCAGGCTCCTCTCTATTATTAACTCATTCATCCTCATAATAGTTCTCTGAGGTAGTTAATTGGTTTTATATGTATTTTATGACAGAGACCAGCCACAGTTCACCCAGGAACATAGGTAGATGGTAGTGGTAGAAAATGAATGTAACATCTGTTAATAGATCTTACTAATGCTTTATGTTATTTTTAAAATAGGAGATTATGGTGGGCTCCATGTTTCAAGCAGAGATTCCAGTTGGCATTTGTAGATACAAAGAAAATGAAAAAGGTAGGTTGTTAGTAAAGTTAATGGCTGAATTCATGATTTTGAAGTCATGAACTGTTGTTTTATAATGGGATAAGAATATCACAGTTTATGTTACCCCATTGATTTATGAAAGAGGACCCTGCATTCTATTAAGAAATATAATTTCTGTTTCTCTGGTTTTTGTCTATACAAATCTAGTGAAAAAAAGCAAGTTCTTTTTTGGTATTTAAGTGACTTAAAACATCCCAACTTTTTATTTCTTTTTTTTCATATATAAGTGCTCTGAATATACCTTTCATAGCCTGTATAATTTACATTTTAAAAGTTATTTTACATCAGTGGAAGCTGTTGTACAGGTTTAAAAAAGACGAGTAAAGAACTGATATAAAAAGCTATTTAATTCTGAAATTTAATATTACCTAATAAAGTTGAGTACTTTCATATTTGTGTATTTAAAATAATATGGCAAAACAACTTGTATACTTAAATTTTACATGATTGTTTTTATCATTTTATCTAAAAGTCCTAAGGTAATTCATAAATACTTAAACTTCCAATAACATAAAATACTTGAGGATTTTTTTTTTAAAGTCTGTTTCAGATTATTCACTTTGGGTGAGTTCCAGAAAGAATGTGTGTGTGTGGTGTGAGGGATGTATGTTTTCATTGAATTCATGTGCAGTCTGATACCACTCAGTGCTACAAATCTTTCTTCATTTTTTTATTTGACTTCTTCTCCACATTTCAGTTTACATAGGCAGAGCCTTTTGGAGTTTTATAGAAGTTTTCTGTTGTTTGTTTTCTTTTTAACATTCCCTCCAAAAATTTACTTTATATTCTAAGTGTGCACCTGCTTTCAAGGCAAGCAGAAGATCACAGAGGTATTAAGAGAACACCACAAGCAAATAAATTCTAGTGATAGCAAAAATGTTTCAACACATCAGTAACAGCTTGTGCTCACTTTTACTGCAACATACAGGAACGTTGAAGGTTATCAATACGGAGTGTTGTCTGTGGGTAACTGAAACAGCAGGCAGCAAAACTATGCATAAGGGGAGACTACTGTACCATATAAGGAAAATTTTTTGAACATTCCCACATACAAAAAATAGCCTACCAAATTACGTGAAATAACCCGTGGAAGCCTAAAATAATAATAATGTATAGTAAAAGCAGGAATGATAGGAGGCTATTCTGATCACCTTAGGACACATTTTGCATACAGATGCACAAAATAAATTAAGGTAAAGCACAGATGCCTACTCATCTCAGAGCTATGATGGCTTAATGCTGAGATGTTGGGGTAGTTCCCAGGGTGGAAGCTTGGCCATACCACTCTTGCTCATGCATATTATCTCTAGGAATGGCTCACTGCAACATATGCTGAACTCCATTTTCACTTTTTGCCTTTTTCATAAAAGTAAAAATTCGCATATGTTTTGGTTAGCAAGAATAGGTACTAGTGTAGATTTTTTGTAAAGTGAAGTTGAAGTAGCATAACTAACATTTGAAATGCGTGGCATATCTATATGTAGGAAAAGCTCAGCTAGACAACTTAAAATGCATGTCATTAATTACAGTGTGACCTTTTAAGAATGTAAATTACTGTTGTAAGCTTCATACCGTAATACTGATTATGGATCTGCATTTTCTTCCTCATAATATATATTGGTTAAATAGAACTTTTTTGTAGGCATTACAAATGGAATAACACTTTTTAAAAAAAACTGTGACTGGATGGAAATACATTTATTCATTAAGAATTAATTTCCCAGATTGCAGAAGTTCATGGTTTTGTGGTGGTTTCTCACACTATTACATTAGTTCCCCCCATTCACACACACACACAATGAACTTTGTTAAATTATTTTGACAACTCATTTTGCTTATCCGAAAAGCTTGATTATTTAAAATGCTGTAGAAGCACTTCCCCAGCAAACATATGTTAATATTACTAGGTGAGCTTCTGCCTTCTGAACTCTTTCATTACTTATCATCATGTAAATGATATCTTTCAGTAATATAAGGTATAGTTGCATTTTAGAAGTTTAAATAGGCTTAGTAATTCATTTAGAATGGTAGTCTCAGAAGATGCCGTTTCAAGTCAGTGATTGTGATCTTTCAAAATCCAGCATGTTCATGTCACTTTATATAATTAGCATAAAGAATATTTTTTTCTTTTTGATGCTACTAAAAAGTTTTTTTTCTTCATATCATATTTATAGACATTATTTCTCAGTATTTTAATGTGTTTTATCAGTGGAGTTCTTAACAGACAATAACTATCAACTGTGTTGCCTGTTTTATTTAGATCATACTCAGAAGTCATTTTATTTAGAATGTAAAGTTAACTGGAAAATAATTTGGTGGATTTCTGGAAAGGCAGTGTGGTTTTATTCTCTGTGAAAATGCTACATCGTAATTTTTTTTAGTATATTGTAATTACATAAAAAGTGTCATTCTCAGGGCTACCCTATCTGGCTATCTGGTCACAATTCTTGGGGTCCAGCTTGTTATTTGGTGCCATTTGGTGACGCTTGTGTATGCAACTTAAACAACTTAAATAAGGACATCTTGGTGTCCTGTGGCTCCCTGGGACTTCCAGAATGATTTTAGAAGTATCTCCCAGGTAGTTTGTGCTTGCCTCATAGGCTTTATGGGGGAGGCTGTAACTGGAAGAACACTGGGGACTCAAGGACTCAACTTTCATCTTTTTTTTCTGAGTCAGGGTTTCCTTGTAAGGCTTTGTCCACCCCTTACCCATCCCTCCCAAGAATATAATTGTAGCCTGCTGCTTTCAGCGAACAGAGGCTGAGCAGAGAACAGAAATCAATAGCAGTGTATCTAAAGTCACTTTATCATACAAGTTTTATTTATTTACAATTTAGAGTTTCACTAGGATTGTACTAGCCGATTGAAAAAGGAATGAAATTTATGAAGGAAAAGTTCCTAAAGATTATCCTTTGAGTAGTAGTTTTTAGAAGTATAAATTTTGGGAAACAAATGTAAAAGAATATTTTAAAGTTGTCTGTGTGTGGTGCAGTGGGGACAGGGGAGCGACTGGGGAATTTGTATGAAGGCGCTTAACAGTGCCTGGTACAGTGTTTGATTAGGTGTATTCATTTGTTTTTCATAACAGAAGGGACTTTGACAGTCAGTTTTCCTTTGATTCAAAATCTACTGCTGACTCTTTCCTACTGGCATTTAAATGATTATGTCTCCTATCTTTAAAACTCAGCAAACAAAACGAAAATGTTTCTTCAGCTATGCTTTCTCTTTAGCTCCTGCCCTATCTCCTCCTTCACAACTGAACTTTTCAGGAGTTTTCTACTTTATTTCTTCACCTTCCATTTACTCTTCATCCTCTGTATGGTTTCAGCTTCAGACCATTCTTAAAACATTTCCCTCCTTGTTAGTAAATTCAGTCTACCTATTTCAGTTTCCAACCTGGTCATTTAACATTGTTTAACCAGTTTATTACTCCTTAAAATGTGCTATGGTGCCATATTTTTGGTAGTCTTGTGACTTGTTTCTTCTTAATTTTGTCTATGCTTTCATCTTGTCATTTAGAATTCTGCAAGGCTGTTATCTTAGGTTCTGCTTTCCTTTCACTCTTTAAATTTTTATGATATTTATAATCTTATTATAATGGAAATTCTGATGAAATCTAAATGCTATTTCAAAAATCATGATTTTTGTTATGAAATGATTTATGCTCATTATAATATATTTTAAGCATCATAGAAAAATTAAAGAAGAAAAAATTACCCCAAATTTCACCACCAAGGAACAAGCAGTGTTAACATTGTGTGAGCAATCTTTTGGACACCTCTTTTCAAAGTGAACGTACATTTAATCTTAATATATGCCAGAATTATTTTAAAGTGCTTTAAATCCTTACCACCCTATGTGACAAGGCTATTATTCCCCTTTCAGAGATGAGGCAGAGAGAAGGGATGTTGCCCAAGGTCATAAGGTATTAAGTGGTTGTGCTGCTGTTCAAACCAAGAGAGCTTGGAATTTGGTAAACCAAGCTAAGTCACATTTGAAAAGGGCTCAAAGTGGTACTTCTCTGTTTAGATTGCTTACTCATTTAAGCTGTGAATATTGCCCAAGAATGAAGCCAGGTAAGTAGTGGGTCCACAGTTTTTCCTCTCATTCTTAACATTTTGGCTCTAAGTATGAGTTATTTATTTGTTGATAATTTTTTACAAACTCTGTCAATTTTTTGCATTTTTAAAAATACTGTGTTCTACCAATTTAGTATATGAAAATGATGATCAGCTCCTGTGGGACCCTGAGTACTTACCGGAAGATAAAGTGATTGTATTTCTTAAGGATGCATCTAGAAGAACAGGTGATGAGAAAGGTGTAGAAGCTATTCCTGAAGGATCTCACATAAAAGACAATGAACAGGTATGTGAATAAAGAATAACTTACAATTTTCCCAAACTAAATACTTACTGGAAAAGCCTTTACTCTTTTAAGAACTTGTATCTTAAAACTGTTCACAGTCCAGGTCTCATATTATTTTTCTAGGCATTGTATGAATTGGTTAAATGCAATTTTGACACAGAAGAAGCATTGAGAAGATTAAGATTTAATGTAAAAGCAGCTAGAGGTAAGCATAAATATGAAATTTTGTTTTCATGATAAAAGCAGAAATTTGAAAATCAAGCTCTATCCTAGGTTTAATGATAGTGAATTCAGTAACTATTCACTGAGTAACATATAACTTGTGTATAACACAAGTATTATACAAGGCATTATGGAGAATGGGATTAAGGTTGTCACTTCTTTCTAAATAAGGGAAAATAAGGCCATTTAAGTAAAAATTTATATAATGCCTTTGAATTACAAAAATGTTCTTGTTTGATCTTGGTATTAGCCCTATGAGCTAAGTAATGTGACAGATGTTGCCTTCATTTTAAAATTGGTAAGACTGAGGTCTCTGAACTGAACTAATTTAGCAAGGCAAATATAATTCATAAATAATGAAGTCAGAAGTAAAATCTAGGTTTTGGGGGTTTTTTTACTCTAAACTGGCTCCCATCCTGCTTCACGAAGAGTACTGTTTATATATTATTATGTAACAAATGAGAAAGATACTCATTCCTTCAACAAAAATTAGAGGGCCTACTAAGTTTAGAGTTCATAATATAAACAAAGTCCCTGCCCTCATGGTGCTTAGAGCCTAGATAGGGAAACTGGTAAGATAGTTACGAGTTTTTAATAGAGAATTAGAGGGTGCAGTTCAAACTAACTGCAGTGGGACTTAACCTAGTTGGGTGAAAGGGTGAGGCTGTTAGGGAAAGCTTCGAGATCAAAGTGATGTTTTTGCTAGGATGTAAACACATTAGCAGGGTTAAAAGGGAGTAAAGTAGAGGAGGCAGGAAATCCAGGCAAAAGGAACCGCATGCACAAAAGTCTGAAGAAAGAACATGGCAAATTTAAAGAATTGAAAAATGGCTGGTATAGTTGGATGATAAAGCATAAAGGAGAAAGTGGCCCACATTGAGTTTGGAAAGTTAGGGACTATATCATCCAAAATTTTATTAATAAGGAATTTTTGTCACTTTATCTTTTGCATCAGTAATAGAGGATGGGGTAAAATACTGCCCTCATTGTGACTAGAAATTACATTTTTATTTGCAGTTTGTTTATTATGTACAGCATTTGGGGGAATATTGCTTACAGTTTTTTCCCCCCATTTTGTCAGAGGAATTATCTGTTTGGACGGAGGAAGAGTGTAGAAATTTTGAACAAGGGCTGAAGGCCTATGGAAAGGATTTTCATTTGATTCAGGCTAATAAAGTAAGTAATTATATATGTTATTTCTTTTACAAAAAGACATTTAGTTAACTTAGATCATCTTATATCTTATTTTCTAATGTTAAAAGTTCTATAATGAATATTTAATATATTGATATGTACAGAGAGATACTGATTTTTAATATATTGATTTAATATATTGATTTATTATAAGCATGCCTAGACTCCCTGGCATACATTTGCCAAGTGACTATCTTCAATAAGTTGTATTAGAAGCCTTTAAAAATTGGGTTCATTTATAAATATGTTCATCAACTTGAAGGTGGAATGTGTATGTACAGTGTAATTATTTAAAGCTATTCTCCACCATCTGGTGACAGTTTTTTTTTTTTTTTATGAAGGTCTTTAAAATAATTTTGCAACTTTAAAGCATTTTTTAACATGACATTATAATTAAAGTATTTAATTATAATTAAAGTATTATACTCTCAAGTACTTAGTGATCTAAAATCATACACTTAATTAGTATTAATTCAGTTTTCATTAAGATTTAATTTTTCAGAAAAATATCTGAATAACTTAGCTTTATTATACATTATTATACTTTTATAACGTGACAATTTTATTTAACATGATCATTCCATATTGGTAATATTAATGATACCATGGCAGTGTATACCCAAAAGATCTTGATAATTACTTACAGGATTATTTTTACATTTAATTCTCTTGCAATTGAAATCAAGTAAGATTTTTAATAGTAACTATGTAATTATATAGATTAGAAAAATGTATTATTCCTATGGGAAATAAGGACAGGCAAAATTAAAATCTCAAAGTTGAAATGTAGGAAATTAAGTAATTCCTAGGCTTATAAATACCACATTTTTAGCGAAGATAAATGACAAGGAGTTGGGTATTACGTTTCCTTAAAGATAGCATCTAGGTCTTAATATGATGCCTTATCTAGGATGATGTTCATAGTATCTGGGTTTACATGGGCTTCTGTCTGAAACTCTAAATAGTTTGCCAACCACATTTTCCTTTTATACCTCTGGATGTGATTGGATGGTGTCTGCTTGACTTGTTTCAACACACATTTCATGGTACAGTAGACTCTCACTTCACCGGCACCCATGCAGATGGGTAGATGCCAATAAATGTAATTAGACTCTCTGTTAACTGGAATTCTCAAGCAACTGGCAAAATGCTGGTTGTTTCAGAGTGCCGGTTGCTTGAATTCCAGTTAATGGAGAGTCTGCTTTATCTGTTTTGTTTCATGAAGTAGTTGCTTACAGATCCTGTGAGTTCATTTCTCTTCATTTTGTTGTGCATTAACTAGTTTACTCTTGATTATCTTGGTGCCTTTTGGTATATGATATCAGATATAACTAGTAAGAGAAAATTTGAATCTTAGCATTGGTGTCAAAAATGTATTCATATACCTGTTAATGTTGTGTCCAAATCATTAACCTCCAACACAGTGAGTAATAATAATCTATGAAAGGAATACATTATACTAATGACTGGGTAATGTGTGTTTCTGGTTGTAAAAAATATAATACATTATTTCATAGTTGAAAGGACAGTGTTTTAGATAAGTTTTTTAGCACCCCTGCTTGATTGTATAACTCAAACACTATTGACCAAACACTGCTGGATTATCTTGGCGGAAACAGACCCATAGATAGGGAATAAGCTGATACAACTAGAAGCAGCAATGGCCCCTAGCCTCCACAAATCTTGTATTTTAAGAAATAAGAACTTCTTAGGTGATTTGAAACTACTAGCCAAAATAATTTTAGCATATTATTAAAAATAAGACCTTGATTTTTTTATAAATGTTTGGAATGGTGATATTTGCAGTGTTTCAGAAGTCAGCTGACCTACTTATACCCTAATATACTAGTTATTTCATGAACAAAGGGAAGCAGTAATTCTTTAAGAGATAGAAGAATGATCCAGTGAAAAATTTAATTAAGACTTTGTTTTTATATCTGGAATTGAGGTTTGGATCTTAATCCTATATTCTATTATGCAGCTTTATTTTACTGAGAATTTTTCATAATATTGTTAACTTTGCATGCCCCAAAATGTCTTTTCTGTTTTTATTTTTCAGAAAAGTACAACTGACTTGGTTTGTATCTATCTAGAAATAAGATTCTAAAGGAGACAAAAAAGAGCTTGAGATGACTGGGGTATTTTTAGCACCCTGACAGCTTTCAGTTTTAGAGCAACATAGTCCAAAAAAGTTGCAAAGTGCAAGCATAGGGGAAGAAAGAAAAATAGGTCAGATAACGAAATAAGGATGGTTTCAAATTGACCTTAGGTGCAATCGATTACACAAAATACCTACTTCAAGATAAAAATTTAAGGGTTAAATAATATCATCCCACTCATACACAGTTACAATTTTTTTCATTTTAAACTCCCAGTGTTTTATTATGTACATCAACCCTACAAGCTCTCCAAGCTAAGTAACTAAAAAGGGAATTTAGTCAACATCATTTGCCAATCGTATAGCTATTGAACATTATATAAGGGGAGTTCGTGCAGTTACACAAATAGGTATTTCACAGTAACCACTGGAGTCGCTTAGTAATAAGCAAAGCGTTAGCACTATTATAATAGTTTTTAACTCACTGTGGAATATTCTCAGCCTTTATTCTCAGTAAAATAACTTACTGGATCACTGTTAGGAAAGTATTTGTAGACTGTTTACAACATTAATTTTAACTCAGATGCCACTTACAGATGTTTTCAATAGAAGAATGCTTGTTTTTATAGTAAATTAAGATGATAGCCTTTTAAAGCATAATGTTAAACATCTGAAGAACTCTTACTAGTGTATTCTTTCTCTTAATGGGAGTTTAGAAAGAACAGTTTTTACCAAAGCTGCTGCAGTATTGTGTTTTGTGTTACATATTACTTAAGAACTATCTACATTTGTTTTCAGACTTTAGACATTTTTCATGAAATAACTCCTTTAAGGAGGAGGTAATTCTTAAAAACAAGTATTTGTTTCTTACAGGTTCGAACAAGGTCAGTTGGTGAATGTGTAGCATTCTATTACATGTGGAAAAAATCTGAACGTTACGATTTCTTTGCTCAGCAAACACGATTTGGGAAAAAGAAATATAATCTTCATCCTGGTGTAACGTGAGTTTCTTTTTTACTTCCAGTTGTATTTTTGTTAAGCTTTCCTAAATTTTTCTTGAGGAAATTGTAAGTTTTTATAAAGATAAAAGTTTACATTAGTTTGAGTTTATCCATCATTGACATATCTTTATAGGACATTCAGACTTTTCAGTCTTATTAAACATTGTAAACAATAGTTCATATTATTTGAGACAACAAATATACCAAAAGCAAATGTTAGAGTATATGTTTTTAGTAGTATTTCTGAGAGGAAATGGATCAGAACAGCTATAGAGGTGTGTTTTTGTTAAATTGTTTCCTTCAGTATAAGCATGTACAATTTTAGTCTGATACACTGTGAGAGCAGTGAGAATTCAAAAGAGGCTATCTTTTCTAAAACTATAGGATCATGTGCCTAATAGAGGCCTTTTTTAAAAAGGAAGGGTAATTAATATTTTTCCTTATCTAATGTACTTTGGATCCCGTGAACCAAAATAAGATTAGAGTATAGATGATATCAAAGTGGAAAACACATAGGATATAATAAACCAGGTCAAATTGCATTTTCTTTTTTGTTACAATTTTTTACAGAGAACATGTGCATAATGACTTACCTTTTCCTAGATTTCCTGTCACCTTCTAACAAATAATTTTAATAATTAGTAATGCAATTTTAGCTTACTCTCAGTAATACAAGAAATATGGGTTATTATATCCACTCTTTATGCAAAATGCCTTATACGCCTAATCCAAGTCCCCATGCACCAAATTCTCCTAGCCTCATTCAATCTATCTTTGCAATGAAACACTGTTCCTACGAGCTTCAGTCACTCTAATTTTGGAACGAAACAGTGCCACTAGTAAATTGTTACTTAAGTTCATAGAGTATTGAGCCTTTCCTCCCACATGAGTGGTTCTAAAATGTTGATGAATTCTTATGGTGGAATTAACTTTACCATACTATTCCTGATTATTCCCTAATGTTTATGGAATAAAAATAATGTAAAGTTTTTACTTCCTTTGATCAGTATGCATCAGTCAAGTTCTTAAGGCCAGATAACTGCCCTTGAAACACATGCTTTTATGCTAGTTATTATCCTTTTTAAATTCCAGGGCTGGACGGTTTCTTGGTCATGTTCCTTCACAGGTGGCTCCTTTCTTAGAGGATCAAACACTGTAAAATCAACAGCAAAGTTATCTATAAGGGAATAAATGGGTATAATTGCCCCATGGAAATCACAGAACATTGGACTACGTGCCTCATCCCTCATTATTTAAAGCTCATGATGGCTAGAATGGAATTTCCTAACAGTATTCCAAATTTTATCTCATTGTTTAATACCATAAATTTATAGTTAAATTTTTTTCTGGATTAATTGGTAGTACAGAAGCATAATGATACAGAACTAGATATAGCTATCTAGTTTTTCATATTGTATCTTGAAATAGTCACATTTTTCAAGCTATTCTATTAGGGAAAAGCAATAGTAACATCTTTTATTTTTTTCACCCATTTCAGAAATAATGTTCACACATGAACTACAGGCAGTCTGTCGTCATCAGCAGTAAGAATATAAGAATTGCCATGCTGGGTCAGACCCATGGTTCATCCACTTTTCTCTTTTCAGAAAGCATCACCAAGGGAAGTGTTGTGGGCTGGCTTAGTTGGTCCTCTGTGATGTCAAGCTCAACAGGTTAGGTAGGGATGTGCCGCCAAACATTTTAGTTTTTCTAATAATCTCTCCATAGCTTCTGAAAACGTTTTGAAGATACTTATACTCTGTAACCTTGATTTCTCTTAATAAGTATTCTGTAGGTGGAGTAGCCACAGTTAAAAGTAATCCCGTATCTTCTCCTTTCTCAGGCCTTAAGAGTTAACAGTGGTCCCCTGGTGTAATGGTATGAAGTGAACAAATGTTTTCCCATTGGGCAAGAATACTATGGTTTTGTAGGCTTCAGTTATGTCCCCTCTGGGTCTTTCACAAAGGGTTTTTTGGGTTTTTTTTGTTGTTGTTGTTACTTTAACTGAAAGAACTATCATTTTTTACTGATACTCACCTCTTTTTAGCTGTTACATCTTCTGTAAGAGCCATGAACAGACTGGGGAATAATAATTATGGTTTCCTGTAAATACGGAGATCTTTTCTAGTTTGCTTCCAAACTTGTTTATCTAGTTTGCTTTCTGTTAATAGTTGCACTTGAAGTGACTGCACAAGACATTGAGTTAATGCCTTTAGACACAAATTTGAATGAATTTTTTCATCTGCCTTTTTAGTAAGACTATATTGTTAGAGCACGTTATCTTAATACATACTTGTTTGTTTTTCTATTACATTGTTACCTTGCATTTATTCACCAGAATGAACCACATTTGCCACTCTCAGTCTATAAACAGCTTTTGAACGATTCTGATACAGATTTTCTCTTCACTACCTGGTAGCTATATGCAAAGTGGAAATTCTGCTATAACAGCCTTGTGTATAATTTCTTTTTAAAAAAAGTAAAAATTAACTCGGCATAACTCCAGTTACCTGAAAGCTACACCACCCACCTGAATGGTTTACCCAGCTCTTCTCCTTCCTCAAGCATTCCATTCATTGTTAAGAAGTAGTAATTCTTTCACAATACCATTGGTACTTTCAGTAATTCAAAATAATTTTGATATCTAGTCAACTCTAGTTTCCTTTGCTTGGCTTTTAACCTCCTTCCTTATCCATTTCCACCATACCAAATTTATTTCTAGCAATTTTTCCTCATGTGCTGTCTGTTCTTAAGCTTCTGAAGTCCCTTAGGTATTCATTGTGCTCATTTTTGTTTCTGTGTACTTCAAATTTTTTACATAATCGTTCTGCAGTCACAATGAATGGCATAAAACTGAAGAGTCTTAAAGACCATTAAACTTAATTTCCTTCATTTATAGATGAGGAAACTAGGCTTAGAATGTTTAAATTGATTAACCTCATTGTCATATACGCTTCTTTGATATGTGTTTATTTTGTACCTCAGACTATTGGAAGCTTCTTGAGGTACCACATCCTTATATTCCTATAACCCAAGTGTGATCATATAGTTTGAAATTATAGCTATAGTTGATAGTCTTTTTTATGAACTGTTAACACATACTTGGATAAAGTCCCACTCCCATCCACTGTTTTCTTATCCAAATTATAATTTATTCTGCCCATAAAATTCTAAAACATTTGACTTAATATTTCTATTGTACTTATTCTTAGGGAATTTTAAAATATGTAGTGTGCTTAAATTATTAATGAGCTTCTGTTCTGTGCCATGCAAAACAGACTAAAATCCCTGGCTTTGGGATTCCAATGCAGGTATTGGCAGACTTTTTCTATGAAGAGCTAGAGGGTAAATATTTTAGGCTTTGCAGACCTTAGGTTTTCTTGCAACTGCCCAGCTTTACTGTTGTTGTACAAAGCAGTCAGAGACACTATGCAAACGAATGAGTATTGCTATGTTCCAGTAAAATATTATTCACAAAAACAGGTGGCCAGCCCACAGGCCATAATTTGCTGACCTTTATTCTTGTGACTTAATAGCACTTTTTAGTTTATAGAAGATTACCTATACATATCTTATACAACAACTCTATATGGTAGATAGGTCATATATGATGATATGCATTTTATAGGTAAAGAGAGAGTACCTCAGAGATATTTAGCCCAGATTGTCTTAACTCCAAACCAATATAACTTACATGACTGTCTTGTCATTCCATGTAGTTCAGGAATGACTTCAGGAAGAAGTGAGCTCACCTCTCATGACATACTGGCAGATAAAGCCAGCAGATAAGCCCAGGAATTTAGTGAGCTTATTATAGCCCAGATCTCACAGAAGGATAATATAGAAGGGTATCCAGGAAAGTTTAGGGAAGTAATTCATTGTTAGGACCTAATCCGACTTTCAGGTGTTACCATAGCCATCAAATAGTCTTTTGGAGCTTTAAAATTTCAGTCTGTGTCTGTACAGAAATTCTTTTGTATTCCTTCTGGTTGACTTCATCTCTTCACTTACAGATGCTCTGATTTTAGTTGTGCCACTCTGAGCACTTGGCTACAATTTTAAAAGTTTTAAAACTACCTATAGGTCTTAAAAATTAGCTAGTTTAAAAGCTCTTACACATTTTTCCTACAAACATGCAACCAAAAGAAGCTTTCCATTTAAAAGTTCAGATCCTGGTGTAATAGATGAGGCACTGGAATGAATGTAAGTGAAAAAATTAGGCTATATTTGTTAATACAGTCTTTTAAATTTAACCTCACTTAATTTTAATTTTCAGCTTTTTTAATGTAAGAAAATAATAATAATTTACTTAATTTTAAGGGATTACATGGATCGTCTTCTAGATGAAAGTGAAAGTGCTGCTTCTAGTCGGGCACCATCCCCTCCCCCAACTGCTTCAAACAGTAGTAACAGCCAGTCTGAGAAAGAAGATGGCACTATAAGTAACAGCAATCAAAATGGTAAGCAAGCAGAAAAACTGCTGTTTCTTTCAGTAGCCTGGAGTATTCACTTTTGGTTTCTCTTATGCTTCCAAAGCAGAAGTTAAAGTAATAATTGTAAATACCAGATGAAACATGTAATATAAGCATGCATACATACTAACACACGGGATACAAATTAATTAGCAAGAATTCCCATTGAAATTACTAAATAGTAAGTTTAATAAAGTATACTGTATCAGTAGTGACCTTTTTTTTTTTTTAAGAAATTTATTCTATTTAAGTAACACCTTTTCTCTTACCCAGTTGGGTACCTGGATATAAGTATTCTTGTTGACTCTTAGACCAAAACTCCAGCCATTTAACATCAGAAATACATAGATACATTTTAAATACTTTGAGAGCTTGTAACACTTTATCAGGAAGGTATATTAACCATATAGATGAAAAGAACTAGATAACATTTTTTTCTTTGTATCAGCCTGTGCATTAATATTTTATAGAAACATTTCTATTTTTATTTCCATGAAAAAGAGAAGCAAAAGGCATATCACTGTCACTGATGTTCAGATAATGTTCTTGATTAAAATATACAGTGGACTGAAGAGCACTGTGTCGATCAGTAAGACCTAGTCAGAAAATTATTTTGACTTCTAATTTAATTATAATTGTCTTCCTAGGGAGTTCCCTGGTGGTGCAGTGGCTTAAGGCTTCGGCGTTGGTGCTGACGGCGCTGCGGCCTGGGTTTGATTCCCAGCCAGGGAACTACCCACATACCAAAAAAAAGCAAAAAAAAAAAATAATAATAATAATTGTCTTCCTAATAAGTAAGACAGTTACCAAGCAGGAAGTAGTAAGTCCTTTACTCCTCTTTAGAAGAAACAGATGAATTACAGATAAATTCTACCTACCCTACATTCTGCTGTAACAGCCTTGGTGGGTGGGGCGGCAGGTAGGCAGTGGAGAGCTAACTTCCCAGTGACAGAAACTAAAAGAGAAACACTGAGAAAAGATTTGACCCTTGTTCTGACTTTTGATCTCACGCTGGCATTGCTGTAGTGAATATGCTATACTTTGTTCATTTGACGACCCCTCTTAGGAACCAGCAACTATTTCCTGGTCCAAAAAGTTTCATTGACAAGATGACTAATGCTGGACACATCCATCCTGAAATAGAATAATAAGCGGAGTCTCTGACCTTGGGATTAGGGGTAGAAACTCAGGAAGACAGACAATTGGTAGTACTGGCTATACTGGTAGTACTGGTAGTACTGTGCTCATAATACCAAATCATTGTTTTAACCATTTGATGAGAGCATGCAGTTAGCCTAGGAGAGTTTTGTAAGCTACCTATAAATTAGTAGCCCAGAAGCCATTCACGTCAGGTACCTACAATCGAGTTTTCAAGGAAAAGAACAAGTTTGTCTAACCTGTGGGCCACATGTTACCCAGAATGGCTTTGAATGTGGCCCACCACAAGTTCATAAATTTTCTTAACACATTATGAAAATTATGCATGGATCATTTTTTTAGTTCACCAGCTGTCCTTAGTGTTAGTATATTTTATGTGTGGCCCATGATAGTTCTTTCAGTGTGACCCAGGGAAGCCAAAATATTGGACAACCCTGGAAAAGAAGGAACTTTCCAACTTGATTTATTTATTTTGTAAAGGACTTTATATTGGTGTCTTGAAATCTAAGTTATTCTTTACCTAATCACAGTGTCACCATCTCTTTGGGCTTACTACAACAAAATCGTTCCTATATGATGCATAGTCCCCATGTGCATTCATCATTTGATTATACTTTAAGTTGGGACAAATAGAGTATTTTCTTTTTTGCTTTTTGGTATGTGGGTAGCTCCCTGACTGGGAGTCGAACCCAGGCCGCAGCTCTGACAGTGCCAACGCTGAAGCCTTAAGCCACTGCACCACCAGGGAACTCCTAGAGTATTTTCTTAGACCAAAATGTAGTATTTGAGCTTATCCTTTATACTGAACATTTTAATTAAATGCTAATTACCGTTAATGGCACATTCTATATTTTTAAGTATCCCCCAAATTTCTACTCCATTTTGTAGTCACCTAAAACATGACCTTTTTACTGTTGCCTGCTTTTACTAGAATAATTATGCTCTCTCACCTACTGTGGTAGAATTTGTGTTTACTCTTAGGATTTTCAAGAGTATGCTTGGACAGTACAAGCATTCATTTTTTTAAATTCTGACATTATTTAAATCCATATAGATAAAACAGTAGTGTATGATCTATACCCTTAAAGCACAATAATAACTCTGGATTTACATTAAGAATACAGTTAGGCCATCTTGATTTTATATAGCAATAGGAAATTCAAGCTTCTAAAGAAAGAATGTAATTATTTTTTCTACATTATTTTAGAAAGTTATAACCCTTTTGCTAAATCTGAATAATTTGTGGATTTTTTGCTTTAATTCAACTTACTTAGACTGCTGGATCCAGTGCTTATTTGTTGTCAGCATAATACCAACATGCTTTTAATATGTACCAAATTCTGTTCTTAATTATTTATGTTTATTAACTTATTTAATCTTCACAATAAGCCTGTTAGATAAATTATTATCCTCATTGTATATGTGATAAAACAGGGGTACAGAGAGTATAAATACCTTGTCTGAGATCACACAGCTACTAGGTAAATAGAGCAAGACTTCAGACCACATACAGTTTTGATACTTCTCTTCCTTGATGAAAAGCTATTTTATAGTGTTGTCTTATAATAATTTGTAAATTTAACTTTTTAATATTAGCAGTTTTATTTATGTTTCTTCCCACTTAGGGGTGTCATCTAATGGACCGGGTGAAATACTAAACAAAGAAGAAATAAAAGTTGAAGGGTTGCACATTAATGGACCAACAGGTGGAAATAAGAAACCACTTCATGCAGATATGGATAGTAATGGTTATGAAGCAGATAACCTTACCACTGACCCCAAACTTGCCCATATGACAGCAAAAAATGAAAGTGATTTTGATGAAAAAAGTGAAAGACCTGCCAAAAGGCGAAGGGTAAACAGCAGTGGAAAAGAAAGTCCAGGTTCTTCAGAGTTTTTCCAAGAAGCAATCTCACATGGAAAATTTGAAGAACTGGAAAACACAGATGACTGAATTTTAGACTTAGTTTACTTTCTGGTGTGACTAAAATTTTCAGGGTTTATGGGTTACCTTAAAAAATTGATTTCCTTGAAGCAATTGGGTAAAATTTGAAAATCTGAATTGAGCCCTAACTTTAGTAAATAAGATTTCATAATTCTGCCTTTTGTAGACTTTTTATTTTAAAACTATAAAGACCCTTTTAAGGATAAAACAAATGGTTTAGTAAATTTGAATGAACTAAAGATATCTTCTGGTCTATACCTTCTTATTTGATGTATTAATCTTAAAATTGCACTACAGGGTACTTTTTGCTTAATTTGATGGCAGAGAAGAAAAAACCAAGTTCAAATTTCTGCTTATTACTATTACTAAGGAAACCCTTATGAATCCTGAAAGTTATGCTAGCATGACTTTTTATATGTAGAAATTTAAAAATAAACCAAGTCAGGTTTGTATATGTAAAATTGTTGACATCAATGATGTCTTTCCATATTCTTATCTGGGCTTAAGAAATACATTCTGTATTTTTCCAGATTCTTTGTAGCCTTTGAAAGATTTTTACAGTACATATGTCTTGACTGAGCTGTCCTTTCTTAATACAAAAGCTTGTATAATTTTCTTAACTTGTACAGTTGGTAAACTTTTATGAGAGGAATTGATATTCTGAGTCTGTCAGCTTTCATTTTATTTTGCTAAGGTTTTTCTAATGAATTTTTAAGTGTTTGTGTAGTAACTAAGTCATGTTTCTTAACCAGGTGGTAGAAGCATTCATAAAGGATTGTGAGAATTTGTTTTTTAAATTTCTACTTACGGACACATAGTTTGCAAATTCAGAAGTTAAGCATGATATTTAGATTGCATCGTTTGTTTAGCATTTGCTATAATTTTCAAAATTATTTTTGAAGCAAGACAGAAGTTTAATGTTGGCTTAAGTGCTTAAATGTATCATGCTGACCAGAATCCTGTTCAGTTATTTTTATATACATTATGAAATTTCCCATTTTTGCATTAAACTGGGGAAAAGGTCAAGTGTTATTTAGATAATTGGCACAAGAAGGAGTTGGCAGGCAACAATATTGGTTTTGTAAGAAAAAATGATGAAGTTAGAAAAGGTTTTACACTTTTCCAGTTATAATCCAGTTTTCCAGATTTGATAGTGTAGTTCCAAAATGAAAACAAGATACGCAGTAATCTTTGCTCTGTGTGATTACAAATAGGTCATTCATTTGCATAGCCTTTCAAAAGTGCCATTTTATTTTTAGTGCAAAATTCTTGTTAAAAAATGTAGTTTTATACAGCTGATAGACCAACCTTATATCCACACTTTTGTAAAAGATTATTAACTATTCTTGTTTTTATCACACAGGCATACCCAAATGCTTCTACCAGTTTGTTTCCAGCCATCAGATCAAGAGCCAATGCCTTTTTAAAAATAAATCTTGTGTGGTCTTGTTTTTAATGGCTCAACTGTCTAATGCAATTGAGTAGAGGTTTGCACTGAGATATTATGGTTTAGGCCTTACCCCCATGAAGTATTACTATTAACATACTTTCAGACTGCTTCCCTCGACCAATGTGAACAACTTTTCCCCCAAACAGTGTTAAAAGCCACTTTACAACTCTTGACTTCATATAATGTACTTTCACTGTTATTACATAATATATCCAAGTAAATTAAGGTTTTGGGTGGAAGTGTTGAGAAGCATGAATTTTTTTGTTGTTTTCGTTTTGTTTTGTTTTACCTAGAACATTAATTTATCCAGAATGGCAGCTTTAACAGATAGTCACAGTTCACTTAAATCAGATTTTATTAAATGAATCCAAAGTATCCTAGCTCTTTATCAAAGATGAAATATTTCAAATGAATAGTGATGCTGTACTTTTTAAGTTGTAATATTAGAGACACCATTTTCACCTTTTATAGAGGATGCATTTTGTTTTCAGGTTTGTGAAATTCTTGCAAACTGGTATTACAGGAACATTTTTAGTAAATTCTCAGGCATGTTTGCAAATATGGCACATGTATACATGTTAAGAAGTCTTCCTTTTCTTAATATTATCCTTTTAAAGTATGCCTAATGAAAGACATTCCACTATTATACATAATGCTCAGCTTTTCATAAAGAAATATTTAATTGTATTTTGTGTTTATACAGGTATTTCACACAGTACTTTGCTCTTTATAATGCAGTCATTATAACTTGATAAGTCATTGCACTACTCTAAAATTTTTAGTAATATCATGAATTTAATTTGCTTAATATTTAGTACATTTCCTAACTTTTGAACACTTGACAAATTGCATTGGGAAAAGAAGCCTTTGTTAATAGTTATTTAGTCCCCTCACCCCCAGCAAAGCACTATCTTTTTCATTTGGAATGGTATTTTGTTTTATGATGTGTTTTCAGTAGAGTTCAGAATCTGCAACTCAGTTCAACACAGATCTGTTGAGCTTTAAAGTGTATTTGAAATAATATTTAAATAGGCATTTAAAATTATGAATTAGATGTTTTAAAATTTATGCATAGTAATTTTTGCACTGTAAAATAATTCCCTTCTCCCATTCCCTGTCTGCCATTCTGAATATGCTTATTAAAATATTTTTTTAAACATATTTGTCTACATTGTGCTGTGAATGACTGTAATTAGATTGATTCTCACTAGGTTTTAATTACAGGTTTTTAAGTTTGTATGATGAACACTGTTTACAATCCAAAATATGTACAGTCTCTCTTGCTTGTGCTCTAGACATTGCACGAAGTAGTGTTTCAGCAGCTCTTGGTCCATTCTGTCTCTTCTTTGGTAATGTATTTTTGTCTTTTTTTTTATTTTTCTCCAGAGAGAGCCTTTGGTCTGTGGACCCCTGATTTACCTGTTTCTCTTCATTTGAACTATATAATTAAAAATATTTGTCCCCTTCTTTTTGCAGTGCAGTTCATATTATATAATATTTGCAAAAAACTTTTGTCACAGTACTTGCTTTGATCTTAACGGAAAAGTAAGAATGCACACTTGTAGTGAGGACTTGTGAATTTCCATAGGCTAGGCAAGGTGTATGCTGATGACCCTTGGGCTGAATACCAAATTAGAAGAAAAGATTTTCCTAACTATAGTCTTCACTCATGAAAAATGCCAGTGTGGAAAAACCCTATAATAACATTATGGGGAGAAGCAAGGAATTTCCAAATTCTAACCTTTCATTCCAACTCCCTAAAAATGACCTTTCTGGGGGTTCCCTGGTGGTGTAGTGGCCAGGCTTCAGCGTGCTCAATGCCGCGACCTGGGTTCTATTCCCAGCCAGGGACGCCCCCCCCCCGCACACACACACACAAGAAAAAGACCTTCCTTTCTGTATCACATGATTATACAGATTCCAATTTTTTTGTTTGGTTTTGGTTTTGGGTTTTGTTTGTTTTTGTTTGTTTTGCAATTCTCTGGCTGGGAATCGAACCCAGGCCGCAGCATTGAGAGCACCGAAGCCTTAGCCACTACGCCACCAGGGAACACCTAGATTTCAATTTTTTATCTTAAAGTCAACACTGCCCTTTAATAATCAAGTTTATCCTTTGCAAAATCTTAGAGGGTCATCCCTCCAAGTCATGGGCTGGCTAATTTTATGTATTTAAATATTAAGATAGTCTATCTTCTAACCAATTTTCCATAACCTCATTTTTTGTTACCCTTAGTATTGTGCTGGCATCTTTTTGTCATCCGTGTGGACATGGATATTCTACTTTTCCAAACATGATTATTTTTTTATTTCAGTTCCTATGAATTATTTAGGATGTGTATTATACTTAAAATGTCATTTTGCTTGCTGTAAGAAGTAAATTTGAGCACTTTGAAAGGTTACGTGCTCTGTGAAGAACATGGAAGAATTGCCCTATAAACTGGAGCTAGCTAGACTCTTAATACTCCTTTGTCCAAATTGATGCTAAAGGCTCCACATTTAAATGTCAGTGAACACAAGTTTTCATTTAGTTTGTGTACATCCTGTACAAGTATAGGTCCAAATACTGTCCAGCAAATATTTGGGCCTATGCTTAGGCCAGCTTTTGTGCCTTGGCTTATGGGCTTCAGAGATCTGGTATGTTCTCTTCCAGGAGAAGGCAATAGCAGGTAAGTTCTATTATGGAAGTGTATGTTCAATACAGAGGGCAAAAGGAGAGGAAAAGTAGGTACCATCTCAGGGAAGTAAGTCTTTGCCATATAATTCTAGTCAAATAATATTTTCCTTCAACTTAACAGTTCTATTAGCAATTAAGCCAACATAAAATAAGTGTAAGATTCCCGTAAGACTATTTTTAACATTTACTACAGGGCTGATTGTAACTTAACAGATGTGGATTCAGGACTCACCCTTTTGTCTTGTCAATAACTATCTGGTGGCTAGTCTCCTGATTTCCTAAAGTTTGGGAGAGGTGAGGCTCAAAGCATTCAAATTTGGTCTGGTTGTTAAACTCACTTTTTGCTGTTTTCATCATTGGTAACCTGAATGGTTGACTGACTGTAGAGTGAGCTAAATGTATCCTCCTGCACACAAACTAGAACTTTCTGTAGAGTGAGTTCAGTTCTAAAATAAATGGCTTTGCTCTTTTCTCTCTGAAAGAAAATAGTTTTTGGATTAACATGAGGAATATACACTTAAACTTCTTTAAAGAGAAAAACAGTCATTCTGCACCTGAATTAGGACTGGGATATTTTCACAACTGAAACAGAACAAGCATAGAATGGCATCAGGCTAACCTGAACCACTTTAAATTCCTGACCAGAAAAATGTAGATTTAGGGAAAGAGCTTGCTCCAAAGAGGGGCTTTTCAATACCATAGTCTACCCTTGTTACTGCGTTGTGCTGTATCTTGAGTGACCAGAGAAACCAGTTCTTGCTAGGAGCTAATAAAGGTGCCAGCCATCCTGAGGAAGAGTACTCCATTAATCTCCTGTGACCACAGAACTGTGTAATAGATGGTGGAAATTTATTTGGATGGCGGGGGGGGGGGGGGGGGGG